>OZ034804.1:54503118-55103118 GCA_964028335.1 Altica lythri
ATTTTACATTTTAGTAAAAATCTAGTGTTATTCATTTTTTTTAAAAAACAACTAAATAACATGTTATTCCCATATTGCAAGCTAAAAGAGCAATCAACAAATACCAGTTCCAGTCATAAAACTCATCGCGAATTGTCTCCGCAATAAAAGTTATTAATATAGAGTTGCAATATCTTCCGGCCACAAATTCCGAACGGCCTCGTGCAATATTAAAATTTGAACGAGCGAAAAGGATCCCACAAGCACACAGTCACGTATTTGCGGTTCTCGGGACAAACGAACCATGTTTAACTTAGCAGAGACATCTTGATTCAATTTAACGACACCAGTCGAAATTACTTTTCCAGAAACTTCGCTCTTGCAGAAACTTCGTCCAAGAGTCAATTTCCTAGAGCGGCGTTTACTCGTCGAAGCTTTTCTTCGCCGGAAAAACCCTTTTTCGGAAGTCGCTCTCGAGGGCTTTTGTTTCGATTCGCAGCGGCGAAACACACCTTTCTTTGCTCAAGGGCTTTTTCTGTAAAGAAAAAAGATAGTCAGATAATAGTTTATAAAATGTATTAAACTTTGTATTTATATAAGCTCGGTTTGTGAAAATTTTAAACAGCCTATCAGATTAAAACGCTTTGGTATTACTTAACAGATTTTTTTTCGTGTTTTACCGATCTGATTATAACTGTACGAAGTACGTACATGTCGCAGACATGTCAAATGTCATATGTCACATGTTGATGAAAAAGTGATATTTTATAGGTATATTTAAGATTATATTTTATAAATTTTTAATTTTTTATGTTTATTTTTAAATTTTATTTCGTTGTAAGTACTCCAATTCTCATTTTAAAGAATAATTAAAATTTTAAATGTTATTTTAAAGACATCGATGTCTTCTTCTGGCGACTGGAATCACTGGCTACGCATTAAATTCTTGATCTTTGGGAACGTGAAGAAGTCTATGGGACTTAAGCCGGGACTATACGATGGATGGTCTAACAGTTCGATGTTGGGAAGCTAAAAAAATTTGATTGTCTGTTGGGCAGGTGAGCATTTGCATTGTCCTGATGGAGGATGATTTGCCGTTGTGAGTTGCTTTGTCGCAGTTTCGCGATAACTTATCCCTTATGAATGATGATTAGCTGTTGTGTGTTGCTTTGTCGGAGTTTCGAGATAACTTCTGGTAAACAAAGGTGTATATACCAATCTTAAGTAATCGTTCTTCGATCTTCTAAAGCAATTGTTGCCAACTAACTAGATTTTGACACAAAAGTTGCGACCATTTTCTTTGTCACACTTCCAGAACGGATTACCTACTATTGTTGTTTTTTTTTATCGTGAAACAATCACACAGGATTGGCGTTTATTTTTCGGTTCGTAGGAGTAAATATAAGGTTAATTGCCACTAACAATACCAAAGGTTTTTTGAGCTTCTTTTGAACCGTTTCAATGTTTTTCGATACCAATTGACGCCATGAACCGTTTTTTGCTCTTCTGATGGCAAATGAGGGTTTCAATGGAAAACCAACTTCGTAACACCCGTTCTTCAAGTAGAATCTTCTAGATCGAGGTCTTTGTAATGCCCAAAGATGCCTCCATCTTCCGGTATGTTAGAGGCAGTTAAAAATCTCGTGGGCTATGAGTCACCCTTGCGCAGGCCACACGATTCTATTACTAATGAACCCGATTAACTATTGTGAAGCTAAATTTTAGCCTAAACTGAATTGCCAGTGATTGAACATCTTGTCGCATACGGAGTACGTCTTAGTACAATCGAACTAGTCGAAGTTTTAGTATTTTAATAGTGAGCTTATTTTTGTGGTTTTGTATTTGAACATTAGTATTTTGTTAGTTAGTTGTATTTTTAGTAAAGACATAAGTGAATTTTAGTTTTAAGTGCTGGTTGAATTTCCCAAACTGTCAAGTAACTAGTTTATTTAACTTAAGAATCTTAAACTGTTAAACAATGAAGATGATTGGGGTTCTCAACCATTGTTGTGATTTGTATTTTTGTGTATTTATTTGTAATGTGATTAAGTAAATCTATTTATCTATATAATGTACAATTTTTATAAAATAAACAATTTTTAATCAACCAACTTCGATTGGGCTATTGAATTTAACGTGCCATTGAGTCAACGTTTTCAGATTGCATTTTATTAATTTTGACCATTGTTGCCATTAAGTTCGAGATTTTCAACTAGCTCTACACGGCGGTCATCCTTAATTAGCTGAAGAACTGCATCAATGTTTTGCTGTGTGACTGCTGTTTTGGGTGGACCTAGCCTGGATTCGTCGCAACCACCTTGAAATTCACAATACTAGCATACTTACTGGTTTGGTGCTTGATTCCCAAATACAGAAACTATTTTAGAGATAGGTACATTGCTGATGGGATATTCCTCTCCGAAAATTGTTCTTGGCTACGATCCATTTTTAGACCGACTTGCTAATTTCAAAAATTTACTATATTTATACGACTTGTTGTATCGCAATGTCAACAAAAGATTGAGGTTTCTTAAATTTTTGCACTTTTAGCCGTTAAAGACATGCAATAAAATAATAAATCTTGTTCAAAAAATATAAACTTAATTTTCTAGATTGTGAGCAGTTTAAAAATATTTTGTAAGTATAAATTTGAACACACCTCAATATAAACTCGCTTTTACCTGAAAATCGATACCTATACAAACCATACACTTTATAAAATTTCTCCCCAGGTGGATTTTTTGTTAGCCGGATTATCCTTTAATTAAATTTCCAAAACCTCAGCCGAGCCGGTCGAATTTGTTCGCGAAGAACAATCGGATTACAGCTGTCTTTTATCGCTATCTGGAAGCAATTGCGCTCCCACCGACATTTTAGGCCGAAATTCGCTATTTACCTTTCTTCGATCGTTACGTTCTTAAACAACCACACTAATGCCCGTCCCTTAGGTAGATAATATTTAGGTTTTCTACAAATATATTTTTTTTGTACTTATTTAGTGTTTTTTTGTAACACTAATCTTTACTGTCCATTTTTTATCTTTGTAATATAATCTTCTTTGAATGTTTGAGATATACCTTTCACGCAGTTAGAAATTAAAGAATTTGTATTCAAAATAGATAAAAAACGCTGATTTAGTTCATGTCTAATATAAATTGTTTAAACTTTAATATCTATGTATTTGTTTAAAGTATATTATGTTATATTTTGCGTTTTTTAAGTACCTATCTACGTAAGGTACGCGTATGTGTGTACTTCTGTATGACATGTAACGTTATTTAGTGTGTTTAGGGAAAAATTGTGTACGACATAAGGTAGTGTAAGATATGAGATCAAGATGAGATCAAAAACGCCGATTAATTACTAATGCAGCTATGATAGCGGCGAAACTGTCATTTAGATTAGAATCTTTATGAAAAAATAGAATATAACAATAAATACCAAGTAAATATTACAAGGAAAATCTTATTGATAATTTTAGTATCACAAACGCAAAAAAAGCTAAAATGTTGACTAGTAAATTTCATAGTGTCGGTTTTTCGTGACGGTGTGCGCGAACCTAAAAATTAACCCGTATCATTTTTCCCTAACGCGCCACAGGAAAGATAACTCACTTAATTTAGAAAACTTAAATTTAAATATAAGACAATGCACAAAACAGGTCAATGAGACAATTAATCTCTCTTTAATTAACGTCATATAAAGTATATTACATGAGTTGAATCGAGATTTGATCAAAAACGGCGACTAATCACTAAGGTATCTGTGTCCGAATGGTTTAAGGCACCAACGACTATATGTTAAGATCACAGGTTCAAGTTTTGTCAGATGTAACATTTCTTTCGATTTATCCCTAAATTTACAATTGTTTTAGTTACTCTATGATCTATAATAATCAGCTAATTTATAGTAACAAAAATTCGACGTCTTGTATACAAAATATAATTTTCATATAAATGTATTGACCTACATATTTTCTTGTAAACCCAAAAACACCACAGACATAAAAAATTTGATATGAGATCTTAAACCCGCTCCTGTCGTCATTTACGTCTACTTTCCCAGGCTAGTTTGCTTATTCCTTTTATTTATTGTCTTGTTTCGTCTACCCTCGACTCATTTCCCGTACATTTCTTGGGCTCCCTTCAATATACAAACATGTGTATATATCTTCCTGGATGACCTTAGAAGGGCCAAAAGGGAATTGAAAAAGTGAGCTCGTTCAGGTGATATGTGCAGCAAATGACTCATTCTGGATAGTTTATTTTAATCCCTATTGTCACGTAAATGGATTTAGTCTGTGTAATAAAATATATGTGTTTATTGATGATTACTATCAATTGTAATACGAAGTAATGTATATACAATTTTTATTATATTACTACATGTATTATTAAGGAATACTATAATATAATTTGTTGTTTGTTTTTAGAATATTTTTAAAAAACCCAATAGAAATGAAAGAAACAAATAGATCTTAAACTAACTTTTTGCTACAAAATATTGAAAAATCAATTCTTAAGCTAATTTTCTTCTTCCGAAATAGTTATAATGGATTGATGTAATCGCATTTCTATTCCTGAAAAAGTAACCCTAATTAATGGAAACTTCTTCCCAGGGTTTTTTCCCGAAAACACCTTCGAGAAAGATGGCTCGTCAGCCTGGCAAAACACAAAATATTGGCAATGATCCCCGAGAAGAAAAATAACAGTGAATATCTGTCAGAATCTTTAAACAATAGTTTTATCCCTAATAAAAACATATTTGATGACTCCAAACTGCCAAAAAGGAAGGTAAAGAAACCTTAATCCAATTTTAAGAAAAATGAAGGGACAAAGAAACGAAAAATGAATAAGTATTAAGAAAAGAGTTTTTTAAAATAGCGACACTGAATCAGAAAATAAAAATGATACTAATAAAACTAATAATAAAGTTCAAGAAGACAGTTAAGGTAAGAAAATAATAAAAACCACACAAAATCCTAAACTAAGAGATGCCAAAAAGTAA
Source organism: Altica lythri (assembly GCA_964028335.1). NCBI lineage: Eukaryota > Metazoa > Arthropoda > Insecta > Coleoptera > Chrysomelidae > Altica > Altica lythri. The sequence continues at coordinate 54,508,105 of OZ034804.1, forward strand.
CGTTGCAGGAAAACTAATGAAAAGAGAGAATTAAAACCTAAACAAGGTTCAAAACAAAAAGCCCAGAGAAAGAAAACTGGAAAATGCAAAAAAAGTTATGATTGTAAAACTGAGCGTGAAGAATAACATGTTTCTTACGCTGATCTAGTAATGATTTTGCAGAAAATACTGACGTACATGATCATGGTATTGTTTTGTTTGAAAATCAGAAAAAATGGTGACCATGCGTCTATGTCGTTTGCCGCAGATATGTCCATAAGATATGTGTAGGATTTACACAAGATATTGATGATTTCATTAGTCATGAATGTGGCCAGAATTAGATTTTTAGGTTATCAGCTGACTGTAATAAGTATATAATTAAAACAAAAAGTTACGAAATATTAAGAAAGGGTAAAAAAGAAACGTTAAATGGTTAATTTTGTTAACAAAATGTTTAATAATTATGTTGACTGTGGAATCTTTAAGAATATGTTGAAGTGTTTTTTTTTCTTCATAACACGAGCAATAAATTAAATTTCATTTTTGATGTTTTGGTTAGTACTCCATTTGCCTCTTCCACTGTAAAGACGTAGAGATCATTACAGTTTCGGTGCTTCGTATATCTATGGATATATCATATGTGTAATGTACCTATATATTACAGAGAAAGTACTGGTTCCTATGATAGTGCAAATTCTACATTTTAGTATCTTGGCGATACTCATTCTCTTTATTCTGGTATTCAAAAAATACTATTACAAACTTCGATATCGCTACCTTGCACAGTCTACCTTTTTTGAAATAAAAAAAAATAGTTGACACGGGACATGAAACAAAAGACGCGAAGCGAGAAAACGAAGCTAAGGATGAGAAGCAAGAAAACAAAGCTGAGGATGCGAAGCGAAAAAACGAAAGCTAAGGAAGTGAAGAGAAGTCGGACAAGCGAATTGAGAGAAGTGACGACAGAGAAGCACAACAAGAAAAAAGTTAAACTCTTCTATGGACCATAAAAATTTGAAAACATCAGTCAATAAATGTCTAGATGGGAAAATACTGTTGAACGGTTTCTTGTTGAGAGTTATAACGAAAAGTAAACATTGCTTTTGGTTAGGTAAATTTTCACTTTAAGCTTGTTTTCGCTTATTTTCGCTCATTTACCTAATAGCTGCTAAAACACGTTTTGTTACTTTGTACTTCAAGTTTTAAGCGGTCTAAAATTTAAATATTAATTATTAGAAAACAATAAATTAATGCTTACCTACCGATAAATTCGTAAATAATAGTTATTTATGATATGAGTGTTAAAAGTGAGGTTTTATTTTGTGAGTGAAAACGTTTGTGAAATGAGCGGAGCGAATTGAACAATTTCACGAACAAAATAAAATCACTTTTAACACAAATACCATACAATGTTTTTTGTACAACTTCCCTATTTTGATAATGAAACGAGCGAATTTGCAATGACAATAAACCAAACCGTGTTAAAAGTAAACTAAACCGTGTTAAAAGTAAACTTGTTTACATGGCAACGTGTTAAAAGTATTTTTAACACGCTGCTATGTAAACAATCGTTTTTAACATTGTTTGCTATCATTAAAAGTGTCACTTTTAATGACAGTTGTACAAAAACATATTTTTGTACAACTGTCATTAAAAGTGACACTTTTAATAATAGCAAACAATGTTAAAAACGATTGTTTACATAGCAGCGTGTTAAAAATACTTTTAACACGTTGCCATGTAAACAAGTTTACTTTTAACACGGTTTAGTTTACTTTTAACACGGTTTGGTTTATTGTCATTGCAAATTCGCTCGTTTCATTATCAAAATAGGGAAGTTGTACAAAAAACATTGTATGGTATTTGTGTTAAAAGTGATTTTATTTTGTTCGTGAAATTGTTCAATTCGCTCCGCTCATTTCACAAACGTTTTCACTCACAAAATAAAACCTCACTTTTAACACTCATATCATAAATAACTATTATATCCAGATAGGTACTTAATCAAGTTCTACATTTGTAAATAAAATATAAACTAATCCTTTTAAAGCTGAATTGTTACATTGGATAACTTTTATCTGTTAACATTAAAATTTACACAGAACACATTCAATAATTAAATTATCCTTATTAAGGGTATAAAATAGAGCCTGTCGTAAAAAAGCAACCATCCCAATAAGTTCTGCTACATTACTACCTCAATAAAATACAGCCCCCAATTAAAGTGAAAGTTTTTAACCCTTTTAGTCGACTCATTATAAAAGTAACCCTCTATATAGTTATTACTAATATTGTGCAACTACTCGGTTTTGTTCACGCAATTTCTCCTTCGAGAAAGTTGTTCTTAGAAATGAAAAAGAAAAAAGGCTCAGTGACAAAAACGTCGTTTTTATTGCCATTCAAAAATTCATACCTTCGCATTCTTTGGTGACAAGAGATCTTGTTAAATAAAACATTACTACCTGCTTATGAATGCATATAGAATTATGGTTTTATCTTTTTCATACAATCTTATGTCAATGGTTTGTTCATATATGGTGCAATATTTTTTTAATGAGGTTTGGTAAGATAACTTCGTACAAAAATATCTAAATATTTTTTAAAGTAAAATAAAATTAGTTTTAATTTTAACACTTTGCTTTTCGACATCAATACGAGCCTAGTAGGCCCATTTCTTGGTGTACTATTCTTTTCCACTCCTTTTTGACAGTTGCAAATCGTTACGTTAAGTCTTCTCGTATCGTCCTTAACTTCGTTGCTCTATTTTGACGTCGATCTTCCTCTTCGCCTTTTTCCTGGCAATGCACTAATTAGTACCATTCTGGGAATTCTAGATGGAACACATGGTCCAACCATCTCCTTGCTCCTTATTTACCGCTTATATGTTAGGTTTTTGATAGAGCTCATTTAGCTCGTTATTTGTTCTTCTCATCCATTGTCCAATTAAGTTTTTCCTACCAAAGATTTTGTGCAGTATTTTCCGCGTCAAAACTAATAACAAGTCGTTGTGTTTTTTTTTTGTTGTGTGCCATGTTTTAGGAACATACGTTATTATCGGCTTTACTACCTTCTTGAATCTTTTTAGTTTTGCTCTACGACATATATTTTTGCTTCTTAACAACCCATAGAGAGCATATATAGCAGGGTTGACCCACATAATTCTTCTTTGTATTTGTTATTCACAGTTAGTTTCTCAAGTACTCAAATCTTTCAACTTCTTCTTTATATTGTGTTCCCTTTGCTGTTCTGATTATTATGTATTGCCCCCGAACAAATTGCTTTTTTATCCATCCCATATACTTCGTTTTTGCTTTAGTTATGTATAATCCATTGGTCGCTAGCCTTTCTTCGAGTTTCAAGACTGTTTCCATCAGTTCTATTTTGCTTCTATCCGAGATTACCAAATCGTCCACAAATATTTTATGTGGTAGATGAGACCTGTTCCATTAATATTCACTGCCTGTATAATATTTTCTAATATTGTAGTGCAAACGATAATCCCGAAAATTTCGAGAGTTGTTGGCGGAGATTAAAGGACAGTACCAGGTGAATATAAATTAAAGGGCAATAAAATAAGTGTAAATCCGCTGCGAAAATGTAATTGTCTGCGTAAAAAACAACACTGATAATAGAGAAGTCAGGTTATACTGATAAGATAAACAAAACAGCTGGTTCTATGCCAAAATGCGGGACAAATGTCCAGCGGGGTTTCCAGATCTGGATTAAAGCGAATAGTATTTGAAAAGTGTAAACAAAATCTAGTGAGAATTTAATTGCACTGAGAAGAATGGACATCCCTAAAGGGTGGACCTGGGTATTAACTTCTATCGGAGTGCAAGGAATATTTAAAAAAATATAATATAATAAATATGAAAGATTCAGATGATACGTAGTCAGAAGGAGGAAGGACAAAAGCAGGAAGTTGAAACGATGTAATTCAAGAAAACAACTAGATCGTCAAAAAAAGATGATGACTCAAACTCAGATGTAACTAATTAAAATGCTAGATTTACTGAAAGGACTGGTTGAGGATACAAAGGAAATAAAAAAACAAGCGGAAACCAGAATATACTTACTAACTGAAGAACTGAAAGAGGTCAAAAAAGAACCAAAGCAGTATCAAAAAGAAATGGGAGAACTAAAACTAATGAAAAAGCGATATAAGAGATAAATCAAAAGGAATTAAGTAATACTAATAAAAGATGACGAAGAATACAAGGATAGAAACGAAGAAGGAATGTTGTGATCCAACAATCCAATTATGCTAAAGAATACAGTAGGAGGTTTTATAGAAAAGAAAATGGGAGAGTAACGTTGAAAAAATACAAAAAATGTAAAAAAGTGTTTTTATGTACGCACGTTCGAAGTTATACTTCTTTGATTTAATAATATCAATTATAAAGATTATACAAACGTATCTCTTGCCATGCAGTAAACGTGATTCAGATATAAAACCTGTATTTATTCGTGGGTTAGAATTCCTAACCCTAAGCACAAATGCTCGGTATAGATAAAGAGGCTAGTATTTTTTGTCGCAACACCTCTGTCGAATCTTTCGAAGATTCCTGATTTCTGGTTGTTCCGGTGTTTCCTGGGTCTTGGTGTTCCAAGAAAGTGCCTAAACCGCCAAAAAAATACTTTTTGGTGTGACTGTGAGTGTGTGTTGACCCCACTTACTGCAACGTATGTTATGAACAAAAAAAGAGTGTTTTTCTTTGAAAACATTTCCTTAATATATCATTTTTAAGTAATATTTAATTTTTTACAAACATTTTTTTACGTATTATGTCAAAATTTTGCCTCGTTTTTGATATAAATTAAAAAACTGAAAGGGGTGTAGTTTCACATCTCTAACTTTCACCCTCCTCATTTAATGGCACCCTGCGTTTTGTTATCTAAAATGACTATTAAAATGATTCGTAAATTAAAGGTCCTTAAAGATCTTTTAATATGATTATGAATACAATGATAAACTTTCATAAATCTAAAATTTTGTAAAACCCACAAATACCAAGCTTTCGATTTACAAAGAAAAATAATAAAAATTCAACAATTCCCTCAAATAATTTTAACAATCGACAAATTTTGTAACCGCCTCTGGTGTTGAAGAAAGACAGAAAATTCAAAAGATGAGAAACAGAAAGCGAGTCGCCGTTTTATTCCCGGTCGAGAGCCACATAAAATACACGAAATACTGGCTACTGTACACTTTTCAAAGAGATAAACACATTTTTTTCGAGCGGCAATCAATAATTAATACGGATTATTGAAAGAGAACTTCTCTCGAGCTGTATCAATTTTGCATAAGTAGACGAGGCAAATGGAAATAATAATGTCGATTTTATTAGATCAACGGCCATTGGATGGATTTTCAATGGAATGTAATGTAATGACTACCGGTAATTGTTTTTTTTTATTCTGTATAAAATGGTTAGTAGTAGGTGTTTTACCAAAGCCATATCTACCAGATATAGTCAAGCGGCCAAGCGATTTCGTTGCTGATCAAAGCCCACAGAGTTTCAAGGTATTTTCTTATGTATTTTGACCCGCTGAATCAGAATTTAAAACACACTCACTCGCCCAAAGTGACGGGTGCTTGTTATAAACCATTTAATTGTTTAAAACGCTATCTAAAGTAGATTTCAATATTGAACCATCTTCAGTCGATTTTTAAATTTTAAAGAAACAATCCAGAGCAAGGTTTATCAAAAAAGATTAATTGGGACCGGAGTTATTGCAAATTTAGTAAAAAATATTACAAAATTACGATATCTTGGACATTTTTCGCATATAACTCGGTTTACCAAGTAAAATGATTTTACAATGGCTCAAATTAAAGGAAAATTATCTAGATTAAAAAATGAAAACTGAAGAAAGACAGAGCAATTTTTTATAAAAAAGTTACAACAATTTGGAGATGACTTTTAAGCCACTAAATCATTAAGGTACAATCAAAAATTGTACATATTCTATTTCTTTTTTTTTTCAGTATATATTTATTTGTTTCTTCTGGCACTGTTTCTATTTTTTATCAATCTATTCAACCATTTTTTTATGCAATTGTTTGTTTCTTTCTAGTTTTTTAAATGCTACATATAAAAAATATCTACATACGATGTAGGTACCTATAGTAAAAATCTAAAAATAAGAAAAATAACGAAAATGTAAAAATATGTCAGTTGTTTTAATTTTTTCTGTTTTTCCAAATATTTTTATTAATTTTTCTAATTTTTTATTCTATTTGTAGTGGTTTTACGCTTTTTTCTTGTAATTTTTAGGCCCTTCCCAATGTTTTTCGTTGAATTTATTTTTTAAATTTGTTGCATTTGTTTTTTACTTATTCTTTGTTACAATTTTTTAAAATCTGTTTCTTATTTTTATTGGTTTATTTAAACATTTTTTATAACAATTATTTTACTTATTAATTATATAGTTATATTTATAAAAATCTATTTGAATATTTTATTTATTAAATGTCATTTTTTATAATTCTTGTATTTTAATTTTTTTTTAGTTTTTTAATTGATTTTTTTTTAATTATTGTTTTATTTAATTTCTAATTTTATTCAATTTTGTATTTTTAACTTAATTTTTAAAATGTATAAATATCTTTAGAAAATTTATCAAAACAAAATTTAAAAAAAAGAATTAAAAACTAGTAGAAAAACTAACAATCTGAGAATATTTAGAAAGTTTATGTTAAATGAAAATTTAAAAAAATGGTTATATAAAAAATATAAAATAGTATCTACATTTAAAAAAGCCTTAGGTAAACAATAAAAAACAATACTTAAAATAAAAAAATAAATAAAGATATAAAATAATTATAAATTTATTTTTTTCTTTTTTTTTCTGTTATTATTTCATTGACAACTTTTTAAATATTACAAAATCAAAAAAGATAATAAATCCAAGTTATCTTTAAAAAAAAATTAAAGATCTACGATTTTAAAAAAATATTACGCAATAAAATAATTTCGTATAATTTTTAAAAAACAAATAAATACAAGAATTAAAAAATATTAAAAAAACTAACAATCTGAAAATATTGAAAACATTTATATTAAATAATTTTTTTTTAAAAACGGGATTAAATTTAAGAAATATATACAAAAAAATGTTTATATTAAAAATATAAAATAGTAGGTACATTTCAAAAGCCTTAGTTAAACACGTAAAGACAAAACTGAAAAAATATAATAAATATATATAATATAAATATAAAAATAAATTCATTTTAGTAGGAATAAAATTTTCAAAACTCCATTTTAAATTAGCATCACAACTTACAATATAAAATCTATGAATTTTGGTAAACTAGAAGGTTTTAATGATATCTGTGGTGTAAAGTTTACGTTACTCATATATTTGTGACGATTTTTCTATCGCAATTCCTTTTCTGGATTTACCATTAAAATCTTCGCTCTAAAATCTATTGATTTTGGTGAACTAAAAGGTTTTAATGATATCTGTGTTGTGAAGTTTACATTACTTATATTTGTGACGATACTTGAAACTAAATTACTCTATATTTATCAATTTAGCAATAAATTGAACCATTTTGTGCCCAAAAAAATAGCGTTAGACTTACCAACACCTATAAGAACATTGTCTTATGTAACGCTACTGTATGTAAATATAAAAATTCACCTTAACAACATTTGTTTCTATCCCAGACCTGACCCAACAATGCCAAAACTGAGCGTCAAAAACCCCAAATGCATGCTCTTGAAAGCCATCAGACAGATAATATACTGCAGTAAGTCTAGAAATAATAGACCTAATCGAACACGATCTCCATTTTCCCGAAACTAAACCTTATGTACAGAAAATATAAGGTAATATTAACTTTCACCAGTACAAAAGACCCTTTTCTTATATCTATTTCAAGGTAAAATCTACTCTAAACCAACTAAACGTAGGTTATATTATTGTGTAAAATCGGTTGAAGGCATGTTCTGTTATGTCGAAATTTTCGGGCTGATCGAGACGAAATAACGGCAATGGCGACGGGCGAATTCCAACAAGAACCTGTCTGTATAGTCTAGAAAAATGTGAATGTCGTGTGCAAAATATCACCGGAATGTTTCTAAATGGTTGTTCATACACTAAACACTAAAAGGTTATTTAGAATTCAATGTGTCGAGAAAAGCGTTATAAGAAGAAATTTTCAACTATAAATTCATTTTTTAACATAAAATATTTTCTTATTTCTATATAACTTAGTTTTTTATAATATTATGATTAAATAACAATTCTATTAAAATTGTAACGTTTCCTGTTCTTGTATGTACCGTCTAATTTGTTCCTAATATTATGATAAGTTTTAAATTTTATATGACAAAAAGAGCTGTGATTTAGTTTCCTGAAGATGGCCTTATAAAGGTCGAAACGTCGACACTTAATTCAAATAAGCTTTGGTTTTATTTCGGACTCCATTCCAACTAACCTATCATTTAAAAAAAAATTCTATTACATTTCAATTTTTTACGACCTTTTCCATTTTTTTTTAATGATTTTTCCACTTTTTCATAATATTTTCTAATTTTGCTCCGTAGGTACCTTTCTTATTTATCTTAAATAAAAATTAAAAATAACAACTAGGTATAAGGCCAATCGAGAATATTTAATTAGCAAAATTTTCGCAAATAACATAGATTGGTTCCAGTGTAATATAGTTTATGAAAATAGCATATTATTATGATGGTTATAAATTAGCAATACCCTTTTGAATTTTATTCACATATTTTTGCCTTACTAAGGATATAAGTACAATTTCAGCTTTGAAATAGACGTAAATTGGTTGCAGTGTGAATAGTTTGATTAAAATGGCTTATTATACATTATTACTTATCAATAAATAATATAGCGTTATTAATACCCTCCTGAATTGTATTCACATTTCTTAGTCTCATCTAAAATGTATTATCCGCTTAATTTCGGTTTTCACATCGCGGTAGATTGGTTACAGTGAAAACGGATTGTTAAAATGGCATATGAAGGTTATAAATTAGCGATATATAATATATTATATATTTTCCTTAATACCCTTCTGGATTTTACTTACATCTTTTAGTCTCATTAATAATATATAAATCAGCAAATGTCGGCATTCAAATCGAGCTGAATTGGTTACAGTGTAAAATAGTTTATTAAAATGGCATAAGATAGGTATTAATTGGCAATAAAATCTAAATTATTGTTAATGACCTTTCGAATTTTACTCACACCTCTTAGTCACATCGATAATTTATATTCCGCACAATTTTGACTTCCAAATCGTGGACGATTGGTTATAGTGTACCTAAATAAGTTTTGAAAATGGTGTACAGTTTAGCAATAAAGATCCTTAATACCCATCTAGTTTTTATGGAATTACATAAGCAATACAATTTTACTTACTTTCTATTAAAATGGTCATTTAGTTCACGGTAGATTTGTAGCAGTGCCGAAAATAGTGCTTATTGCACCATCTCTTACAATAACTGTATTAGTTATACAGACAAAAATGTTGTCTTGTTTAGTTTTTTTTTTTAATTCTTGGAGTTTTAATTATATAGGTATGTTGGTTGAAAAGTTTTGAAAGCAAAAGTGAAAGAAAGGGAATTTTACATGAAATTTTTTTTTTGTTCAATATAATCTCCCTCAGCTTAAACACACATATTCCAATAATCCTTCAGTAATTTTATATTATCTCTGTAATGATTTTTCCAGAAGCTCTGTAAAATATTGTTCTACGGCTGCAATAGCTTCTTCATATGACAAAAAACACTTTCCGCGAAGGAATTGTTTTAAGTTTTTGATGTGTTAATGATCGGAGGGAGCCAAATCTGGTAAATACGGTAGTTGTTCAAGCAATTCGTTCTTTAATTTAGCCATCCTCAACAAACTTGTGTGAACACGTTGATTGTCTTGATAAAAAAATGATTCTTTTCTTTAGTAAACCGTTTTTTCCATCCAAGTCGTCCAAAAGGTTTCAATAATATTCAGAGTTAATTGTTTTACCTTTTTCAAGATAATGAATCAATAAAATCCATTTTGCATCCGAAAAAACTGATGCCATAACCTTGTTAGCCAATCGTTATGAATTCACTTGTTTTGGAGCTGACGAACCGGCTTCATTCCATTGTACCTAAACGTTCTGGTTTTAATTTAGAATCACGATGGTAGATCGAACTCGCATCTAGAGTTATAAACCGACGCACAAAATCGGTTTTATTCTGCGTAAAACGCTCCATATTACGTTGAGAAATCTGTTTTCGATGCATTTTTTCTTGAATTGTTAACGAATGCGGCACTAACTTTCGAAAAAGCTTTTTCTTCCTGTAACATATTTGAGATGCATATGGTATAAGCAATTTTACGCTTAGTTGAACTTGGATTTTTACAAACAATTACTTTGCTCAATGACTTCTGGTGTTGTTGCAGTTTGTGGACATCCACTAAGTGTCATCTTTAACGTTTGTATGATCACATTTAAACTCTAAAAGCCAAGTTCTGCACATTTGGAAATGTAACAGCAGATTCCTTTAAAACTTTCACCAAATTTGTATGCATTTCTGTCCTTGATAACCCTTCCAAAACAAATTTTATCACTGCACGTTATTCGGTTTTCTCAATTGTAACAAAATACACTGCCACCTCAACTGGGCTCAACTTCAAATGGCTTGTAAACAAAGAATTAATTTACTATTTAGAATAGAATTTTTTGTATCTTTAAATGGAAAATGATATATTAAAATAGCGTATATATTTTGATACCTCTACTAGGTACCTAATAGGTGTCGCTTTCAAAACTTTTCAACCAACCCTATATATTCATTTGGTGCCATATATTTTCTTAACCAAATTCCTTTTTCCACTGAATCTATTGACCTACCTAATATTAATAATAATATTAAAGACTGTATCAGGCTTAACTACTAAGAAACTTAATTTGTATTAAACTAATAAAATTACCGATAAACTTTTACAAATTTATATGGATTAAAATGTGATACTGCTTAAATTATGAACATAACTAGACTATCTAGGTGAAAAAAATAGTATATATTATAAGAAATTCCAACACACACTTGAAAATGTAAAAACAGATGTGTTGAAAGCTATAAAACGACTTACCTAACAACCTATAAATATATCTACTTTCCCTACCGAAATCTATTTGAAATATCAAATAACAAACTATAAAACTACAACGTTTTCCAATCTCACACGTCGAGTTATTCAAAATATTGTTAAGTTTTACTTTGCATGCATTAACCAAGTTGAAGTTGAAGATAAAGATTTGTGATTTGGTTTCACGACGGCGACGACAAAAACAGCGATGCAAAATTTTCAGAAGGAACTACAAAATACAAAATTAGAAACACTGCTAAAAATATCTACGAAGTGAAACTAGTTGGGCGTGTTTTTTTGATTAATGTTTTTCTAGAAGGCAGACATTGTTGGTGCCAGTGGCGTAACAACTTTTTGATGGATACATCACTAAAAATTATATTTTTTACATTGAATGTACGTTTTACTTAGAAAAATTTATAAATTGTAAGGATCTATCTGATCGTGTAGAATTAAAAATAATTTCACCAGACTATTATTACCATGTCTATATGAGTGAGAATTACTTAGTTTAATAGTTTTAGTTTAAAAATGTGCTGAGAGTGGTAGGTACTGTAAGTAAAGTTATTCAGTTTTTCTCGTTGTGATTAGTACCTAATTCTCGGCCTAGTACGAGTTAGTACGTCAAATAATCTGGTTTATTTTTTTGTTAAACCTCTTCAAAACACAAATTTATTCAAAGTGGTCTACCCGAGTTACTAAACTATATCTAAATTGTATAAGTTCCAGCTATTTCGTGGAGGAAACGGAAATTAATTGGAAGAAAAATCATTCCTAAGTCAATTCAAGGTTTTCCGAATAAGGAGATAAGAAATTTTTTTAATTAATACATATTTTTAAGTAATTAATATTTTTATTTATTTAATTAACTGTCTATTTAAAAAAATATTAAAGTTGTGATAATCGTTTAAAACGGGCGTTTGAGTATAATTTATGGAGTTTTTACTTTGGCGCCCTTAATTACATGTTTGGGTGAGATTGGTAATACTCTTAAAAGCTAACCCACGACTAAGTTGAACTTGATTTTGGATATAGCCATCAGCTCTTTGTTCGACGTAGCATTTATCTTCACTTTAGTTTTAGGAATAGAAAAAAATCGCATAGCTGCCCAAGTCAGGAAAATACAGTGGTTAAGGCATGATAACGGTGTTGTTATTACCCAAAAACTCGCAAACAAGCAGTGATGAATGTGCTGGTGCATTATCATGGTGCAAAATCCATGACTGGTTTTGCCACAAGTCCTTGCGCTTCGTATAATCAAAGAAAACAGTGAGCAAAACCTTCATGTTCGACCGAACTTTACATGCATTTTTCGGTCTTGGCTGCTCTGGCTGCTTCCATTGGGATGATTTGTCTTTGATTTTAATGTCATAGCCATATATCCATATTTCGTCACCAGTTATGATCCTTTTGAGGAAATCGGGATTCTCGTTGGCGGTATTTAACTGCTATTAAGCTATATTCATTTGACGTTATTTTGGTCAAAATTGAGCAATTTTGGAACAATCTTCGCTGCCACACGTTTCATGCCCAAAACATCCGATATAATCGCATGATATGATCCAGTTGATATGCCAACATTCTAAGCAACTTTCCTTATTTGCTTCACTGATTCGACATTTTCACGTGCTCGGGCGTCCAGAGCGGTCATCGTCATCAATGTCCTCTCGGCCTTCTTTGAAGCATTTATACCATTTATATACTCTTGTTTTACTCATAGTAGATTCACCAAATACCACTGTCAACATTTTAAATGCATTGGCACAGTTTATTTCATTTTAACGCAAAATTTAATGCAGATTCTTTGATCCATTTTGTTCGATAGTAGAAAATCGAAGAGTATGCCTACTAAAACATGTCTTACGTTTCTGTCTGTCAAACACAAACGAACAATGCAAAATAGCTGATATTGTCAACATATATTAGGGACATAAGGAAAAAAAATTCGAGAATCGAATGAACGTAGCCCATGAAATTCAAAATTCTCGTTTCTTTCTGATTAAACCTCGTATATTTTTACCTAGAGATTGTACAAAGTATGTGCTAATTAATTTTTTTTTATTTCAGATTTGTTGATTCACATTTTTGTAGGTAAGTCCCACGTGTTTATTTTATTTCTTAAAGTCTTAGTTAAAAAAATATGAATAATAAAAATTTATAATATTTTTAAATTAATCATAAACTTTCAAATCAAATAAATTGTCATTGAATTAAATATTAAATTAGTAATCAAAGTATTTCCTTATAAAAAAAATGGCTCCACCTTACTGATCCAGTTTTAATGATGAAACAGAAGTAAATTTTAAAATTTAAAATTTTAAAGTATATCTGAAGTATAAAAATTTAATTTTTTAAATAAAAATTTATACAATGCATTAATAAATTCGAAATAAAAAAGTTATCACCCTGTATAAGCAATAATTTATATGTTCTAATACAAAATATTCTATTTTACGATTCTGTGAGAATACGCTAATGCCAACATTATCCTGTGTGTTGGTTTTAAGTGTAGCAAAGAAATTTTTAGAATAAACTGTGAGTTCACTTTCATCAGATATTACTCTTGGCATCTTGGCTCATCGTATATAAACTAAATGGGAAATTCAAAAAATTTGTAAACAGATAATGTTGTGTATATGTTTATATAACAGCCTTATAACATGATATCTTAATATTAATACTTTTTTTAAAAGTTTTCTATAATATTTGGATATAGTAACACTGTTTCTCATTCTTTAAACCTTTCCTGAACTCCACTAATTATTCAATCTAAAAATTGGCCAAATTGGACCAGCCGTTCTCGAGTTTTAGCAATGACTCATTTCCCACTTGGTACTCGTGGAAAATGAGTATCATTCCTTGATCGTAAAACAATATAGATAAGTATGTATACTGCTCCAAGAAATTAACGCATCGTCAACAAAAACAGCGATTAATTGCTGTTTTAAATTTAATTGTATTCTTTTTGTTTTGTATTAATCAAGTTGTAATGTTTTTTGTTTTAACTGGTATCTGAGGAACACAAAACAAATGTGCTGTGAATGTGTTAATGTCGATAAGAGGTTAGTGCCATTTTTAAGTCGTTTAATTGTGAACTATTGCTGTTTGATGCTATTGTTTTAATCAAAATGGCAAGCAAATCGAGCAATTTGACTAATGAAGAGTGTGCTCAAATAGTGGTTTTGCACGAAGGATGTTGGAATTATGTAGGTACAGACAATTAAGGAACGGGTCAGCGTACACCGTAGATCAGTTTCACAATGATGGAACGGTACAGAGATACAGGCAGTCACTCGAGGCGTCCAGGACAGTGTCGACGTCGTGTAACAACGCCTGTTCAAAACCGTTTTTTGACGACTTCGCACCTTAATAGAACGATTTGTATAATTATCAGAAGGTTGCAATCCTAACTTGAAGATGTTTGTCATGTTCGAATCACCTGGATAGTTAGGTAATTTGCTAAATCGTATATGTAGGCGAGGCAATAAACCTACCAATTTTCAACATGCACCTTTTTGCATTCCATTTGGGAAAGCGTCAGAAAAGTTTGTGAACTTAATCGGTTAGGTACAAACGACAATTGCATTTTGTGCATAAGGCAAATGCATTTTCAAAGTGCTTTTCAAAGATATATGGAAAATGTACTATTTGTAACTCGGGAAATATCGATGGAAAATGTGTTTAATTTTACTACTCGGGGGTTTTTGAGGCCTCTGAACTCGAATTTTATGCCGGTGATGGTCTTCGCTGTACCTGGTGCCCTGGGTGGACCTCGTCGCCTATAGTTTTCGTTATACATAAAATGCAATTGTCGTTTGTATATATCTTACCGATTAAGTTCACAAACGTTTCTAACGCTTTTCCAAATCGAATGCAAAAAAGTGCATGTTGATTTGTTTGCCTGCGGAAAATTGGTAGGTTTTGGGCTTTTTAGTGCTTCATTGCCTCCTCGCCTAAAGGCCCAGCTCTGATCGTAGCTCATCGCAGAGCGCGTTTAGAAATTGCACAAGAAGAATCTTGTTTGTTGGAGTGTTGTTTACAAATGAGACTAGATTTTGTCTTTAAAATTGTAATAGGCGTATTCACGTGTACAGATGTCAGCACGAAACATGCGAAAATTTAATCGGTATATCGATTTATTATCTGGGTTGACGTTTCTTTAACGGGTCATACAGACTTGGTGGTGTTGGATAACGGTACCATAAACGCTCACCGATATATCTTTGATGGTCAAGACCATGTTGTGTTACTTGCCCGTTAAATTGGCGAAAATTTTGTTCTGATGTACGATAATGCACGACCACACATTGCAAATAAAGTACAAAACTATCTAACGGAAGTTGGAACCTAAATTATGAGAGCCAGCGAATAGTGCCGATCTCAAGCTTATAAAGAATATTTGGGACTTGCTCGGGAAAGGTCTGCGATGTTCTCCTAATTAAACAAACACTCTGCAGGAACTGGAACAACGTCTTGTCAAAAATTTTAAATATCTAATGAACTGGATGAGAATACTTTAAGACCGTTTATTTCTATTATGAATTCTCGATGTCAAGCTGTCATTGATAGCAGGGGTGGAAATACGTCTTATATTAAGCAAAAAAAATGAGCAATTTCAATTTTCAGAATAAGTGACTTTGTTGTTCATTATTTTAAGATTGTTTTAATTTTATGACTACTGAAGATTCGTTTCTTTGCAGTCAATATTTTCATGTTATATGGTAAACTAGCTGTACCAGCGACGTAGTTCGCGTGGCGTGTTGATTTTTATATAAAAATTTCTCCCCCGAATTCGTTAAAGGGGTGGGGGAGAAATTTTTATATACCAGATGTTAAGTTGAAAGAAGACAAATACATCTGTGAAAACAGCATTCGAATCTGATCAGTAGTTTTAATGTGATGCGCGCACAAACATACAGACAGACAAAAAAATCTAACCACATTTTTGGGTTCTATATCGATGTAGTAACACCACCCGCTAATTATTTTTTAAATATCTTTAATGTACAGAATTTTCATTTCTACAGATTTATTATAAGTAGGTAGGTACCTATAGATTATTTTTCACGCCCTCGCATGGCCCCTTGTGGGTGGAATTTTTTAAAATCCGTTCACAATTGACCTCAAAATTATAAAAATAACTATTTTGCAAAGTGTCAAACCTGTAGGACTTATAGATTTTAAATTTTATTTTATTTTTTTCACGCCTCCGTATCCTCCCTTGTGGGTGGAATTTCGTAAAATCCATTCACAAATGACCTCCAAATTATAAAAATAACTATTTTGCAAAGTTTCAAACCTGTAGGACTCATAGATTTAAATTTTTTTTTCACGCCCTCGCAACCCCCCTGTGGGCGAAATTTCGTTAAAATCCGTAGACTAGTTTTTGTTTCTATAGCGGTTATACAGACAGACAGACAAAAATTTTACTGATTGCATTTTTGGAATCAGTATTGATCCCCAATCACCCCCTGATAGTTATTTTGGAAATATATTTCATGTACCAGAATTGACCTCTCCACAGATTTATTATTAGTATAGAAGATAGATAGATAGAAGATAAAATGGGTGGTGCATTAATTTCTTGGAGCAGTGTATATCGATTTAATTTGTTAATTAATTGTGACAAATCCATCATTAAAATTAAAATTTGTAAATATTTTAAATATAAGCTT
Source organism: Altica lythri (assembly GCA_964028335.1). Lineage (NCBI taxonomy): Eukaryota > Metazoa > Arthropoda > Insecta > Coleoptera > Chrysomelidae > Altica > Altica lythri. The sequence continues at coordinate 54,524,880 of OZ034804.1, forward strand.
GATCTGACAATAAATAAAAAAATTGAAATTTAAAGTTCAAACATAAAATTTGAAAAGTGGTTTTCCACATTTTACTATCTTATTATGATCTTTAATTAAAAACCGAATACTGTAGAGTAGATAATATTTTCAGAATAATATGTAGGAACTAACTAAAAAGTATAGGTACTTGTATGTTTATTTATAATTTAATGCAAATATGAATACAAAATGTACCCATAATAAATAAACAATAATTAACTTTAACGCAACCTGCAGTTTATGTTGTTTATATACGACATCTGCAATAAAAATAAAATATATATGATTATTAGTTTTACTTATAATATAAAAGGTATCATGTTAAGAGGATATTAAGAACGATTTCGTGTTAGATCGCCATATTTTAGATTTAGAAACATCTTAAACGTGAATCGATAAATTCACATTATTAATTTATGTAGCGCTAGTTATTCAAGTAGGATGTAGTTATTTTATAAGTGGGTATGTTGTTGTATAAAACGATTAAGAATGGTGTTTTAATAATAAAAATTTATTAGAACTCTTTTGCAATAATCAAATTATTCGAATTTTATTTTTAATATAATTTATTCTAGATTTGTGTAAAAAATGTGGCATTAAATATACTTTCATTTTTTATATTTAATATATATAAAAGGGGTAAATGAATGGGCATGTATGCAAAAAGGATCATAAGGCCACGAGTAGGAATGGTAACCGCAGACATGCATGTTTCTGGCTCGTTAGCCGTCATCAGTGCGGCATAACCAAGTAAGGTATTGCACTTGGCTAGCAAAAAGTGTTGAGTACTTGGAAGCAAAGGATGGTAGGGAAACATGTGCCAAAGAACACAAACAACGAAACTCACACAGGAGTCCTATCGGCATTTGTGTCTTCGGCCAGCTGTGCCCACATTTCGGGGCTACGACGGACTCATTGTGTTTAAGCCGTTCCAATGTGGCCGAAGACACAAATGGCGAGCCAGAAACATGCACGCCTGCGGTTACCAATCCTACTCGTGCCCATATGATCCATTAATTTGACCCTTTTGGTTTTCCAAGTACGTATACTGGGCACCTTTTTTTTGAATTATAGTTACATATAGATATTTTTATAATGTGAACATAGGGGTTGAAGGTTCGTATGAAAAAGTCTTTAAATTTAAAAAAAAATGGAAATTCAAGCCCTGCATTAAACATGTATGTCTTGGTTTATTCAAATTTCCCCCTTTAAGAAGCAAATAAGGGATTAAAACTTTGTATTGATAATATTTAAAAATTATTTACTCGGTTTTGTATGAAAATTATCTCGCGGACTACTACTGATAAATTGTTAAAAACGTGAAAAAAAGGTTGTTGAAAATCGTGGAAAAAACATTGAAAATTGTAAGAGTTGTTCAAAATCCTAAAATATTCTGAAAACTATAATAATATCTAAAAATCCCAATATAATATTAAAAATTGTGTTAAAAATTAAAAAAAAAATGATAATCGTGAAAAGTTGATGAAAATCGTAAAAAAATGTTGGCATCTTGAAAATTGTTAAAAATGGTGAAAAAATGTCCAAAAAGGTTAAAAACGGGAAAAATTGTTATATATTTTAAAACATTCTTAACAATCCTGAAAAATTGGTAAAAATGGTTAAAAAACTGTCAATTCATAAAAATGTTGAAAAAAGTAGGTATGTTTTTGACAGCGTTTTTAATAAATACTAGCAGCCCGCCCCGGCTTTGCACGGGGATTAAAGAAAAATAACAAAAGCCATTAAATTTATTAGGTCAACGCTTCCCTGTAAACAATATTACATGTTGTTTTATTTTCTGGCAGCAAAATAAATTGATTTTCAGGTGCTCCGACCCGCCTTAGGCGGTTGGCCATGAGGAAAACCGATCCCTACTAATTGGAAGGTTTGACCTTGAGACTTATTATTAGTAAAAGCGAAAGATGTTTTGATAGGAAATTGAAGCGGTTTAAATGGATTTGGTAGATCAGTTGGGATCATCGGTATCCTCAGTGTATGAGCTAGTTGACCAGCTGGTGGTTCAGTTATAATGGTGTCTACAACTTAATTGTCCTTTAATTCCTTTGTAAGTAGCCTCGTCCAATTGCACATGCCAAATTCGTGATATCTGTCGTGATTATGAAATAAGTTATTTTGATAAGGATTAATACCAAGATAAAAACTTTTAAAAAATTTAAAAATAGTTATTGTGACGTAACTATAACAGTTAGACATATGCTGTCGCGGCATTTTTTGTAGATATTTATATATTCTTCGAAATCGTAGTACATTATTTTATTCTATAATCAATAGTATTCTCAGCGCACCCGATGTAAGGATTTTAAGGTCATTTTTGGTTACATTAATGACATTTTAGTAAGGATCCCTATTTTTTATGAAAACGAAACATAGCCTATGTCACTCGGGAATAATGTAGCTTGCCAACGGTGAAAGAATTTTTGAAATCGCTCCAGTAGTTTCGGAGCCTATTCATTTCAAACAAACAAACAAACAAAAAATCAAACGTTTCCTCTTTATAGTATTAGTATAGAAGTATAGATATATCTATACTAATATTATAAAGAGGAAAGGTTTGTTTGTTTGTTTGTTTGAAATGAATAGGCTCCGAAACTACTGGACCGATTTATCAAAATGGAAAAAAAATCGTAACTTTTTTACTTCACCCTAAACAAAAAAATGTTAGGGGACTTTTTTTTTTGAAACGTATACTTTTAATATATTCAATTAATATAAATCTACTGATGCGCCTGGCTTACCAAGGGCCATTTTTTTTTAATGAAACCTAGCCTATGTCACTCGGGAATAGTGTAGCTTACCAACGGTGAAAGAATTTTTGAAATCGGTCCAGTAGTTTCGGAGCCTATTCATTTCAAACAAACAAACAAACAAACCTTTCCTCTTTATAATAATAGAAAAGTTGTGGATCGCCTTAATTTTTTCTGACATGTTAAACTAACATTGTTGTATTTCATCCAATTTACACAGAACCTTAGCTTATTATACCTACACTTTCTCAGGAATCACTTCATCTGTTGTTAAAAACTGTAAGAAAATCCGTTTAGTACTTTTCGAATTTATCGCGCACATACAGAGAGACAACGAGACAGAAACAGACAGACAGACAAACAAAAAACAGACAGGCAGACAAACAAACAGATAGAAAGAGAGAGATGCAGACAGACAGACAGACAAACAAAAATACAAACAGAGAGACAGACAAACAGACAGAAAGACTAACAGAGAGACAAACAGATAGACATGACCCTGCTACAGTTTTATTATATGTATAGATTTGACTAATAAAATTTTAAAAGACAGTTATGTTTTAATTTTATAAATATGCTTTAATTTCAAATTTAAGTAAGTAATTTAATACCTACCTGACACCTGGTGGATGATAGGTATTTTAAATAATTTTGTATACAAACAGTTCTAAATAATTAGTTCTTCACTTTTTCATTAACAAAATTTTTTATCTAAAAAAAATATAAAATCTTCTAACTTTGATAACCAAAAAAGTGTATCCTTCCATTTAAAATTAATTGATAATTTATAATATTATCTTGTAGGTGACTAAATGTGATTTTAGTTTCTTTGTAACGTATCTATAAAAAAATATGTGATAAGAATAATTAAGTACTTTTCTTTAGAATTATAATTTTGATATTCTTGTCTCAAAGTATCATAAATTAGTTTTATTGGATTTACTAATGGCTCACGACAATTTGATATGATTGATTTAAATAGTTTTTACGTTGTCAGAATGGTGTTGGTTTCAGGAAATCCGATAAATGATGTACCTATTTATACTTGTAATCTGGGAGGTAACCGAGCATAGCCAATAAATTTAAGTTCCTATATCATAATGTATATAATCAAAGTTTTTTTAATAAAAATCCCGGAATTGACATCTTATATTCGACTCATGCTTTATCATGTTTAAAATTGTCTTATTTTTTTTTTGGAGCACACATTTAATTGGATTTTCAATTATATTTTAATCTTTATGACATTTTTTCCAAATCAATCTCATAATATTGTAAATAAAAAAATTCTCATAAAAATACAAACAAAACAAAACAAAAATTAACAAAAACCTTAAGGGCGACCTACCTACTGCCGGAAAACTATTGAAAAAATGAGTCCCCGAGAAGAAAATATATACCTATTACTATTTAATTAAATATAATTGTAACCACATTCTACCGTTTAGATTTAATTGTGTTTTGTTTTATTTGTACACAAACTTAGCCTATATTTTTTATTCTTGCTAGTTCCCATCGACATTTTCTCATTGATAATAAGTATATCTGATATTTTCTTTTATGTCCTTTTCGAATTCCTGTTACCTCCTATTTATCTAGTCTTTACAAATATCCTCACCATTTTAGTTTTCGTTGTTTTATAAATCCTGACAGTGGTTGTATTTCTCGCTTTTCTCTCTGTTATTTTATCTTTCTGCGTCACTTCTTTCTCTGCTCTAAAATATTTCATCTCAAAGCTTTTAGTATGTTCTTCAGTCTTTGTTTTAAGTCCAGGTAGGTATTACATTGTCATTGTTGGTCTGAATTATGGTCTTTCGTTTATCCTGATGTTTCTTGATTATATAGAGTGTAAATATTGATAGTGATTTGTCGATTCTTCTGTTAATCTCTACATCTTCTACTACCGCGTGTTCTATTCTTACTCCTAGGCATTGCTTCCTTCCTACTAGTTCACTAAAATCTTCTTTTCATCCATTCATTACCTTTATTTCTGGTTTTAATATTACACCTGTTGCATCTTTGATTTGGTCTTCATCTTTTTGCCAGTAATTAGTTTTTCTGGTTACCTTTGCTATCATTTTCGAGCTTTTCCCAAAATCTTCCGATCTCTTCTATGTACTTAACTAACTCTTTTAAATGTGTGCGTTGATTTTTTATAATTATCGTTGTTATTATGTGTTTATTCTTTAAATATTTTCTTCCCGTCCGTTTTTTTTCTTTAATTTTTATCTTTTATTTATACAGACTACCACGATGTTTGTTTTTTGCTTTTATTTGCTGGGCATGTGCCATATACCAACAACCAACATATCTTAGAAATTATGAAAATTTAACAAGTAAAATAGAAAAAAAACTTAATAACGCTTAATTTTTTATTAGGTATGTATCTACATAAAAAATGTATAGGTACCATACCAAATATTGATTATAGTTAACAAACTACCCCACCAATAACTTGAAATTTCTTGTATATAAACAAAATATAAGTATATTCTATAAGATATTCAGAGGTAGATATTCTGAAATGAATCGAAAAAGAAATAAAAGTAACTTTTGATCAGCTGTGTAGGTTAGGTGTGTAAAAACCGGATGAATACGATAGTCTCATTCAAGATGGCTCTGACCCCACCCGGTGTTGCTATGGTAACCAGGGTTGTTGCCAATCAAGGAGCAATGGCATTATTTAGGTGCCTCTTTCTCTAACTTTAACCTAACCCCTGACCAGGCACCGACACACTGTTAGAGATGGACTAATACGGTATTTCTGTTACCAATTTCTCATAAAATATAAATTCCAGCTAATATGATCAAAGGAAATAGAGTTTTAAAAAATTAAACTACATAGCATATCGAACTTGAAATTACTTTTTAAAATAGACTTAAAACAATAAACATCATACTTTAGCAGGAAGTATAGACGAGCGGTAACCTGACTATTTTTATAAACGTTTTCTTGAAATAATTCTTGAATGCGCGGGTTTTGAAAATTCTGACCTGTTTATGGCTGTTAATGATGTTCTTTTAAGTGTTCTTGAAACAAGTGGTGGGTTCGTGTAGTTATATTTATATGACTCAACAATTGATGTTCTTAGTTTAACACCATCTACTGAAATAGCTTTAACTTTGCTGTGTTAATTAAAAAACAAAAAATGTAGTATTATGACTAGGTATAGATTTCAGGAGAAGTTATATTTTTCAGTTTATTGTAGCAAATCATCATTGCTTTTAAACACGGATAAAACGATACTTTCCACAGTTGAAGCTCTTGCTAGATCTCTCCCAAAACTCCCCGAATACTAAATCTTTAAAGAAAAAATGGAGACATGCATGCCTTAAACACACTTGCTGATTTGGCGAACTTCGTACTGTTGTATTAGATATCAACAGCACCACCTTACTGTGGTTATATAACTATATAACTATATCTATACTTGGGCTTATATACCTACCAAGTGCGTCAGAGAAACTGCATACAACTTCAGACCGATGTATATGACAAACTACTAATGACAGAGCGCTCAAATTTATTCCAGTGAAAGTTCATTATATTGTTTATGCAAGCGAGCAAAAGCATTTTTGGTTTGGTCTTACAGAAAAAAAGTTATTCGTGATGGAGTACAAGCGTGATAGTATGATTGCTTTATATTTGGGTGGAAAATCTCAAAAGGCTATCGTTGGAGCCCTCCAGCATTTACGTGTAAATCAATCTTTTGTTTCTCGTACCATCGCTCGTTACCGTGATACTGGTAGCACAAAACGACGCCCAGGAAGTGGTGCAAAAAAATCGGCAACAGCATCAGAAATGGTTCGGAAAGTGAAGGCCAAAATTGATAGAAATCCGTGCCGCAGTGACAGAGAAATGGCTCGTGAGCTAAAAATATCGGAAAGTTCGATGCGACGCATGTTGAAAAATGAGCTCAAACTAAAGCAATTGAAGTTCCAAAAAGCGCAAGATCTTACCGATGCAAAAAAAGTAAGATTCAAAAGAGCCAAAGAGTTGCTTCGCTTGCACAAAAGTGGCTATTTTTTTTATGTGAAACCATTCGTTGTCCAGCAAGTTGTAAACAAACAAAATGATCGGGTTTACTTGCCAGCTAGGTCAGCTGAAAATTTGGACCGTCGGTTGGCCATCAGAACTCAAAAGCCGGATATGGTGAGTATGGGCCGCCATCACGGCCGATGGTCACTCACCGCTCGTTTTCATCGACCGTGGGGTCAAAATAAATGCCGAATATTATCGGGAAAAGGTTCTGCACGGAGCACTGAAACCTTGGGCACGAAAACATTTCGGCCGCAGACCATGGACATTCCAACAGGACTCAGCACCATCGCACTCAGCACGCGTCAACCAAGAATGGATAAAAAATGAGGTTCCTCGCTTCATTTCTACCGCACAATGGCCGCAAAAATCACTGGATGCTAATCCGCTAGACTACTGCGCCTGGGGCATTTTGAAAAGTAAGGTTGGCACTAAAAAATAACAAAAGTTTGAAACATCTCAAGAAAGCACTTCGCCGGGAATGGGCCAAAATACCGCAGAGTCACTTTCGTGCGGCGTGCGATGCCTTCGTCGGCCGTCTGAAGGCCATAGTTCGCGCCAAAGTTGGCTTTTTCGAACAAATTTAAATTGATTCTTAAATTTGACTTGCATTGACAATTTTCATTCAATTTCAATAAAAATTAACAAATTACAGCGTTTTACCTGCTTCTATGCAGTTTCTCTGACGCACGGTGTAGGAACCAGTATGTATTACACTTTTTTAGTAACCCGTAATCCGTATGTATTTAGGTAATAATAAACCAAACCTGCTATGAACACTGGTATGCGTGCGGATTTTTTCTTACCGTACGAGTTGGGTGTATCTGTTGCAAAACTGTTTTCTGTCGCTTTTTTACGTCTCATAAAAATCATAGCTTGAAATATACGATACCTTTTACTCTATATGTAGCTTATTCACTATTATTATGTATTATTTTTTAATTTTTATACAGACAAAAGTGTTGAGTTAATTAGCAGTAGGTACATTAGATGTTGAGAAATCTACGATTTTCAAAGTTATTAAAATAAGAGAAATGTAGTAGTTCTAAAATGCCACGTAAAGCTCCTGGAAAATCAAAATTTTGTTTGTTTAATGTAATAGATAATTTTAATTAGATAACAAATCTTCTTTAATTTTACAAATATCTCAAAAAACAATCAAAATATTGCGACTCTTCTTAAAAAACAAAATACGATCAACTTTTTTAAAAATTGAGGTAGCGAGCTGCAGTTTGTTTTATGTAATAGATAATCTTATCCAGATTACAATATTTTTTTAATTTTTCAAATATTTTAATAACCAACCTTCTTTATGTATACAGTAAAATTTTTTATCATCTTTGAAAACGACAACCGATCTGGTTGTCGAAAGCTTAGAGTCATTTTCATTTTTGTTAGGCATTTTCAGTTTTAAAAAACGACCCTTAACAAATTTGACATATCCATCAAGTTTAATAAGCAAGGGTCATTTTCAATATATTGATTTATATTTCTTATCAGTTTGTTTTAGTGGCAAAAAGATCCCCAACAACTAAAGAAGTAAATAGATGTTATTATGCCACAAAGAAGTTATAGAGAATATTTAAATATCATTCTGATATATTACATAATCTTAATAAGATCATAAATCTTCTTAAATTTTGCAAATACCGTAATAAACAACCGAGATATAGCGAAAGAAACACTGTGTATTAAGTTTTTATTGCTATGAATCCATCAGGTTCGACAATTTAAAATCAGATAGGTACAATAGAAATATGATATTTAAGATTTAATTATTTCTGTTTCTGAATATTTCCCGCACTGTAATTTTATCTTGTTAGTGTTTTTTTTTAATTATTATAATAAATTAACCATATAGTAGCAAGACAGAAAACCGGATCTCCTTTTAATTCCCGTTGAAGTGAGTGTGATCTGAGAACTATGCACATGCGTCTGAAAATGCACCGGCTGAATACAAAATCAATAACCCGTAGTCTATTCTCTGAAATTTCCAATTTGAATATTTTCTACATGCCTTTACTCAGACGGGCTTCCAGTTTAAACATTTCACGAGAATAGAGGCAAACATGTGTTGCTGCTGCAACTCAATTCAATTTTCTACTATTTATTTAGAATCCTATAGGTAGAAGAAACTGAATTAAATATGAACTTTCTTTCAAAATTCCATTATTAGCCATAACAACATAAAGTTGGGACGTTTTATTTGTTGTTTATAAAGTTTTAAGAAGATCTTAAATTTTCTATGTTAAAGAATTAATTGTAAAAAAATGTTATTCCACTAATGAATTATACATTTGAAAACAAACAAGAACAAATTTTATGACAACTTAAAATTCGGACCATACATTTTTAAACAATTATATATGGTTTTTAGTAAACTAATTATTTTGAGGTATCTCTAACAATATTTTTGAAATCTAGAAATTAATCAAATAAGAAAATTACATTTAGGAGAAATCCAAAAAATGTCAAATCCGACAGGACTCAAACCTATTGCAGAAAACGCCTTTAATCACTTTAACCACCGATGCATTTGTAATTAGTCGTCATTTTGATTGTCTTGATTCACCTCATGTCACATATGACACTTGTAACGATCTATCTGATCATATTGTATTATGAACAATTTCACCAGACTATTGTATGCCATAGTTATATAGGTGAAAATAACCTAGTTTAAGAGTTGTAGTTCAAAAATTTGCCGTAAGCGGTATAGTAGTAAAAGTATCGTGATTTTCTAGTCGTCATTAGTAATTCTCGTTCCTTTACAAGTGGTTATTTTGTGTTTAACCTCTTGGAAATACAAGTAATAGTATGTTGTGTGACAAGGGGTAAAAGAAGATTTCTGACAACGGATATCATAGCCCTGGTCAGAAATCGTCTTTGTTTTATCCTGTGCTACACACTATATTTTTCATATCACATATCACATGCATTGAAACAGCGAGTTTTGAATTCTGTAGCCAGTTGAAATAAAACAATTTCATACCAATGCAACTGTCAGAAACATTTTTACTTTGACAGACTTGAAATAATGACATTTGTTTCTGCCCTAGGGGAGAAACAACGTTGTTTCTGACTGACAGTCTTATTTCGACTGGCAAAACAGAGATCAAAACTAGATGTTTCAATGCATGTGATATGAAAAACAGTTTTCTTTGATTTTTTTACTAATTGTGATGTTAACCAAAATCAAGTAGTTTCAATTTAGCCACTCACTTATTTTTGATTATTCATTAAAGTCATGGACGGTTCTTACACGTACTTTAAGGATTAATTTAATCTATATAAAATTTTGTAATAGATTTTAAAAAATTGTGTAAAGTTGTAGAAATCGTAAAAAAATGTTGACAATTTTGAAAAATTCGTTGAAAGTTATGAAAAAATGTCGAACATTTTTTAAAGTAGCTAAATTAAAAAAAGTATATATAAATAGGAATAAATTGAAATAACTAAAACACCTGGAAAAAGATAAAAAAAAAACTAGCAAAATTGGCAAAAAACGTAAAATTAAAAATAAATAACTAATAAGAAAATCGAAAAAAATAGATTATACAGTAAGAAATAGGAAAAAAGAAAAAAATTACAAAACAGTTAATATGAATTCCTAATAAACAAAATAAAATATAAGGAATATCAGAAAAATAAGAAAGATTGTAAAAATAAAAAAAAATGTAGAAAATCAAAATATAGAGAGATTAAAAAAAAGAAAAAAATGGTTACAAACGAAAAACTTAAATAAAATGAAAAATAAACGAAAAAAAAAATAAAACAAAAAAATGCGGAAAAAAGCAACTAAGAAAATAATTAGTGAATTAATTACTAAGACACAACCGTAAGGGGGCGCATATGTTAAGAAATTTTTACTTAAAATGTAGAAAATAGAAAAAAACAACTAAAAAATGACAAAAGCGGAAAAACGAAATATACAACGAAGAAAAATGTAAAAAACTTGAAAGAGGAAAAAAATATGATAAAATCGACTAAAATAGAAAAAAATTATATAATCGAAAAAAAAAAAACGAAAAAGATTATAAATTGGAAAAAAAGGAAAATGGGAAAATATTCATCAATTGCTAGGCAGTTTGGAGTATGCTAGTTTAGCTAGTGTTTTCATTATTTCCTTAAAGTCATTTCTTAAATTCTAAAATTTTAAAAATGTAGGTATACAAATGTATAAAATTTAATTAAAATTACCTATTGGGGATCTAAGGTATTTTGTTAGTAAAAAAACATGGAAACATAGATTATTAAAAAAAAATAGAAAAAGACAAGATAAAATTACAAAAAGTGGAAAAAAAGTATATATGAATTCATAGTATACAAAATAAGATATGTGAAATGATGGGGAAAGAAAGAAAAATTGCTAGAATTACCAAAAAAAAGAGAATGTTGAAAACCAAAATAGAGAGTTTTAAAAAAAATAAGAAAAATTGAAAATTTGTTTTTGGTTACAAACAAAAAAAAGGGTGTGGCAGGCAGTGGGACTGCCGGCAGAAGTTATACTTCTATGCACGCGCCTGGATTCATAAATTTTTATGCGAATGATTTAGCAGAATCATTATATGATATTCGTGTTCAGCGACCTCAAAAACCTCCTAGTACCGAGTACACACTGATTTTGTATCAAATTTGCATAACATTTCCTGGAGACGAGGTCCGTCTTAAGTACCAGGTGTTTCGCCCTTCAACTGATAAGTTTTCGATCATTTTTAAAGGATTTACCTCCATACCATGTTTTGCCAAAATCATAGCTCCACCACGTTTATTCTGTACACGACAAAAATAAGAGCTCGGGTCATAACCAAAGACACTTTAGATGCTGAACCTCTTCTGTTAAAAGAAAGTGCTCGACCAAACAAATAGCACTGTATTTTATAGTATGACGCATGGTCGCCATCATTTTCAGTTTCAGCACATGATGGACAGATGATTAAATTTTGACGAACCACTTTTGCGCCTCTTAGACGAACTAGGCAAGCAGGATGATACCTACTGTTTTTCACATTTGGTACATTTCAATTCGCCTTTTAGAGATCGTTTACAACTCGCGCATGTAATTTTCACATTTATATCATCATCACTCGGCGCCATCAAATACCTATATATCAATGGCATCACTAAAACTTAATAACTACAAACACAGGCAAGTAGAAATAATTTTTTTTTAAATTAACTGGATTCAATTAAATAAATACTTAGAAAAATAAGACCAGTTGATGTGTGTCCTTACTTCAAACACGAAAACTTAACAGTAAAACGATCAATGTACAAAAAAAGTGTTTACAAAACCCCATAATGCAAAATATAATGCAACCATGTGACGGTAGTATAGACTACAATATAATACTCATTACTGAATATTATGATTAAAATTATTAAAATAAAATACTAAACTTTATATGTTTACTAACGTGACAGAATTATAAAGTAATCTGTCAAACACAATGTAATACGTCACTATGATATTCCAAAACATTAGCTCAGATTGTTTTTTGTATATCTATCTTTTTTCAATGTACTGATACCTTATATGTGTTTCTGTCTCTCTCTTACTCACACCATTACATATGTAATGATTTTTGCCATTTAACCCCACACAAATCCAGTGCATAAATAGAAGTATAACTTCAAAAATTAAAGTAAAATTGGAAAAAACGAACAAAAACCACAAAAAAACGAAAATTAAGAAATTACTTAGTAAATTAAGTAGGTACTATGACTCTACCGACAGTTGGCGCAGTTTATATCTTATATAGGTATTAAAACGAGCAATTATTATTTAATTAAGTGCTATAACGCCACCGTAAGGTGGCGCAGGTGATAACTAATATAAAAAAAGTAATATTACCCAATTAATTATTATCTCATTTATTTCGACTAGCAATTCTTACTTAAACTGTAAAAAATCGAAAAAAACAACTAAAAAATGAAAAAAAAACAATGAATGACAAAATACAATAAAAAAAGTAAAGAAAAAAGACAAAAAATAAAATCGACAAAAAAAATGTAAAAAAATTGGTAATTTCTAAATTGTTTAAATTCTAAAATTTTAAAAATGTTTAAAACTCGTTTTAAAATTATCTAGGTATATAAGGTTTTTTTTGGTTAAAAAAAGAAATATGAAAAAAAAGATTAAACAAAAATAACATTACAAGAAGTAGAAAAAATGACATACCTATTTGGAATAGGTAATAAAAAAAAATAAAAAAATTAGGAAAAATAAAAATACCTATAGAAAATCAAAATACTTAGGTAGAGATTAAAAAATCCAGAAAAATTGAAAAACTAAGTTAAACTATAAAATAAATGACAAAAAAGAAGGAAAAAATTAAATAAAAAAATATTTTTTAAATTAAGTAGGTATTATGACTCCACCGTAAGGTGGCGCAGGTGATATCAAATATATTTAAAGGAGAAATTCTTACTTAACTAAGAACCATTACGCCACCGTAAGGTGACGCAGTTTATATCTCAGATATTTAAACAAGCAATTCTAACAAACTAAAAAATGACAAAACCGAAAAAAAAATCTGGTGTGGGCACCACACGACCTTCCGAACAAGAGCGAATCCACAATTTTTATTTCACGTATTTCCAGTTTTTGATAAAAGTGTCAATATCTCGAAAACTAATGAAAATATCAAAAAAATGTATTCTTTCAAAAATGTCGGAAATTACATGTTCTTTCCACAAAGTTTAAATATTTTGCCAATAACTATATGAAAACCCAATATTTTCAAAAAAATCCATTTTTTGATAAGAGTAAACGTCCACTTCCGGTCGGCCGATTTTACTCAAATTCTATCAGATTCCTCCGATGGTGATTATAAGTAAGGTTTTAAAGTTTCATTCCGATCCGATTAGCCGTTTAGCCGCAAATGTGTTCACAGACACACAGACAGACAGACAGACAGACTTTTTTTGTTTTTGGGTTTATTAGGCTCAAGGAACCCTAAAACGCGTATTTCCGCTAAAAACCCGAGATCGAAATTTTTCGCGATCACAATACCTTCCTCTAACAGCGTTGCTGTTCGGAAGGTAATTACAACAAATTTCTTTGATAGTAAATATCAGTTAAGTACGAAAACAAAATATTTTTCAAATATATATAAACAATAAATACATTAATATATAAAAATAAAACAATAACCATATTATTACCATCAATTAGTAACATTTTATATGAATCACAGCTAAGTTTAGACTATGTTCAAACACTTAATAAAGCTTCATAACATCTTAATTACTAATAATGTGTCCTTTATTCTTTATAAGTAACGTGTTTATATGTCACTCTTAAAATTTATTAACTATAAAAAGAGAATAACATACCGTTTTATGTCTTAAGAAATACACTTCACTTAACTTGATATTGAAATATACCAGATCACTTCTTTTTTCAAACTAAATTTCTTATGTAAGCTTTTGGTGAGTGAATAGAAGGGTTAGATTAGAAAGTTGCATTTCTGTTTAGGGAGTTTTAATGTTATATAATGTTAGATACTTTCTCTTCTACCTGAAGACCTGTTTTTTAACCATGGATATTATAAAAAAGATTTTATAAGTACACCCGTTTCTTAAATGTATTTTTAGGCAAAGAAATAAAGCAATAAAATGACATAAACCTATCGTTTTTTTAAGTAAGACGGATCCTGATAAAACCTACTGCGTTTGATTAGGGATAGCCTCAAGAAACTCCATGGCATGAGGGGCAAATAAAAATTGCATTTTAGCGAATGAAAAATGCATTTTCCAGAGAAAAATTCACGTCTCGGAAAATATGCTTCAAAATGAGTTCAGTTTTTTTTACTCGGTGGTTTTTGAGGTAGCTGAACACAAATGTCGCATCGGCGATCCTGTAGGTACGAGGTACCAGGTGCTTGGTATGTATGTCTTCTTCTAGAGTTTTATGAAAATTCGTTTAAACTTGTTAGTTTTGGCGGTTTTAAGCTTACTGGAAATATATATCGAATACTCTTGGTTCTGGCATTTTCTTTATAATAATAAAAAATCTAATAAATCGAGTTTTTTATATAGTTCCATAGAAGATACGAAAGACTACGACAGCGAGATAGAGTAGAAAGCAAATGAACATACTTAACTGGCTAAAAAAACGTTTACGAAATTACCTACATCTATAAAAAAAAATTAAAAGAAATTAATTTGTTTAAAGAAAAAAAAATAGTAACTGACAAATCTTACTGTTACGATTAATTACTATCGTTGATGTGATACTTGTGTTCAGATACCTCAAAAACCCCGTGATAACATGTTTAAACGAATTTCCATAAAACTGCAGGAAAAGACATATCTACATACCTAGCTCCAGGGATATGGTAAAGGATCGCCGATGCGATATTTGTCTTCAGCTGCCTCAAAAACCCTGGGATAGCAAATTTTATATCCAATTTTCATGAAACTCGAAGGAAAGACGTACATACTGGGCACCAGGTAGGTACATGGCACAGAATTGCAGATGCGATATTTGTGCTCAGCTATCGCAAAAACCCCAGGATAACAAGTTTAAACAAATTTTATAAAAACATTCCATAAAAGACATGCATGCCGGGCACCAGGTATAGGTACCTTGCACAGGGTCGTCGATGCGATAATTGTGTTCAGTGACCTCAAGAAGCCCCGGGTAGACAAATAGATAGAATTCATTTTCATGTATATTTTCCGAGTTGCGAACTTTTCTTTTTTTTTAACACTTTTAGAAGCTTTTTGGAAAATTCATTTTTCACCTGAAACAATGTAGTTTTCTGATGTATCAATGGTTTTTGGGCTGTTAGGCTTCGGGAATTTACCGCATTCCGTGCACGTGTGGAAGCGTGTACATAGGAACTACCAAACGCTCGATCAACACAAGGATTAAAGAGCACAAGGCCAACTGTCATCTGGGGCAGACGAACAAATCCGCCGTAGCGGAACATACGCTCACTATGGATCATCGAATTAAGTTTGAGGAGACCCAAGTCCTCGCTACTACATCAGCATACCATCCCAGACTCTATAGAGAAGCCATAGAGATAGAGAAGCACCCGAACAACTTTAATAAAAAAGAGGAAGCAGTCAAGATCAACAAAACATGGGTCCCCATAATTAAGGGTGCGAAAACTCTACCCTTAACGAACAACACCGACCAGAACCGATTGGAATCGAAAGCAACTGAGGCCCCGCCCACTTCCTTCCCGACGTATAAATACGGGCTCCGTGCACGCAGAGCTCAGTAGTTTGCAGACTGTCAACCAGAAAGCAACTTCTGAAGATGCCATCCGCTCGTGTTGGCGAAACGTCAAGTCAAAATGACAATCGACGCCGGCCTAACAGCCCAAAAACCATTGATACATTAGACAATGGCCGCGAAAGCCTTTCACAATGTAATTTTCATTTGTCGTTTATGCCATAGTGTCAAAAAGTTTCCTGAAGATCTCCCAAATCAAACGCACGATCACGATCTACCTTACTTTAAAAAAAATGGTAGGTTTATGCCATTTTAGTTCCTCGCCTTGTATACCTAACTAGAAATATATCTGAAACTTCATTGATTCTTATGTCGAACCTTTTTTTTTAATCACTGAATTTAAATCATAGGTGACTATTAGTAAATATGTCGGTTGTTTACTTTTATCTGTGGGGATAAAATAACATAAACCGGTCCTGTACCTATATGTATCGTATAAAAAGCGACTAAAATAAAATTCGGTGACAACAGGTAGGCAACCAACTTTTCAACACAATTGGATTCGGATTTGTATTTAATAAATGTAAAAAAATTACTTCTACGAATTTTTGTATGTAAACTAACACAGCGGAAGTCAATTAATTAAAAAACAAATTAATCACAACAAGCTAGTTATTAATATAAAAATTGCTAAAAGATAAAAATTTGTATAGGTAGGTGGTAGGTTTGTAAAATTCATAGAATATTCAATAACCATTAGATTGAAATTCTGAATTCTATATAGATATTCTTTAAGTTAAGGTCGAATAAATTTAAAAATCTAGGTACCTATAGATATTCTATTTTTGGTGGTCTCTTAGTTATCTAATATGTGTGTATAAATAGATTGTTGATGATAAGTGAGGTTGATTGGCCCAGGTGACCTTACTACATTGCGACCTTAACGAACTATTTAAGAGTCCATAAGGTCTAGACTTTTAAGAAAGTCTATTATCCGTTTAGTATGTACTTACTTTATAACACCTAATGAGGCTCTCAGAAAACCTACCCCAGAGATTTGTGTCATTGGCAAACAATATGTCTGCAGTTAAAGATAATATGTTTAACCGTTTCATCTGTATGCTCATAGAATCTGCATGGTTCGCCACTGTTCACTTTGTACTTTTTAATACAGAGATAGTACCTTAGTGGGCAGTGTCATGTAAGAATTCCTGCGATTACTCAGAGTTCAGTTTTCTGAAGGTCTAAGAGTTATTAATAGCGCAGTGAAGATCACATTAATCTTTTTGCTTGTTAATGGCCTACAGTTTTTTATTTGCAGACTACACTGAGTCCCTTTTCCCTATTTTGTACTTTAACAATAATGCAGCATTTCGAGATGATACAGAAATGTTCAGGTCCAATAAAAAGAGTAGATAATAGTTTCCCTCCTTTGCGAGACTATCGGCAATCTGGTTTCCAACAATCCCTTTATTCCTTGGTAACCACAGCAAAGTTACTTAGTTGTGTTTAGACAGTTGCCTAAATGATTGTTTGCAGTCAGGCTGTTTTGGACTCGAACTTGATAGATTGTATAGCCTTCAAATCAACTTGTCTCTCGGAGTCAATAAGTATTTCGGCTGAAATAAGGCGATGTTTAATGCACTATTATGAGCCTAAAACTTGGACTTGTAATCCTTAAACTTACTCATTCTGGTGTTTTAGACCTGTCAGTATAATAATTAAGGGCTCCTTTTGTAAGTTAAACCATTCAGTTTTATGTTTACTTATAATTGTTAATACTAACATTTGATAAAAGTGCTAAGTCCCATTTCGGAGACATAATCTTCATCGATTGGGTTGCTCCAACTCTTAAAATCCAAAGATGTCCTCTAGGATCGCCTAGTTTTAGAGACTTAGTCTTTGTTAACCTATATTCACCTTTTAGGACATTCCTCATTACATGTAAATGTAAGATCTTGTTGCGACAATAATCCCTATACAGGCGAGTCTTTGCATCTTTTATAACTCTATTATTTCCTTTTGGTGCGTTGTTTTTTTTTCACCAAACCAGCGCAGCATATGTGACTAGAGTCTAACAACCGTTAGATATGATCAATACATCCATTAACTTTGAAGATCTAATGTTTACCAAAAATCCTACGACAAGACCAAGCACCCTTAGAGTTACTTTTAAAGGATTGGAAACAAATGGTAATATCTAGATGGTAAATCAAGCAAATATGGAAAAATCCAAGTAACCATTTTTTAAACATAGTCTGAGTTGCGAAAACCAATTGTCACCAAAAAATTCGGGACTGTTTAGTTTTTTTACAAGTTTTACAATTGATTGTAATTAATTGCTTTTTGCTTTTTTTAATTATTAATTCTACAAATTCATCTTTGTCTTTTTAATGACGAAAGGGTTTTGTTTGTTTGCTGAAACAACGTTATCAACAAACCTTCTGCTTATGATGAAAACTTCACAATATTGACGAAAACCAATTAAACTGTTTTGTTTTAGCTTTAGTCTGAGCAGCACAGCCGAGTTAAAATCCTATTTAAACTGATATTTAAGATACCCATGCTTTGAAGTCCTACCAAAAGTATTTTTGGAATGACGTTCTGTACTAACTTTTGAGATTAGGCATACTAACTAGAGACAATCTTCAATGCTCTAAATGCCAGATGAATAATAACAGAAAGGTAAAAGGAAATTATATGATACCTTTCTTGAGCCTTACTCTAATTGGTGAATAGATTGTATATACACGTCCTTCAGTCTTCAGATAACATCCTTCAGATAACATCCTTCTAATAATATCCTTTAGATAACTTTCTTCAGATAACATCTATCAGATAACATTTTTTAGAAACATCATTCAGACAGTCATAGCATATAGTTTTATTAGTTGTTTGCGTCGTTAGTTGCTTCAGTTAATTCTCGAATGTACTGAAATATTGTATTACAATTATTTAGAAAAATGTTTGTACAAACTGTCATGTAAAATACCCACACTTTAGAGTACTGTCAAAACAAGACGTATTAAGAGATCGCTCTGTACTAATTTTAGAGCTTGCACTAACCGTAAGCAACCTTTAATGCTTTCAGCTGAAGATCTGTTAGGATAGAAACGTAAAATGAAACGGGGTTATGCTACAGGTTGGTTGAACAGCTTTGAAAACAAAAATGAAATATAACCTTCCTTAAATTAAACACACTTATTTCAATAATCTTCCAGTAATTTTGTATCTTTGTAATAATTTTCCGGAAGCTCTGCAAAATTTTGTTCCATGGTTGCAATAGCTTCTTCATTCGATGTTTTAAGTTTCTAAAGAAGTATAATCGTCACAGGGAGCAAAATCTGGTAAATACGCTGGATGTTTTCAAACAGTTTTTTCATAATTATGTAATTCTTTGTTTAAAATATGGAGTACTCGTTGATCTGAGATGCCTGAGATGGTATCGGCAATTTGACGCTTAGTCAAACTTAAATCTTTACAAACAATATCACAGACTTGCTCAATGCTTTCTGTTGGTTTTGCATTTTTTGGACGTCCATTACGTGTTTTATCTTCGACGTTTGTGTTTGTACGACCACGTTTAAACTCTAAAACCCATCGATGCACAGTTGAAAATGAAGAAGTAGTTTCCTTTTACCAATTTTTAATGAACTTGTGTTGCTGGTTGACCTTTCAAAACAAAGATTATTATCACTGCACGATATTCATTTTTTTTTATTGTAACAAAATACATTAACACGTCAACTTCAAATGGCTTATTAACAAATAATGAATTGACAAATTTAAATAGAAATTTTTGTGTATTCAAATGGAAGATGAAATATTAAAATAGCGTATTAATTTTGATTCCTCTACTGATCGCTTCAAAATTTCTCACCCATCCTTCATTTCTCTCCCACCTCGCTCTTATTTAAGGAGAGTTACTCATTTCGAGCTTAGAGTATTAAAGACTGGCAGTAGATAGTATATGGTATAAGGTGCGTATATACCTGTTAAAAGTTTCTTTACAGAATAGTAAAAATTTTTTCAAATTTAAATCATTTCAAAGCTTTGAGCTTAAGATTTAAACGACAGAAACATAAATTAAACTGTATGCTATCTCTCTCTGTCTCTCACCTGGCTCTCATTTAAGGATAGTTACACATCTCGAACTTAGAGCAGTAAAGACTGCCCTTAGATAGTATATGGTATAAGGTGCGTATCTACCTATTAAAAGTTGACTTCACAGAATAGTAAAGATTTTTCCAAATTTGACCATTTCAAATTCGAGCATAAGATTTATAACGACAGAAACATAAAATAAAAAAAAATCTCCTTGTGTCACCTCGATCTTATTTAAGGATAGTTCAACTCCAGCTCAGTTTATTAAGGAGTGCTCCTAGATATAGTATATGATATTATAAGCTGCCAATTTTCCTGTTAACAGTTGACTTCATAGAATAGTAAAATTTTTCCAAATTTGAGTCATTTCTGTTTCAGAATTATTTTAAGCAATCCCCGTACGCAACTATCGAATTAATTTCTAATAGTAAATAAATTAACGACATATTGCAATTATTTATTAACAAATAATAAATATTTTTACGACTGTGTACGTTTGGAATTTCAAATGAACCTTATACACTTAAAAGAACAACTCATTTAGTTTTTTAATTACATTATTAATTTTTAATGTAGGTAGTAGTTAATGAATGTTTTTAATTAATATTTCTAAGTATTATTTCCTTTATTTAACAATAAATTGTGGTATAATTAGGTGCATATATAATTGATAATAATATTTCTATTTAAGAAGCTGTCATTTTAGAAGTATATATTTATTTTAACTGATTAGTTTTATGTATATCTGTATAGATGCTTTAATATTTTTAATATTTATTTTTAAATATATTAAGTAATAATAATTATTGAATACATCAATTTAGTTATGGTTTATTTATTGAAATTAAATTACTTTTTTTATGGTTATTATATCTGCTTTATTCATTTGATTGGTAAATTAAGCAATTTTTATTTTGTATATTTATACATTTTAATTTTTTTTGCTGTACAAAAAATAAAAAAATGTTTTTCTTTCTAATAGTTATTTATGATATGAGTGTTAAAAGTGAGGTTTAATTTTGTGAGTGAAAACGTTTGTGAAATGAGCGGAGCGAATTGAACAATTTCACGAACAAAATAAAATCACTTTTAACACAAATACCATACAATGTTTTTTGTACAACTTCCCTATTTTGATACTGAAACGAGCGAATTTGCAATGACAATAAACCAAACCGTGTTAAAAGTAAACTAAACCGTGTTAAAAGTAAAGTTGTTTACATGGCAACGTGTTAAAAGTATTTTTAACACGCTGCTATGTAAACAATCGTTTTTAACATTGTTTGCTATCATTAAAAGTGTCACTTTTCCTACTAGATTTAATAAATTAATTAATCTATTAAAGACTTTTACTAGAAAGAATCACAATGTGACACATTGTATAATAATCCAAACCAATTCATATACAGTAGAATCTTGATAATCCACCAGAGGTGCGACACTTATGAACAAAAGACAGACAATAGAAAAAAAAAAGAAAATTATTAAAACAAATTAAAAAGTAATAAACAAATATAATGTTATGTCATAAACAGTAAACCAAATTATATAGCACATCATTGTTTTCTAAAAAAACTTCGATTTTCATGCTTGATCTTCTGGGAGCGTTTCTTTCTTCCTCAATACCACTAATTAAACGAATTCTGCTTCCTCTTCATTTTTATAACAATGGGGAAAAAAGAATCTTGTTAATTTCAACGCTTCCAAGACAAAGACATTTTGCCTATCCAACAAGAGAAAAACATGCGACTCATCCATTAGAATGAATGATCAGGCACTAGTAGCAAGCAACTCTATTACGCTGGTCGGTATAACGATCTCCCAGGACTTACTCTGGAACGCACATATTACATCCATAGCAACTGAAGCAGGCTTTCTTTTTAGAGCACAGAAATATTTCTATCCATCCAACTTAGCTAATCTTTACAAAGCCCAAATAAGACCCAATCTTGAATACTGCTCGCATATATGGGATCGGTGGCTCTGTCAAGACTCAGAGTTCTTGATGCAAAGCAGTTCGACTAACAAACGACACCAGTATCACCAAAAATCTGGCCCCATTGTCCCACCGAAGAGCAGGGTCTAATCTTTTCCTGGTTTTCTGATATTCAAACGGATTTTGATGAAAAGAACTCCGCTATATAATAGTGCCTCCACCTGCCAGACCAGACAGAGAAACGCGACTTGCCAACTTCATGTACCCTTATACTGTTCAGTGCCAGACATCGATTCGATGGTTCCATCGGATTCAGGGTCTCCAAAATGTCGAACTCCTTAGATTCTCACGTCTTCCCCACTCGTCCTAACTTAATAAATTGACTCTTCTGCCCCAATAGATGTCCTCGGTACATTTGTATTTAGGTCTATACCTACGAGAACATCGGTAAATAAAAAAATAATAATTTTGGTTCATTTCTTGAGGTTCCACATAGCTATTGCTATTTTTGGAATTATCAGGTACTAAGTCATCTTTACAATCTTCATGAACATTGGCTTCAAAAACCGTTTTAAGTATTTCGTCGTCTAGTAAAATATATTCTACATCCCTTGGTCCATCCAGGATGTCCTATCTGCAGGCAAAACGTGACAAGTTATAAATGCTTCAACTCTTCAATGGGATAAGTAGCACATTATCTATTATTTTTCGGAAAGATTCTTTTCTAACTTAGATAGAATAGTATATTCTGTAACAAGGTTAGAATGAAAATTCGATACGAGTGGAGAATTCCGAACGAGAGCGTAGCGAGCGAGAGGAACCACGTGTAACAGACTGTATTTTCTCCACGACCATGTAATAATTCTGTTTATTTAAATTGAAATATGTAGCAAAACAATTAGAACGTCGCACTGACAAACTGAGTGACAGTTTTAAAATTCGCAGGGCAATCTATGTTTTTTGTTGAGCAATTACAGAATGTTATTCCGTCACTAGTTATAGAATGGAAATACATGCAAAACGCATAAGAAGCAAGTGTTTCAGAATGAATAATCTATCTCAAGAGTGAGAATGAACACTTTCTATTATTAAAAATGAAGTCAGAATTATTACATTCATTAATGGTCGTGGAGAAAACATATTCTAAACCAATAACAAAATATTACTTAACTCATCCATACACCTTTTTGAGCACTATTTTTACAGGTAATAATTCTAAATCCAATTATATCTCAAGGCATATATTGAAGTAGAAAAATTGATAACGAGATATTTAATAAGGAGTTTGTCTAATTTACCAAAAAATTTGTTTCAACTGAAATTTTTTATCCAATTACTAACCAAAAGTCAATACAGACGTAATTTTCTATCTAAAAATCCACAAAAACTGTTGAAAGAGAGAAAAGTGGCTAGAAGAAATTTTTGACAAAGAGAATAGTCTTTGCTTTTGATTGGAATTCCTTGACAGAAAAAATGGTAGCCGCCACTAGTGTAAATAATTTTAAAAACAAAGTTGACAGAGAGGTGTGATCTGTATTGACAATTCATTATACACAATAATATTAATGTGTTCAAGAACATTTACATGATAAATATTTGTAATATATTCATTTTTTAATTAGTAATTGTCCCACAAGCATTTTGCCCCCTACTATTGTCATCTAATAATAATATAATAGATATATAGGTATAAAATTTATAGATTTTTTTCATATACACATATAAGTATTACATATAAAAATACAAAAAATACAAATAAACGATAAAACATAAAAACCATCATTTATATTCACAACAATACAACAATTAATAATATAATTAAAACAAAATATGTAGGTACTTATATATATTCTGCTGCTTCCATGATCCGTACAGCTGCCTTCTGAAAGCAAAATGCTTTTTGTGCACTCTTAAGATTATTACTCCATAGGATGAATGAACCAGACCAAAGTTCTTAAGGTGTCATTATCGAAACATATCTTGGTGGGCCCAATTTGGACTTGAATCCAACACCATCCCTAAAATTTTCATCGGCTCAGAGCGAGTAACAATTTTACTTGATGAAAGTTTTATTTTCTGTGTTTTGGACTTATTCTAATAAAGAAAACTATTCACTAACATTCCCATGACAATAATGTAGTAGTCTGCACAGAGAACATTAATGGCTTATTTATGATCATTGGATAAATTATTAATATACCTATACTAAAAACGGTAGGGGACCCAGAACAGAACCTTGTGGTATACTCTTTTTAAATGGTGCTAGTTCTGATTGTATTTTTTGATGTAATGTATATTGCATTCTAGTTTCCAAACCATAAGCAAGCAAATTTAGAGCTTTAGATCGAATAACATAGTACTATTCTAGATAAGAGAATATCAGTGTTGATACAGTCGAAGGCCTTGGTGGGATCGTAGGTACATTGTGACAGTGGTATTTAAAAATATATTAATAGCAATAATAATAATACTAACACTCAATTAAAATTTTTCCTATATCACTAATTTGTTCTCGTTGCCCTTCTAATTCATGCACCACTTTATATAAATATACATTTTGTGTCTTATTGTTTGTAAATTATATTTTCTGCCTAAAAGTTAGGCTATGTTTTTGACAAAAAATCGTTTTAAAGGTCTAAAAATTTTGTTAAATTAGTTTTTTGTTAAATAGATTTTTGCCATATTCGACTTGTTTATCTCACTTGATTCTTTTGATCATTGCGCCACTGTCTCTAAATTTACATTTTATTTGTAATTAGTATCAAATGATATTATACGTATAGTTAAATTTTAGTACCTATGTGTATAAAAAAATGAACAGACTACAAAATTTTATTAAATTATACTTTTTTTTTTTTTAATTTTGTCCAGTTGTGGTTCGTTATGTTTGGCTTTAAAATGACTGTTTGTAATTTTGTCTAAATATTTATATGTAGACCAATAAAATTGATCAACTTTTACTTTTAACTTACAGATAAAATTTTATTATGTTTTATTTATACAAAATAATTCACACAGAATACGATATTTTCCTCCATAACTGATTTACAGACAATATTATGTTATTTTATATTTAATAGTCTTATTTGAAGGTAATGGGCTGGTTGCGCCAGTGTAGAGAGTAGCAAATTTGGTGCATTATTATTTTTAAATTATATAAAGATAAATTTGTCACATTTGAAAATTAATTTGATACATAGGATACAAAATTATTATAGAATTACTTTAAATTTTACTAAAAAAAGCAAATATATTAATGTTTTCCAATTGCATAGTCAGTAAACCCTTAACAATAATTTAAATAAGTGTTAAAAAAAATAACAATAAAAATAACCTGTTTTATCAACAAAATTTTATATTTACACTTATTCTATACAAAATAGATTACCTACCAATTACAATTACTAATTAAAAAATTAATCATTATTTAATTTTACATAGAAATTTACAATTCGATTTAATCCAAAGCTGTGAATTTTATGCGTTATTGTTTCCAAATTTATATAAATCAATTTAATCATGAGTAATTATAAAAACACATTACAATAAAATAGTCGTATTGGACCACAAGCTTTGCATTTCTCATTAAAATACCCATTTGTCTACAAATTTGCGAATATGTCCACAAGATTGCGAATATATCCCCAAAATTGCGTAAATGTCTGCAAAACTGCGAATATGTCCACAAAATTGCGAATATAGCCACAAAATTATGATATGTCAAATAAAGGCAAATTAATTTTAAAAAACAAAATTTTTAATGTACATTTATTCCATATAAAATCGATTACCTACCAATTTCAATTATCTAATTTTAGATAGAAATTAATAAATAAGTATGATAAATTCAAAACTGTGAATTTTGCGGGTTAGTTATTATTATCAACTTATATGAATTAATTAAATCATAAATAATTATAAAAACACATTACAATAAAATAGTCGTATTGGATCACAAAATGCCTATTTTTCCTCAAAATACGTAATTATCCACAAAATTGCGAATATATCCACAAGATTGCAAATATTTCCACAAAATTGTGAATATTTTCACACAAATGCGAATATGTCCACAAAATTGCGATTATGTCCACAAAATTGCGAATACATCCACAAAATGTATTCCTTACAAAATCGATTAACAATTACTAATTAACTAATTAACATTTTCATGAGAAAATTACTCATTATTTAATTTTACATAGAGATTTACAATTCAAATAAAACCAAAACTATGAATTTTGTGCGGTATTATTTTCAAATTATACAATTTAATTAAATCATAAATAATTATAAAAACACATTAGAATAAAACTTTCACAATACAACATTAACTATGTAATAGCGCATACAACAATTTATGTAAAAATTATTTAACATAACCCGTTACAAATAAGAATAGAATCACATAACCTACAATTTTTATGACGTTAATAAAACTGTCGTTAACTAAATTACGATACCTACAACAACGGTTTATGTTAAACGATTTAAATAACTAATAAATCTACTTCTAATTTTGCAGTTTCCGACGCTTCGATGACCCATGAAGACTTCTTGTAGAAATGTGGCCTCCTGTTACGTATACTGAAGGTATACCGGACAGAAAAACACTCAGGATACATTCAGTATACGTACAGGGGGTTTACATTAAAGCACTAGTGACAGATCTTCAACATGTCTGCAAAGCAAAAAAAGAACAATTAACAATACGTCTAGAAGTTTTGAAGAACTGAAGAAGATCAATGTATAAATGTATATAATAATCTCCCCTACTTCCCTAGGGATATTACAACCCTTATATAATAAAGGGGAATTTGACATCCGTGCATGATATATATAAATAAGGGTAGTTTCTAATAACATGCTTATAAGATTGTATAGAGTTAACTTACGGATATTGACAGGTGTTGCTTCGAGTAGCTGTTGAAACCAACTGACTAGGGCCGCTAGACGATCTGGAGTGATAGTGTTTGATAGCGTCCCGGCGTAAGTGGAAACGACGCCGACGCACTGATCGGGGCGGCTTCCCCGCAGCTTGTGGGCAGGATTTTCCATTTTATATCCCATAATGTAAGGAATTCTATAGTCTGGGTGTGGTTGTGCAATATACACACAGCTGACTTCTCTGGATAGACTACCATCTTCATAAATTTAGCTCTTCAATGAGTATGGAAAGTAGATAGATACTTTTAATTAATCCATGATTTGTAATTGGAAAAAATTGTATCTATGTGTAAGTGTGTATGTGTATGTGCATCAAAAACGGGGGGAATGCAGTTGATATCTGTGTATAAAAAGGCGGAGTTTTGTTAAAGGCATCGGCCGCTTGAGAGAGACAGACCGATATACACAGACTGGATGAGGACGGTCTCCTGTCCCATTAAACCTATAAAAAGAAGAGTTTATTGATCGGTTTGATACCAAAAGAAGATTGGAAAACTACTACTATAAAGATAGTTGGATGTTTTGTTATTTGCAATAAGAAAACACCTTTCGATTCTGTTTCGAATATATCTAATGCTAGTGCCGTGTTTAAGACTATTTTAAAAGTATAAAGTTGTTTAAAATATGTTGTTATTTAAATGCAAATCGTACCGATTTATTTGTAAATTAATAGTTATTTGCATTTTGCAGAACATTATACCCTATTCAGCAGATAACAACTTTCAGTTTTTAATGTCAATTCATATCAATTTATCTTTTATTTGGGATAATATTTTTAGCCATTCAAAATTATATTTATTATTTTTATTACCAAAATTTACATAATTTCATAACAAAAAAAGGGAGTTCTGTTTCTAGAATTTTCCTACGACCATTTAGAAACTAAACTAACACTTATCACACTCTCTACCCACATGAACACTGTTCATTGAACAATTCTACTTTTTCGCACATGTGCGGAAAGTTAGTTTTTCTTTCATAATTTTTTAACGTTTTTAAATCTGCTGCCATTTATTTAAATCTACCCATTCCTACTTATGTTTTTTGTATCAATCCACTGATTCAAGATTATTTGTTACTATTATAACAAAATATTTGCCAACAAAAGGTGTATTGGACCACAAAATACGCATTTTTCTTTACAATACGTATTTGTTCACAAAATTTTAGAAACTTATAAAATTGCGGTTTATTCACTAAATGTGGATTTATCTTTTTGGCAAAATGGCATTTATTACTAAATACAAGTTTGTTCACTGGTAAATTTCCGGTTCGCAAAATGTGTATGTTTAATAAATAATCTTTCATGAAATGCTTTAAAACATGCAATTTTCATACAAACTGCACGTTTTTCATTTTTTTTTTTTTGAAAATTAGTATATTTTCTATAAAATAGGTAAGCATTTTTCATGATCGACTTACATTTTCAATAATTTAATCTCTTTAAATCGATAAATAAAAATAAGTACAAAACCGTGTTTTAAAAGAAGAATTTCGATTTATTCTATAATCAGCTGATTGTTGCCATAAAATACAAATTTTGTGACAATATTTATTTTAACTTATAACTCATGTGTTTTTTTATGAAAAGCTACTGTCGTTCCATACACTATTGAACTTCGGTATGCTCAAATTAAAACTATGATTGACCCTCTTTAATTTTTATATTTATAATTCTCAGATATTTTATTAGTATTTTATACAAGAGGTAAAGTTGTAAAAGTACCGTAGGTACATAGACAAGGATATCAGGATCACTTTGAACACCGCCTTTAAAGTTTTTTGTACCACATTTCGCTCCAGTTTGCCGACGTATTTTGTAGAGTTTTGTGAGAACTGAGCTCAAAAAAGGAGGAGGTTATCAATTCGACCATATTTTTTTATGTATGTTACGGCATATCTTTTTTTTTAGAATCCGATTTAAAAATTTCTTTGTGCGTTCAAAACAGTAGAGTGTCGGTGTGGTACCATAGAAATTTGGTTAAGGTCTGGTCATGTATGTGGAAGATATTCCAGGGCACACTTGCATTTAATCCTAACGCTTGCTCACTACTGGTTGGTGATTGTAGATAATTCAGTACATGTTTCCTAGAGACACCATGTGTATCTAGGTGTTAAAAAATTTCCTTATGTCTCTGAAAAGAGACATTGGTACATGTCGGGATTGTTGGGGATTGAATCCACAACTTCTTGCACGGTATTCGGAAGGTTTTGAAGATAGTACATCATGAATTTCCGTCCACATTCAAACAGAAAAAAGCAGTAAAAACACAAAAATAAAATCTTGATTTCTTAAAAAAATTGAAAGCAACTAGGTATCTGATTTCGATTTCTTTGAAGTCAGCTCCAATGGCAAATTATTCCTGGATATACGAATTCCTAACCGTGGTCATAACATTTGGGGATTAGTAAGTAATTCGGTAATCCTATGTCCGAATTCCTAACTCAACATTTTTTACCTGATCTTGGCGACTACCTACTTTAGATTTCTTAATCGAATTGAAGAAAAGAAATATTTCATCTAACTAGTACTTCGAACTTATTATAAGTATGTATTTCGTATAAATTTAATAATTTTTAATTTAAAATAATCAATGTGTTTATGTATATATTTATTTTATCTTTTTTTTATATATTTTAACATGTATGTACATGTACATATTTTATCAAATTAACAAAAATGAATATATATTTGCAACTTTGAAATTTCATTAATTTTATTAATCACACGAAGTTAGAAAAAAATTATTTCAAACAATTTATCTTAGAAATCCAATTAATTAATGAATCGTAAAAAAAATAATGTAAAATTTTCCAAAACACTATTTGGTTTTTAAAATTTTGAAGACTATTTTAGATTTATTAAATTCAGAATTAAATAATATTTGTATGCAGTTAGGAATTCAGATATAGGATTAACGGAGAGGTTCTGAGATCGGTAGCCCAGCTGGGGGTCGATCGTAATGATCTGACCATAGTTAGGAATTCGGTACTACCCAATTATTCGCTATTTTAATCTTAGCTAATAAATCTAGTTTTTAAATGTTAGTAACTCAAATCTTTTACAAAAATACAAACCATTGGAGCCGACTTTAGGAAAATCGAAATCAGATGCCTAGTTGATTCCACTTTTTTTAAGAAATAAAGATTTTATTTTTTCCATTTTAGTGCATCTTTCTTTTTTTTTTGGCGGTTCAATTTTGTTTTAAAAGTTTTTGTTAAATAAACATTCTACTAAATTTGCCACCATTTGTTTAAATGTACCTACCTATTTCTACTAATTTTCTTTTTTATCAATCTACTTATTTTGGAAATTTGCCACCGTTCCTCGACAATAAGGCAGACCAAAATGCGTACCGAGAGCTTGGGTGGCATGGAAACAGTTTTAGCGAGAGTGAACCTACTATTCTATATAGTCTACATACGGTGGTGAAAACATAATTTGTTAGATTCCTGCAACTGGCACTTAATTGATTTTAGTTCCTTTAACATCTGTAGATATAATTCCGTACAAAAATATGTAATCCGAATAAAGAAACCTATAGACAGATGAATTTAAGTTTACACTAGAAGCTGTATAATGTTCTAGAAACTGCAAACACTATTAATCTATATATTTTTTTAATTTATATGATAATTACTTTTTGTTCATTGTAATTAAATAATTATATTCAATTAGTTGTATAGGGGCCGTTCATAAAATACGTTCGCATACAAGGGGGTCTTATTGAGTGTGACAAGATTTAGGGGCCCTTGGCTACGTGACGTCCACCCTTCATCAAAAATTAAACTGAAATGATTCTCTCGACTCCTTCTTTTAAATTTTTTCTCATGGTAGAAGTCATTTATTTCGTAGATATTAGTAAATATACAAACATTAAGATGTGTATATTTTATGTACTATCAATCGAAATTTATCATGCTCAGGATATTCTTCATTTTTGTGACGAAATATTTATGAGGGGTTAAAGAAAGGTTACCACAGCGTTGCGATAGGGAGGGGGAGTCTAAAAAAGCTAATTTTAGCTTAACGTATTTTATGAACTGCCACATTTTTTCTAAAAGTAATGTGGTCTTAAAATCAGTCGAAATTAAATATATTTGCTGAACATAACAATTTATTATAGCATAAACAGATTAAATGTGTTATTATTAAAAAGCAAAAATGTATATTATTGCATAATTATTTAACTTGGTTTAAAATTCAATTCATTCCTTGATGAAATTTATGAATATCGTATTCCACAAAATTTATATAAAATAATGTGCTGTTCTTAAGTCTTTAGAAAATATTTTTTTGTACATAAAAGTTTGTAAATGAGAACTAGATTTAATATAAAACTTCAAAAACACGAGCGTTTCTATAACTGTATAAGCGTTATTTTTCCCCTAAACATGACAAATTAAAAATATTATTTATAAAAACAAAGGACGACTTTTAAACGAGTAAAATAAATATTATATATATATATAGGCCTTGCAGGTTTAGAGCTTGGTTTGAGATTTTTCTTTATTTCTTCCTGTATAAGGGTTTCTCTTCCCAGTTTCTGACACATAGGTGCTGTAAATCTTCCTCCACCGCCATCAACCATTTCCTTCTGGGTCTTCCTCTCTGTCTCTTTCCCATCATAGGGCTTCTCAGTATTTTCTTGTTTACTGTCTTTGAGCCTTTACTTGTGATGTTATTGAGAGGCTGCTAATCCGTATTTGGTCAATATTTTATCCTCCATAGATTCTCCGTAGAATTTGCTTTTCCTAGATTTCTAATTTATGTTTTATTTAACGTCCATATCTCACACCTATAAAGAGTTACTGGTCTGATAACTGTTTTATACAACCTCTTTTTTGCTCTTCTAGAAACCATTTTTGACTTTCTTATGAGTGACGCTGCAATCCTGCTTCCTTTCCCTCAGTCCTCTGTTTGTTTTAACAGCCTCAGAGTTCTGTCCCTTTACGCGCACCGTATTATCAGTATTTTCAGTATTTATCAGCTTGCATGGAATACCTAGGTTGGTCATTCCTTTATAGATTCTGTAATAAGCCTGCTTGAAATCAATGAATATATTAGTAAATTGAACTTTTAACTGCTATGTAGCACTTGTTTTAGGGCAAAAATCTGATCAGTAACAAATCGGTCTCTGCGAAAACCTGCGTGGTAGTCACCAATTTTGGTTTCTTCGTATTTTTTTTTCTTTATCAAGTTTGAATATATTTTGTACCCTACATCAAGTAGAGCGAATCCCCGATAATTATTGCAATTTGTTATGTCTCAAATGATAAAGCTATTGCAGCACATTCTTTACACATTCTTTCATTTTTGCTTTCAGAACTTTTTAACCAACAAGCTTAAAATACACGATACACAATATGCAATTTTTTACTTCAATAGGTGGTTTTGGCTTATCATAAAAAAATAAGTAAATAACAAAATAAAAATAAATAAAAAAAGGATCAGAACAAAAGTTAGAATAAGGAACTTTTTTCATTTAGAAAATATTTTTAAACATGTTTCGCTTGTAATTCCAATTTATGGTCCTGAGAATAAAACTAACATATTGTCAAACATATACTTTCTTATTTATTTGGTTTGGTTTCTTACTTATTTGATTTGAAACACATAAAAAGTATACATTTGTCTGTTTATTACTTCAGGGAAATGTTAAAATCAGACCGTGAAATGGTGACATTGACTTTCGGGACATAATTCGGTTATGTTTGTAAACGAAAAGATTAAGTATGTCAACTTTTAAAATATCGGCAGATGTTTTATTTTTAATTTTAGATTGATTTTTCTTCCTATTTTATTGCATTTAATATAGCAGGGTAATTGTTTAAGTATATACAAATATGTATAGGTAAATGAGTTACAGCTAAATCCTAACTGAATTAAATTTAGTAATACCTACGAGGGCTGTTGCAAAAAAAACAGGACAAAGAAAAGAGTTTATTTTATTTAAAATGGCCCCCTTTAGAGTTAATACAGCGATTTGCACGGTTCACAAGTTTTTCGAATGAGGATTTCAGCTCATTGACTGGAATGTTTTTCAAAATGTTTGTCGACGCATTTTGGATGGCCTCTACGTGGGCATACCCCTGTCCCTTCATAAAGAAATTTAGTTTATCGAACAAAAAAAAAGTCACACGGTGACATATCCGGAGAATATGTGTAGTGTTTGATGGTTAAAATGCAATTTTTTGTCAAAATGTCGATAGATATAATGGTGCATTATTGTGAAACAAGCGCCAGCTTTCTTCTTCGCGATATTCTGGCCAAACATGAGGACTATACGAGAGCAAACGCCTCATAATACCAGGATAATACACAGCATTAACCATTTTGCTTACTGGAACGAATTCTTTGTGGATAATTTCCTTCCAATCCTAGAAAGAAATCAAGATTGTCTTCACTTTTGAATTTTTCAAATGGCTTTTTTCGGATTTGGCTCGTTTGGGTTTTTCCATGCGGCACTTTGGTTTTGGGATCGTATTGAAAACACCACGTTTCGTCACCAGTCACAACGTTGTATCGAAAGTTTTTATCTTTCTTGCTCTCTTTAATGATGTCTCTCAAATGTTGAATTTAAAGCATCTCATGCCCGAAACAAACTGTAAATACGCCTTTCTCATGCCCAAATTTCCGGCCAAAATGCGATAGATCGAATCTTTGAAGATATTTAAATGCATTTATTTGCATGTACCCCATTGAAGATTTTGGCTCATTTTTAATAAACAGATGCACTTATTTGACAGTTTCTATCGAAATAAGAAATATTTCGGCTGGCCAACATGTTCGTCGTCTTCCAGCGACTCATGACCTTCCTTGAACCGAGTTAACCACTCGTGGACTCAGCTAAGAGATAAATAATTATCAAATCTTGCCAGAACATAAATAATATATGTACCTATCGACCGCTAGTCCCAATAACAGATGGCGCTACTGGTATACAATATTTCTTAAAAGTCCTGTTTACTTTGCGACACACCTTATATATTTAATTTTTTCTCAAATTTATAATCTCAAATATTTTTATTGTTTAATACATTCATTAATGAAAGGTTTAAAGTTTAGTAGTTTCAGCATTAAAGTGCTTAAGTATGTATTCTTGTCCTGAAATGGGGATTTCCCAAAGTTACAAATGCTTAAAAATCTATGGGTTTATAACTCAAAGATTTCTTTATTTAATATTTATTAACCAAAGCACAAAAATATGATAATCCTGTTCGCAAAGTTGAATGCTTTCATATTCGTCTATAGGATCAACAAAATCTTTTGTATAAGATTCCAGTTTCCCTAAGATTGTGTTGTTAAAATATTCAGTAGCTCAAAGATTCTTCTGTCGAACTTTAACACTAGCATGCATAAAAGTTGTTTGTTTTGGAATCTTTTTGCAAAAAAAGCAGTTTAGCTCACTTCAGAAATGTAGGCATACACGTGGCAAGTTTTTTTTTATTTGTGTTAATTGGCTGAAGAATGATTATTCCAGAAGATTTATTTACTTAAAAAATCTTGTTGCCAAAGTCGGTATCCTTCATCTGCTACGATAATCTAAAATAACCAACAATTTGTGGAATTCTTTTGCATAAAACCAAATCGAAATCCTAGTAATAGGACTTCTCAAATACTTTGGTAATTAGAATTGTATTTCCAAAAATCGTTACTTATGCATTTTTTAATATTAATATTTTAAATATAGCCATACATAAGTTAAAAATCTGTTTTCACAAAAATTGTTGTAGGAGGCTTAAACATTTATAATTTTCTAAATATCTTTAGTAGGTAATATACTTCCTTATTTAATGTTTGTTGGAAGAGGAATAGAAATTCATATTCATATTTTGTAGTGGTGAAAGTAGGAACTAAACCAGATGGTAGCGCGAAAAGCGGAAAAGTAGTTATAACCGTATAGTGTCTTAGTAAGTACTAGTAGTGTTATTTTAATATAATTTTTTAAGGTACTTTAAGCATAAAAAGTGTGTAGAAGTATAGTAAATAGTTTTAAACATGGTGCACTGATGTCGGAACCTGTTGCCAACTTTATATTATGCATCAACACATCTGTTCTATTACTATCTCTGGTTTTGTAGTTGACATTGGTCAAAACATGGCTTTCGATAATACCTAGTGCCTTAGTCTTAATAAACTTATTTATAAATAAAATTATGAAATTATTAAGTTGTGAAAAAATTATATAGGTTTTAAATAGATTCGACAAAAAAGCGAATATTCGATGTTACTATGAATAAAAATATCGATATATCGGATACAATAAATATTTGTCAACACTCAAAACATCGAATTAATCCGACATATCGTATGGAAAACATCGAATAAATTCGATATATCGATGTGTGAATATCCCTATGCCACGCGCACCTATAAATAGTGACAGGTGACAGCTAATAATTCAAAAGTCTGTCTTTAGTGTTCTTTAAGTGTTTAAAATATGGATATTAAACAAATTAATGATAAAAGGGCCGAAGAAATAGCGAAAGAAAATGAGTGAGTACTTTATAAATATACTAGATGAAAATTTAATAAGTTTTAATTTTTAATTAATTGGTCTATGGTACTGCTTAACGAAATAATTAATATAGATACATATGTATGTACTTACATATTATAATATTACATCTATAGATGTAATATTTGTAATATGTTTACTGTTTATACTTTATAGCATTAACCTATATTTTCATAACATCACAATAAGCACATGTGCGGTGTAGGTTTATCAAAACAATTCGTGCAAAATTATTCCCTAACCATTCCAAAATATCAAACATGCACAACGTTAATAATCAAGTTTTCACTTCTGCTGGCACTCCCGTAGTGCAACCCGTCGTTTTTTTACCGTTTACTTCATCTGCTTATCCGATTTTCCAAAAAATTAGTGTATTAAAATTATGTACTAACTTAAAAATCGTTAGTCCTTTTCTTGGCTAATGAAACCATTGATACGATCAAAAGTGCTTGTTTTTAAACGTTTCTTATTACACAAATTCTTTATCTTAAAGATTGTTAAGATAAACTATTGACGTGCTTATTAATTTCTTAACGGACGTTTGTTTAATTCAAATGTTTATTGCCTGAAGATTATACTTTTATAACGACGTGTGTACCCAAATAACTACATTCTTGTGTTAAAAATAATATGTGCACCACATATTCCGACAAATCAGTAGGTTAATGAGTTTCTACAATCAGTATGCTCAAAAATTACTGATTTTATAGAATTATAGTCTCAAACTTTTGTATTTTATATATATTGAGCTTAAATGTTCCTTTCTTAAAGAAAATAGTGTTTTAAGATTTCTGGTAATTAGATTACTAAAAGATTTAAAAAAAAATAAAATGATTACAAAGCTATATAAACCCAAAGATTCTTTGGTCTTTAAACGAATTATTTCTTTTAAATAAGGCCCATAAAAATTATTGTCAATCTTTTTCAAGTAATTTGGTTCAAATGTTCTTATTTTACAATGATTTCTGTTCATATAGATTCATTGGCTCTAAATTCGCTTTTATTTCAAATAAAACTTAATTAATAGTTTTAGGCTATATTTGTCTTTAAAACTTTATAAATTCCACAAATACTCAGATTATATATTTAAGTCAATATTTTGTGAGTACCTATTATAAATTTTTTTAAACAAGGTTATCCCTTTACTTTATAAATACCTACCTACAAATTTTATAAAAATGTGTTCTAAATCATTTTGATTAAAAATCGAATTGAATCAATAAAATTTTTTGATTCTTACCTTGGATAAGATGATTAGTTGAGAGCCGATATCCTCCAATCCAAAACAGGTTTCAAACCTCAAACGGCAACTTTTGGTTGAATTCTATTCATATCTGCACCATTTTCCGTCGGCAAACGGGTAAACAAAGAGAGGCATCATACCAGACACAAAATATATGTAAACGTGTAGAAAGGACCTTGGACTTGGCTGTCACGCACCAAACATAATACTGTAGTCTGGGTGAGTGGTGCGATGTCACAAAATCACAATGTACTCAGTTGTCATTGTCTGTCCTCGTCTGATGACTGGTAATCTGTAAAAGGCAGAATGGCAGAAGATAAATGACCCAGATAAAAATTTAGACGGGTGCGATTTTGCTTTGGGTCTATACAGGGCGGTGCTTATTCTCGAAGGGTCACGATTGTTTGCCTCGAACTTTTATCGCTGTACGTTCTTTTATATAATTTTTTTGTCGTTTAAGTATTTATGCAATTGTATTGCGATATCTTTGTTATGATATACATATTTTTTTATTTTTAGTTATAAAATTTATTGTTATTGTTTTTTCCTGATATAGTTAACATAACTTCCATATATTGAAATGAGCAAAATGAATACAGATATAGAAATGCGCCTCATTACGTACAAAACCAGAAAAACATTTTTATTATAAAGTATAGGTGACCCTACGAATTTCGTACTACCTATCATTGATAGGATAGGATTATTTTCCGTTTTTTCAAATTTTAGGATTTTGTCTCTTTGTTTTAAATTGTTTTCAATGTTTTTTTTTTTTGTTTTATCGTTTCCATCATATTGAAACACTTATGGGGACTTTTACACAATTTATTTACAAAATTGTTAAGATACACAGAACTCTGCTGGATAACGTCTAACTCTAACTACTTGACAATACAATGAACTCTTGTGAATACTTGAACTTAAACTGACGTTAACTGCCCATGCATCCCTTTATATACAACTTTATTTAATCTAGTTAGTGTGTTTAGATCTTTCTAGAATTTTCTAGAAACATTATTTAATCTAGTCAGTGTGTTTAGAAGTTTCTAGAAACATTATTTAAAATGGTCAGTTGATTTTTAGAAACTTCTACAAATCAACTGTCAATAACAATCTTTCAAATTAAGGTCCCTTCCTTTACGGTTATCCCGTTACAATATTTTCTCGTTATATTTTATGTTTTTAGTATTTAATTTATTGTATTATTATTGTAGTAATTTATCGATTATATGTATTAGGTATCACCTGCGCCACCTTACGGTGGCGTCATAGTACTTGATTAAGTAAAAATTGCTTGATTAAATATGTAAGATATTAACTGCGGCATATTACGATGACGTTATAGTAACTGATTAAGCAGAAAATACTCGTTTAAATATTTGAGATATCAACTGCACTACCTTAAGATGGCGTTATAGTACGTAAGTAAGGAAGAATTTTGTGTGAATACATAAGATATTAAATGCATCACCTTACGGTGTCGTCATAGTCCTAAGTTAGGTAAGAATAATGTGTAAATATATAAAATATATCAACTGCGCCACCTTACGGTTTTGCCATAGTACTTGATTAAGTAAGAAATGCTCGTTTAAATAAATGAGATATCATAGTCATAGAACTTAATTGACTAAAAAGGCTGTGTAAATATGTAAATATGTATATATTTATTAATTAAGCTACCTTACGGTGCTAATTAAGTGAAATTGTTGAGTAAATATATCAGATATCAACTGCTTCCCTTTTCGGTGGCGTCATAGTACTTAATTAAGTAAAGATGCTGTGTAAATATATAAGATATAAACTGCGCTCCCTTACGGTAGCGCCATAGTACTTGATTAAGTAAGAAATGCTCGTTTAAATAAATGAGATATCAACTGTGCCTCCTTACGGTGGCGTTATACTACTTAATTAGGTAAGTATTTGATCACTTTTTTTCAGCAATTGTTTTCTGTTTTCTTCGCCTTTTTGCCTTTTTGCCATTTTACTTTGGTTTCTTGTTTTTCTATTTATTTAGAAATCTAACGCCAACCACCGGGTTTTGGCGCAATCTACATGTTAAATTAACATACATTGATATTATTAGGAATTTATCCTAATTGGAGATGAGTTGTCATAAAATAGGTAACTAGAGTATTCCTACATCAAATATAAAATATTCCTACTCAATTTGAAGCATGTTTAAAAACGTGAATTTTTTATTGGTAACGTCCCCGCAACAAACCTTATTGGTGGAATTTGGTACAATCCGTCTTTAGCTGACCTCTGCTCGGTGAAACGAATATTTCTACCAAATTTCAAGTCTCTATGCTATATGGTTCCAGAGATATCGTAATGAGTGAATATTTATGCGGAAATCTCTCTATACAAGCATCTTTCAAGCAGAAATCTGTGCCATCAAAAGATGTATAGAATTTAATATTGAAAGGAACTATCGTAGACAGAAGATTGTAATCATGGCAGATAGTCAAGCAGCCATCGAAGCTGTGAACTCAGATACAATCAGTTCAAAGATGGTCTGGGAATGCCTCAGCAAATTAAATAAACTAGGACAGAATAACACTGCCACCCTCCTATAGGTTCCAGGACCCATAGGAATAGAAGGAAACAAAACAGCAAACATCCAGTAAAATCAGCAGTAGTACAATCTTTGAAAAACTAAAGAAAAAAATGGATAGATGGATAGCGAAAAATCCAAGTACTGGAATGATCTAGAAGGACTAAGACAATCGAAGACGCTCCTGGATAGCTATAACCAGAAGATATCTCACAGCTGTCTTAACTTTAGTAAGAAAAATCTCCGAATTATAACAGGAATAATAACCGGGTACGGCTGATTAAGAGGACACATGAAGAAACTAGGATGAAGCAAACTGCAGGTTAGGAAGAGGATAAAACCTCAATACACATACTCTCATAATGCATTGCATTACGTAATTCTAGGGTCAAATACGAAAGGAAGATCTACCTTAAAACTTAAAATCCAATGTATCATAAACTTTCTAAGAAAGATAGGACTAGAAGAGCTGCTATAAGTCTGAGAAATCATCAGAAATCTAGCAAGAAAAGGAGGACACAATAGATCTTATAGGTCGCAGGTGTACCAATCTGTTACCGCTAACTTGCTTAGGAATCCAGACCCAGGGAGCTGTAGCTTGTGAACGAACAGAGCAAAACCAACCATTACAATATGTATAGATTGACAAATTTAGGACACGGCAGTAGCAATGCTATTAAGACAGATTTGTTTTCCATAGATCGATATCTAGAATTCCATAATAAATTACAGATCCTTCATTAGATACTTCCAAAACTTTAATTAAATTTAAAATAAAATACATTGATCAACAAAGTTCCAGCTTTGTAGATTGTAGATTGGCACAGGTGACATTTTTACGCAGCGACCTAAAAGCTCTTTTACATATCCTCTACTTCTTATAAAAATCCATAATAAGGTCTAGATTCTTAAGAAAATCTATTATCCTTTTAGGAAGTACTCAGAACGCCTGTCCCAGATATTTATGTCGTTGGCAAACGATTATTCTGCAGTTAAAGATTTTCTCAACTTTTTTATCTGCATAGTCACTGAATTCGTTGGTCCACTGATGGTACCTTAGTGGACATTGTTCTGTGAGAACTCCTGCGAGTTCCATGAAATATTCAGATGTATTTCGAATAGATCAAATTTGAAATAGAACATTTATTATCAATATTTCAGTTATAAATTACCTTTAATTAACTTATATCCTTTGTTTACTTTTCTACAGATCAGGATTGGCATAATATACTGTCAACAAACGTACAATTTTGGATTACCTTCAGATAAATGTTCATCTTTTCAACAGAAAGTTGTCTCCTTATTAAACAAGTTTTTTATGAATCTTTTTCAAGAGTTTGTCAAGGTTTTCTGTTGACTTTTATCCCATTTCCTTTTTATGTTTAATGTCTTTAACAGGTAGGTACATCAATCTAAATCAAAGGAGAATAAAGTATGATTTACTACTTACATATCGTTTAACATCTAAAATTTGCCTTAAACATAACTGGACAGAACTTAAAATATTACAAACTTGATTAGTTATAGGTTAAGGTATCTGTGGAAAGATTCTTAAGTAAACTATCTTATTCAAATTCATTTTAATAAATTTTAATTTGAACAAATAATTCAATGCCAATCGAAGATCTGCAAGAATATTAGCAGTTTGTTACTTCATCAGGATCTTGGCCTTTAATAATATATTTCTTTTAAACAATATGTTTAAGAAATGTTCCATCAAATCATTAGTGTACGCAATTATTAATAGCATTTTAATTTTTAAATACATTTTAATTTGTTTTATTTGGTATTATTTCTTAAGCAATAATGACTTTGGTGGAAGCTTTTAGTTCTAGAACTAAATTACTTATTATAAATTTTCCTACCCATAATGATAATTCTTTGATTCATATCCTAATTTTCTTCCTAAATCTTAAGTAAAAACCATCGCATATATTCCTTAAAACTGCATCCAAATCGGTTGAGCCGTTTCTGAGATTAGCGTTAACAAACATATTGACATACAGACATACAGACAAACCCACCAACTTCTTATGGACTAAAATTGTATGAGATGGTTGCATAAACTCTCCAATTTATTTTTTTTAAACAAATAAAATCTTACTCAAATTGAGGGAATTTAATTTGGTAGAGTGAAATTCATGGTGACTTATCAAAATATTCTTGGAGTATATTTTATACAAAATCTATATTTCAGATTACTTACATACTTAAAGATATTTAAAATTTACTACACCTTTTTCGATTTTTTCTAGTAGGTCCAAGCTAAATTATTTGCCATAAAAATTTTGCACACTCTATAATTTTGTTAAAGGCACACCTGGTATAAAATTCGGAATGAATATTTATATGGTATACCGGTGTGTAATATGCGCAAATAATGAGAAGATCTCGGTCTTTCTTTAACTCGAAGTGGGAGCTTGGCTCAAACAAAAAACTCGCTGCCTTTTAAAATACATACTTTATGGATGCCGGATAATGCGCGATTCTGATAGTGTTTTTTGTTTTCTTTATATTACGAGGTTTCATTTCATTTTGTGTCGTTTTGTTTGAGGATGGTTGGGTTGGTCGGTACCGACTGTGGAATCTGCAAAAAAAAACATGTTTAAATATCTGAGATTATTGAAATTAAAAGTGTGTAGTAAAGTTTTTGATGAAGTCATAAATTGGATAAGAAAAAGATTTGATAAAATGAAAAATACGTTAACCTAAAATGATGTCAAACTGATTCAAGATTCAAGATTCAAGATTTCATAAGCTTTCATACAATATTGCTGTTTCAAGAATCGTAAACAATACGCCTTTAAGCATATTTTCCTAGATATAAAGTTAAAAGCTTTACATAATCAAAAATCTTGTATTCGATAACTTATATGATAAAAATTCACTGTAAATTCTTAATGACGTAAAGTTTTATACTCAATACCATTGGTGTTAATAGTATTATACGTTACAAGGTCGGTAGGTGACTTATTACAGAACGAGTTAGTTTACGGACGAGGCGACGTAGGAGCCGAGTCTAGAAATAAAAACGAGTACTGTAATAACACCTAACGACCATGTATCGTATCACATTTTATTTTATCCCGTTTTGTAACTGTCAGTTACTGTCAAATATTTTAAAATTTTTGTATTAATTGTTAAGTCGTGTTAAAAAAAAGTAAATAATTAATTATTTTATTTTTATTTTATAGTCATTATAGTGTTTTTAAATGTCAAAAATTAACGGTAATTGTCTTTCCTTAAGCAATCAGAGCAGAGTTGCTAGGCAACACATAGGTAGGTACAATACGACATGAATGTTTTACTTACCGGCGCCGAATTGATAATAGGGAAGTTTATTTACTGGGCAGGATGAAATAAAATAAATTATTGCACACTAATTTCTGTTTGTAATTTTAAAACCGTAGAATGATCTTTCCTCAAAGACCAAAGGCACCAGAGATTTGTTCCATTTTCTAGGTAGTAAATCTGAATGATACAAAGACACCATATTCGAACTAAAACAAAATGCCATAAAATGGTATACGGATAGCTCCAGGACAGATGAAGGGACATGAGCAGGAGTTTTTGGATCGAGAGCCAAATACTCAGAAAGCTTGTATGCATAGACAAGCATTTTTTAAGCGCAAAAACGTGCCATTGAAACATGTGTATCGAGATAGTCAAGCAGCCATCAAAGCAAACAAATTAATTGTAAGTATTTACATGTTTGTAAGTAACATTATAGTTACCTTAGCTTTGAAATTCTTGCTTTATTCTGTGTTTAAGTGAGGATGATGTTCTTTGTATGTATCTCTCTGTAGAACCAATACTTACAAAATTTATATTTATATACAAAAAATCTGTGAAAGT
The DNA here is from genome assembly GCA_964028335.1 of Altica lythri. Taxonomy (NCBI): domain Eukaryota; kingdom Metazoa; phylum Arthropoda; class Insecta; order Coleoptera; family Chrysomelidae; genus Altica; species Altica lythri. The sequence goes on from OZ034804.1 coordinate 54,568,056, forward strand.
TTTATTTGTAAATATAGTAAATAAAATCCTATGCAAAGAGAATGTGACAATAAACAATTTTCACAAAAATTCACCGCCATGCACGAGAGACAATATTCCGTTTTTATTTTGAATATAAATCATTCATATTAAAAAAGTTAGCATATCGCTACGGAACGAAAATTTGCATTATAATGCACACTCACATATCTCCATATCGTTGCAGTCGGGAAAACGCCAAATGTTTGGTTAGGCAAACTACTCGTGAATATGTGTGTATATGCAAACCAGTTATCGTGTTGTGTTGGTTGGTTTAATATAAAGTTTGCGCCATGTTTGCCTGAAACTGGTTTTCATTTCATTTGGAATCAGTGATACCCACCTAGAGCAAAATTGAAAATACCAAAAACTTGTTTGTATAATTTGAATAAACCACATATATATTATACTGTGATATAGTGGTCTAGGGTTAGAGATTATAAACATAAAATTTTATGGATTATTAACACTCTATAATGGCACTCACAATTTTAAACGATAATAAATTTTTGATGATACTAAATGTAGAAAAACAACAGTTTAAACTTTTAAAGATTATATTTTTTATGTGGAGTAAAACAACATTTATTATGTTTTAACTTTTTAATACCTTACTCAAAAAATGCATACACGACACAACGAATAAACAACATAATCTAACCACTTCATATTCAACTCATCGACAAACATTAACCATAAGTCAATAAACTACCTTGTTAGTGGGGTTTACACGGGTGACTAAAGCCGCACGATTTTTGCCGATCGGCTGAAATCGACCGTCTAAATGGCAAATCGACTAGCTTGCAAGTGACTAAAATCGAACGCCCCAAAGTTGGGCGCCATCCGACTTTTGCCGATCGGCAAGAAGTCGCATGCGGCGGGTGACTAAAATCGACCGTGTAAATCGATCAGATGCAGGCGATCGCCCGCCGTATGAGGTGATTTTTGCACACTAACGTTGCTACTATCGAGACAACCATGGATAAAAATAAAACCGTACTGTTTTTGGAATACTATGAAAAGCATCCATGCTTATGGAACCCAAGAGCAGAAGATTACAGAGACCATAATATTCGTTTAGCGGCCCTCAAATCTATTATTCAAGAAATGCGTTTGATTTTGACAGTTAATGAACTTAAAAATAAGATAAAAAATATACGAACCACATATAGTAGAGAGGTCGAAAAGGTTGAGAAGTCAAAGAAGAGTGGTGCGGGCACAGGTGATGTATACAAACCTCAATTGATTTGGTTTTCTATAGCTGACTGCTTCTTAAAGCCAGTGGTAGTAGGAAGAAAAATTATTTTACTCATTATTTCGATTCTGGCACGAACACACATTCGGCTCGACATTTTGTAAGAAAATGACCGAACCGTACGCGATTTTAGTCACCTGTGTAAATAGGCAAGCGATTCGGCTAGATGAATCGATTTGTGGAGTGACTAGCTGCTCGGCTAAAATCGACCTGTGTAAATCCCCCTTAAGAAGAGATAACGATTAAACATAAAAGAAAATTGCTTAAATAGAGATTGCAAATAATCTAAATCATTTTCTAGTGCAAGAAGTACCAGATAAGACAAACAAATAAGCGAGGCAAGTAAAAAAATTGAGCTGCATCTAGTTGTATAATAAATGGGCAGCTAATTGTTAAGGTAGAAAAGATGGTAAGATTAAATTCAGATAATCAATTGAAAAATTGCAAATTATTTAAATCAGTACAGCAATTGTCCACAGATTAGTTGAAATTGTTTAGAAGAGATCAGAAAACTAAGTGATAAATAATACTTCCAAATAGTATTTTATTAATAGTATCTTTATCCCACTTATTTTAATTAAATTACATAATCCATTTATATACATTTCAATGCCCATATTTTTTATTCTAACTAGTTTTTAAGACTTAATCCCCAACAAATCATGTCACTCCTCTGATTGGAGGGAGAGGTCCAGACCGAGAAGTTCTGCTTCACACCCTGTAGATTCAATAAGTACCCCTCCGTCAGAAAATGCTTATCTAAAGGCAACTCGTAAGAAAAATCTACTAGCGGTTCAGCAACCTTCTGTAGAGGAGACAAAAGTAAAAGCTAAAACTGTTAAAGACATCCTTATCACAGAAACGCAATTTAGATGAACCATTAGAGAGTTCCGAAAGCTCCGAACAGCTTTGTGCTAAGCAAGAGGTACAACCTCCGCTGGAAGATAATCTGTGTGAAATCAGTAATGATGGAGATGAATAAGGGCAACCAGAGGTAACTGAAACTCTACCAGTTGTAGCAGAACGTAATGTCTCAACTACTTCACAGAAATTACAATCACCTCCACCACTCACTCAATAACCTACTTCAAAATCTCCTCTCGCTGCTAATGTTAATAAAGGTAGTTCTATTCATGAAGAAAATATGGATTTAGATTTTGGAGAGATATCTGAAGATGAACTTGAAACGTGGTTTGGTTGAAACTTTAGGTGTTGATTGGGCTAGTTTGTAGCCGAATGTCCAACTAGGCCTAAACTCACTAGTTCTGCTAAGAATCGATGGCAATCTGATAACATTCTAGGTAATTTGGGAATATCTGTTGAGTTGGCAGGTAAAAAAAATTGATAGAATCTGCACATTGAAAGTCAAATTTTAATCCAATCAGCAAACTGTTCCTGGTAAAATTAACCAATTAGAATCTCTCCCACATAATATGAGGTCGTAAGCGTCCTAACGGATAATAATGTAGTCATTCGAAGTCTAGACCTCAAAGAGTCAACATCTAAAACTACTAACTCTTTCGAATATTGGTACTATTCTAATGTTTAAAGCTATTTAATTGTGCAAATATTCAGTGTTCAAAGGATATTTTTAGTGTGATTTTTAAAGAAAAATTTCATGCTGTATACCTCATCGTCCCGAGGTTGCATTTATATAACTAAAACAAAGAGACTAATGGTAGGTACTTGAATTGGAAGAAAATTAATAAGACCAATTTTAAGTTCTATTTATTATTTGTTGCTTAAGTTATTTAGTCTAAGCTTTAAGTAGTGGGAATATAAAAATCAAAAATGTATGTGATCAACTAGATATAGGTTCCTTATCATATTCACAGGGCCGTATTTAGAATTATTGATATAACCATACTTTGCAGACATTAACTCTATAACAATAATTGTTAAATCTTATATTTATAATATTAAGTATTTCCGTGTTAAACCTACATGTGAATAAATACACCTATTTTAACTTGAGCACTTGAGACTCACATTTTCAAAAATCCTTCAAAAGAACGTTTCTTCGAGAAAAAATCCATAGCAATATATTGGAGTTACACTACTTTTGTTAAATTATTATTATAGTCCTATTAATTTTATCTTTATCCTTGTCTTGTATTTTCACCATCCAGGTTTCTTAACTTTGTACCTTATCTCAAAAAAGTTAGCTTCTATACATCGTTAACCACTTGAGAATCCATGACTTGCTCTGCTCCAAAAACCTGAGTCTCATCTATCAAATAAATTAACAAATGTTTTAACATGTTCCATTTCTTTGATTGAATACGCAACTTAATTAATATGGTTGAAATTACTAAGTAATATTCTTCTCTATAAGAGCTCACAACCCTTATTCAAGGTGCTCTCAGAACACTTTATGAAATGCCTGACCTGATTATGAACCAGCTCCCTTTGAGGATACGAGACTTTCTAATTCTGGCTCTAAGTTTTCTTTTTGATAGCAAAGAAGAGCACTAGTCTATTCTATAAGAGCTAAAAAGCATTTTTCAAGGTCTTTGCAGAACACCTCGTCCTGATGTATGGAACAATTCCTAAGTATGGCTTTAAGTTTTCTTTGTGATAGCAAAGAAGACCACTAATCTTATCTAAAAGAGCTAACAACCCTTGTTCAAGGTGCTTTCAGAACACCTTAAGAAAGGTCCCACGTAATATATGAACCAGCTTCATTTGAGGAGACGAGACTTTCTGAGGATTGCTTTAAGTTTTCTTTTCGACAGGAAAAAAGTGAGATATTTCGAGTGTAATTTGTCGTAAGGATTGTTAAAAATTTTGTATCAACATTTTTAAAACGTTCAAGAATAAAATAAAAGAGTTAAATAACAAACTTTGATGTGTTAATTTAATTCTAAACAACACTATTTAAATTAAAATACATGTACCTAATAATTTTATTAAAATTTTTATTCATGATGTCCAGATGAGAGCTATTTATAAGTATTTTGGTAAACATTTCACGTTTTAGGACGTTTTCAAGGCAGCTAAAGTTTTCAGATATATAGAGGTGCGAGAAGGGAAAACAAGCCACCCCTTTTTATATTTTTTCCTCGTTTTACCTTTAGTCATTCATTTGCATTTCTCTTTTATTAGAAGCAGCGAAGCGGAAGTGTTCATACTCTTACACTCAGAAAACAAAGTTTTTATACCAGTTATTTTTTGGCTACCCTAGTTTTTATTTCACATCCACCGTACATTACCTATTACTTGCTATTTAGATTTGCTAATAAATTCTGTTTATTTTCCTTAACTTGGATTTGGCATCTTTTGGTTTTCAATTTTAAAATTATATTGGTTTTCAATTTTAAAATTATACTTGTTCCCGCATATTAATTAAAAAATAAGTAAGGTTACATGGACAAAGCGAACCGCTCGATCGAAAGAAGAAACATCGCATGAGCTGTATTTGGAAGAAAAAAAATTACAAAAGGAAAATCTCAATGGAAGTAATCACAAGGGAAAGAATCGTAAAGGAGGCTTCACATTGAGGCAACCATAGGCAATCTAGTTACCCGCAGCACGTGATTATGGAAAATCTCTCAATTTGTTTTTTGCAGTATGCGATTTGGGGCCATAACAACAGCATGCGATTATTCCTTTTACACATACTGCGACTGGTTCCTTTAACTTTTTAACTCAATTTCGAGATGTCTATGTAAACAGTATCTGACGTAGCTCACTTAATTTTTACCAGAAGGAGGCAAAAGAGACAAAGACACAAATTTTCGGTTTTTTGTACCGGTAGGAGTTAAATTGTATTGCACTTTGATGTTTTTGGCTACTGGTGAATCCTACCGTTCGCTAGTATACCTACCTTTACATTTCTTTGGCGCGTCCAGTTCTAGAAGGAACGTGAATAAAGGAAGTATACCCACTGTTCCGTTCTTCCGGATCCGGACTTTTCCTTTCTATAGCGATAGAACGTCGTTCGAAATTTTTTTTTCATCACTCCGTGTGGAAAGCACTGCTTTCGACCATGCAGGACCGTGCGAAAAGCAATGCTTCCGTCAACGTTACGAAATATAAAACTTTTCATCACTCCGTGCGGAAAAAACTGCTTACGACCATGCAGGACCGTGTGGAAAGCAATTAATGACCGAAACAGAGTTGATAAGTGTTTCCCAATCAAAAATAAATAAGATAGAAAGTGAATTAAGAGAAATTGAGGATGAATTTTCTAATAGTTTTGCATTTGATAACACCGTAGTAAATGCACCACGATATAATCAATCGAACGTTTCATTACTAAATAAAGATTTTGTTGATTCTCAATTGTTATCTAATATACTTAAGTTGAATAAAAATGTTATAATTTCCTAACTCTAAAAATTTTTGTTTTAATGGGGGGATTCGCCTCCCCCAACCCTACTTCAGCGCCTTCGCGGTGCAGGCGGATCAGACCTAATACTACTTTTATTATCTTCTTTCCTTTTATTTTAGACAAATTCAAGAGCTTTCCTCACGTAGTGATGAAAAATAGAATACGCAACTCGTGCGGTGCGCAGGTAATCCCATCACTCGTGCTTTTTATCGCGTTCGCCTTCGGCTCACGCAACAAACGCACTCGTGATGGGATCACCTGCTTTCCGCACTCGTTACGTAATGTACTATATTCTTTCCTTCAAATCTTTGACCATGCACATTTCAGATTGTGTCTCTCACATCTTCGATTTTTTACGATTGTCTTTATATGACGGATTAAGCAAATCCCACAAAATGTTAACCTCCTTTTGATTCCAAGCCATGACTCCGCAAGCAAAAAAGCAACTAAACACATATGTTTCGGATAGCCTGCGACCTAGAGCAAGAAGCTTACGACTCTGTGCCTTCTCCAATAAATAAGTCAACTTGCAGCATGCGATAGTTGCCTTAATGTAAAGCCTCCTTATGATAAGGATTCGCAAGTAAAGGAGTTGCAACACAAGGTATAGCAAGAAGAAGAATTACAAAAGGAGAGATAATGAGAGATAATCTTCTAAACAAAAATCATTTAAATATCTAAAAAAGGTACAAAAATGACCATGACAGTGTTGGTTAACATTCATTTAGTTTTTATCTATTACAACTTATTGATATTAAAATAAGCCACATACCTGAGCTTTTAAAATTTCATAAATACCCTACCATTTCTTTGAATCTAGATAGTCATTAAGATTCCTTCATCCGCATAGAAGTTTCAATAGTTTTTCTAACTTTTAACCTTATTTCCATAGAAATAGATTCGCCGCGGATTTGTTCCGAAAGTCATATCTTTAGCGGGAGTTTTCCCAGATCTTTCCCGACGTTCAAATAAGCTAGTTGAGAGAAATTTGGAGTCATCTCGCGGCCTCCATTACATGTTATCAGAGTAATTCTGGGATACTCGGCGATACTTGTTGGCTAAATGGTTCCGGTAACAAGGTTTTCCATTACAAAAACTCATTTGCCTCAACAAGGTTTTTGAAACGCGCCGAAGGAGACTGTTAATAAAACGACGACGTTGGAAGGGGTGCGTCCGTTTTGCATGAATAAGAAATTATGTTTAGATTATCGCCTTTTGTGCTCTAATTTATTGATATTGAGGGTTAATTGTACCTAGTGAAAATTCTACACTTCTTGATGGATAAGATTTGGAGATTATTTTATATTTTAAAAACAATTTTGAGATTAGAATAATATATATATTAAAAATGAAAACAATGAAAAAAATACAAAAACTCTACCGCTTTTTCGGTAAATCGACTGATTTAGGAATTACTCTACGGATATACCGTTATAATTTTTTTTGATAATTATTTAACTTTTTGTAACTTGATTTATTCCTACCTTTTTTTTATTTCATAATTTTTTAAATTTGTTGCCATTTTTTTAAATCTACCGATTTCTACTTATTTTTTTTGTATCGATCAACCGATTTCAAAAATTTTAGGTTGGCTACGCTGCTGGTGAGTGATAACAATGCAGACCGAAATGCCGACCGAGAGTTTCGGTGGCATGGAATAAGTTTTTGCAAGAGTTTTCCTTCTATTTTTGTTTATATACGGTGCCAGGGATCTGTAAACTTTACCTTGATAGACATGTTTTAAAAAGGTATTTAAAATAAATTATCTATGTTTAATATGTTAAATTATGTGATAGTTTATTTATTAACCAGTAAATTCAATAATTTATGGTTCGGTTAGTTGCATTCATTGAATTTGAAAAAGTTTTTCGTTTGTTTTAATGTACATTCATCTAAATATTTCTTTCGAACAAAATAAATAATTATGGTAGGGTGTAAAGTGGCATTACGTTGTATGGAAGAAATTGTAACACCACACTTGATTCCTTTTGCGGATACTATGGGAGCAGATATCATTTTACAGCACGATAATGCTAGGTAACACGTGCCTAGGATAGTAAGAACTTTTTTTATGAATATAATATTGAAGTTATAGAATGGGCGGCTAACAGTCCAGATCTCAATCCCATCGAACATCTGAGGGATATATTGGGACGACGTTTATTTTAAACCATCCACCAAATTTAAGAACTTCTTATTCAAGAATGGGAACAACTACCCCAGGAGTTGATCAGAAACTTGATTGAGATTATGCCCAGTCGTTGTGCTGAAGTTATCAGAGCCAGAGGAGGGCATACTCACTACTAAGAATTGTTTTCAGATACTGCCTTATTTAAAGATAAAAAATATAAAATCATTAGTTATTGACTTTATGTAGGTACTCCGGAGAGCTCAGGTTTGCACGGCTTCTAAAGGCGAACATTTCTCTGATATTATTTTTCATACATACATACTTAATTTTAGTTTTAATAAAGTATAAAAATGAAAAAGTTGACGTATTTTATTTGTAGTATTTCAAGATACAAATCAGTCAGTTATATATTGTCCACTTTGTATATGTCATACATTTATAAACCTATTGAAAATATTTTAACATTTTCTAAAAAAAATCGTATATCATAATATTTGGAAAAAGTAATAAATTTCTTAAAATTAGAATACTCTCTACTTGAAATTTAGAAATTAAACAAACAAGAAATTATTAAACTGACATTAAGGAGAAATTGAAAAAATGTCACATCCAGAGGGACTCGAACCCACCATCACTGCCTTATACGCAGGCACGCTTTAACCACTTAAGCTATTGGATGATTAAGTGGTTAGGAAGCGAAACGTTATAATGAATTCAAATCCCATCAGATATGACATTCACTCACTTCCTCCTTAAGCACATGTTACATGACGTTAATGAGAGATCTAAATTTCAAAAAATACGTTGAGAGTTATCTCAAAAATAATAGTTTACTAAAAATCAATGGTTCCGGTCTCCTAACCGAATAAAAATATAAGACAGGGCACAAATAAAGTGACTTAGAGTTTGAAGTATCAATTGTCGATTTGACAAAACTTCTCTCTCATTAACGTCATGTAACATGTGCTTAAGGAGAAAGTAAGTGAATGTCATATCTGATGGGATTTGAATTCATTATAACGTTTCGCTTCCTAACCACTTGATCATCCAATAGCTTAAGTGGTTAAAGCGTGCCTGCGTATAAGGCAGTGATGGTGGGTTCGAGTCCCACTGGATGTGACATTTTTTCAATTTCTCCTTAATGTCAGTTTAAGAATTTCTTGTTTGTTTAATTTCTAAATTTCAAAAAATACGTTGAGAGTTATCTCAAAAATAATAGTTTACTAAAACTCTCTACTTGGTTTTCACCAAAATTCGTCGAACTATTCCCATTGAAAAGTGAATTTCATGTACTCACATTCTCAAAATCTAGAGGTATTAACGTTATTTCACTTCATCAAAAATGACAAAATCTTATATGGACCGATATGTTCACTTATAACCGCGAAAAAGTCGTACAGTGACGGCACGGCAGTAAATGAATCATCTCGGTTGAGCTCGTAATGTTACTGTTTTCAGACATACCATACAGAACGTTAAGAGAGGGTAATTTAATAAGTCGAAGACCTTGGAGATGCCAACCTTTAAATCGATAGTATCGCGTCCGTCGACTACGTTGGGCACAACAACATGTTATATGGGAGCAAAATCAATGGCAAAATCTTCTCTAAAGATATGCATATGGAAAGAACCGGGCGCAAGAAATAAAATGGAACATACAAACGAGGTTCACAGCTACAGAGGAGGCACAATTATGGTATGAGCGGGAATTTAGCTTGGCAGTAGAACTACACCAGTTCTGCTGGATCGTTTTGTCATCAGAGCGCTACAATACAAATACTCTTGAACCTGTAGTTTATCTATACGCGCATAACATTGGTCTTAATTTTATCTTGATGCATGACAATGTAACTTCTTATGCAGCCGGAGTAACAAGAAATCTCTTAGAAGAGTAGAATATTCCAGTTTTGCCCTGGTCAGTTCAATCGCCCGATCTCAATCCTATAGAGCATGCGTGGGATATGCTTCAGCAAAGAGTATTTTTAAACCAGAATCAATTTCAAAATCGCAATCAAGCGTTTCAAGCTCAACATTGCTGGATAACTTGATCCTCAGTAGGGAAAGAAGTTGTAGAGCCATCATAAATACACAAGGAGGCCATTTGTTCCATTGTCAATTTTTTTTTTTTTAATTGAATTAATAAATATTTTCAATTTTTGCATGCATTTTAAACTGTTTTTATTTATTTATGAAAATAAGTCATTTACCTCTTCTCACGCATTAGGCTTATACAAGTTATTCCACCTTTAGATTTTGAGCATGTGTGTATAATAATTTATTTAATACTTATAGTTACAATTTCAAATACTTACATTTAAAATTATACATAATGAATAAAGAAAACTCACGAGGTTTTAGATACCTGTATGTGAGTAAGTACAACTAATACAAAACAATTAAATGAATAGAATAATACAATAATCAGAGTATTTTCCTATCTGAACACATTAAAAAAAAAATATATATATATATATATATATATATATCAAAACACATTAAAATATATGGGAATTTTAACAATTTAATATTACATCTTAATGTCTTGACTTTTTTATTTTTTCTTTTTTTTTTATTTTTTTTTATTTTTATTTTTTTTATATATATACTTTACAATAATATTAGTATGTTTACTTAACACTATATGCTTAACACTTTTCCATTTTAAGAAAGTTAAAAAGTTAAAAGAAGATTATTCAAAAAGGTTTTGTATACAAGGGTGTCTCATTATATTCTGACTGTTTTTAAGAGCTTATATCTTCGAAACGGTTCTAGATAATAAGATGCGGTTTTCACCGTTAGGTTTAAAATTACCGTAAGTTTTGTTGTGACACATTTATATAAGTGGCATACTACCGGTTTACCCGCTAGAAAAGTGGCGTTTTTTCAGAATACAGTAGATGTAATTTTTTAAATGGGAGACCCTGTATATTTAACAATTTTTTAAAAGACCCATATTTTTACTTTATAACGGTACCTTAAAGTTTAAAATCGGTGCAGAAAGAGCGAAGTTAGATAACTTTAACTGGGATACTGTAATGATTCAGATATCTTATTAATAAATAATAATCAAGGAGGCGTTAATATGTCACATCACAAAAATATTGCGATCATTGACAGAACATCAAATTGTGTTTTATATTCAATAAAATTGAAGTGTTTAATCTCTTAAAATGCATTATACAGCACAAGAAAAATCTAAAACAATATTTTTATATGTCCAAACTCAATCCTATGTTCAGACTAAAAGACGATTTAGAAGACAGTTCAATAAAAATCCTCCTGCTAAAAATACCATTAAAACATGGTTAACCAAATTTAGGAGTACTGCTTGCATATCTAGAAAAAAAAAGAACTATAAATGGAAATTTAGAAGAAATGTTATCAGTTTTGGAGCTTGTACAGAGAAATCCGAAAATTTCAATTAGAAAAATAGCATCAAATTTGGAAATGGACAAAACTAAACTTTTTCGAATTCTAAAAACTCTCAAATTTAAACCTTACAAAATTCAAGTTCTACAAAAAATTAACGATCGGGACCATGCTAAAAGAGTGTTTATGTGTGAAACTTTAACAGATTTGTACAGAACAAATCCAAATTTTAGAATTATCATGTCTGATGAGGCTGCGTTCCATATAAATGGACGAGTTAATAAACATAACTGTAGAATTTGGGGATTGGAAAATCCAAGAGAATTTCATCAACATGAAAGAGATTCTCCTAAAGTTAATGTGTGGTGTGCAGTGTCTCGTGAAAAATTATATGGGCCTTTCTTTTTTGCAGAAAATACAGTTCGTGGTAATAATTATACCGATATGTTGGAAAACTTTTTCTATCCCCAGTTAGAACAAGATGGTATTGTAAACCAAAATGTTTACTTTCAACAAAACGGGGCTCCACCCCATTATTCCAACATAGCAAGAGAATCTGTTAACCAATAATTTGGAAATAATTGGATTGGGAGAAGTGGTCCAATAGAATGGGCTCCTAATTCTCCAGATCTGACCGTTCCAGATTTTTTTGTATGGGGATATGTGAAAGATAGAGTCTACAACCCGATGCCTGCTACTATTGAGGAATTAAAAAATAACATACGGCAGGCAATGGAAAATATTCCTCTTGAAATGCTGACAGCAGCATTTGACAACTTAATGGTTCGATTCCACAAATGTATAGACCAAGAAGGAAGACACATCGAACATTTGTTTTAGAGTGTCCTAAAACATGTTCTTTTTTTGTTTTTTACTGTTCACTTTTAGTTACTAGCTAATAAAGTTTATGTTTATAACAATTCCAACTTTATTTCTAAATCATTACAGTATCCCAGTTAAAGTTATCTTACTTCGCTTTTTGTGCACCGATTTTAAACTTTAAGGTACCGTTATAAAGTAAAAATATGCGTCTTTTAAGAAATTGCTAAATATACAGGGTATCCCATTTAAAAAATTACATCTACTGTAGTTTGAAAATACGCCATTTTTCTAGCGGGTAAACCGGAAGTAGGCCATTTATATAAATCTGTCACAACAAAACTTACGGTAATTTTAAACCTAACTGTGAAAACCGTATCTTATTATCTAGAACCGTTTCGAAGATATAAGCTCTTAAAAACAGTCAGAATATAATGAGACACCCTGTACTTTGCCTTGATAAAGTTAACAGTAATTTTTTTAGTTTTATTTTAATATTTTTGTTGTTTATTTCGCCATTTTGCTGTTGTAAGAAGTAGTTTAACATTTTTGGTCCAAGATAAGCATAGCTTTTTTGTCCCACTGCTTTTAGCATTAATGGTAAAGTATAGTTTTCCCTCTGTCTCGTATTGTATGTGTGGTTTCCAATTGGAAGTTTTGTTTTGTTAGTAAATTGGTGGGTACAGATTTGAAGAAAATATAGTTGACGACAATCCAGTACTTCAGCTTCTTTGTATAATAGGTCACTTGAATATAATCTACTTTTGTTAACAACAATTTTCAAGAATCTTCTTTGTAGAACTTCGAGTTTGTTTAAATGTGTTTTACATACGCCACCCCATCCTGTGATTCCGTATCTAAGATGTGACTCTACTAAACATTGATAGACTATTTTCTTTTGAGGAACTGTTAAAATCTCAGAAAACTGCCGAAATCTAAATAATATTGTTCTAAGTTTTTTAAGTAAATAATCAATGTGAGCGTTCCATTTAAGATTACTATCGATAACTACACCTAGATATTTAATTTGTCTGGCATGATCAATTTTTATGTCTTTTCTAATATCAAGGTTGAATGTTGGGAGGGATGATTCTTGAGAACTAAAAGGTAAGTAGAAGGTTTTTTTAAAATTTATAGAAAGAAGTCTGTGGTCAAACCATTCTTTAAGTTTTCTTAGATGTTTTTCAGCTTTATGTTTTACTTTAAACCAGTCGTCATCAGAATAAATTATAACAGTGTCGTCAGCAAAACTTATAATGTTATTATTGTCTTGCAGTAAGAATATATTGTTTAAGTATATGATGAACAACAAAGGCCCTAACACGGTTCCCTGGGGAACTCCACACATGACTATTTGTTCACGACTTTCATGTTTATTTATTTTTACTTTTTGTCTACGCTCCTTCAAATAACATGCAAACAAATCATATGCGATACCCCGTATGCCTATATTTTCCATTGTTTGTAATAAAAGGGTGTGGTCAACTGTGTCAAAAGCCTTCGTTAGGTCAATAAATACACCTATTGAAGGTTTTCCTTTATCTACTGCTTCATAGATGTTTGTCGTTAAATATACAATGGCATCTTGGGTTGACATTTTTTCCCTAAAGCCGAACTGTTGTTTGGAAAGGATATTATGTTTATCAATAAATTTAGTTACTCTCAATTTCATAAGCTTTTCAACAACCTTTGCAAGACTCGTAATTAGTGCTATTGGCCTATAATTATCCATCTCATTTCTATCGCCATTTTTATATATGGGTGTTATTACAGAAGTTTTAAGAGCAGAAGGAAAATGACCTTGCTGGAAAATTTTATTTACTATATGTGCTAAAGGAATAGCTATATATTTTGATATGAGTTTTAAGGTTTCAGCTTTTATACCATCATATCCGGGCGATTTATTATTCTTTAATTGAGAAATGGTTTCAGATACTTCTATGGGATCTGTGGGTGTTAGAAACATTGAGTGGGGATTGATAGGTTTAGGATCTTGAAATGTAGGATATCTCTTAATTTTCTTAGCTAAGTCTTTGCCAATGTTAATAAAAAATTCATTAAAATGTTCTGATATTTCGGGTTCCGAGGTGATAATTTCGTTTTGTTTGGATTTGATTTTTTTAATTTGTACCTTTTCAGGTCTTGTTAAAACTTCATTTATGGTTTTCCAAATGAATTTGCTGTTATTTTTGTTTTTTTCAATTGTTTTTTTATAATATTCGCTTTTTGCTGTTTTAATAATATTTTCAACGTTTTTTTTATAATTTTTGTATTCTAATTTTAATAGATGGTTATTTGGGTTTTTATTTAGTTTTTTATACAAGTCATTCTTTTTATTAATGGATTTTATTATAGATGGTGTAATCCACTTTGACCTTTTTCTGATCTTGTTTTTTAACTTTATTTTAGTAGTACACAGTTCGATCTCATTTGTTAAGATTTTTATAAATTCATTTGTTGCAGATTCTACATCATCAAAGGCGTATATATAGTGTGTTCCAGTTTTGTAATTTTATTGTATTTATTAATTTTACTGAATTTAGCTGCGTTATATATCTATTTTCACATTGTTCCACTGAATAAGTATTTGTGTAGGGAAAAACTATCTGTGCAGATGTTGTATAGTGGTCAGTTATGTTTGTATCTATAGTAAATGGCAAAATTGTGTCGTATCGAAAATTCTTACATTTAACAAATATGTGATCTAAACAGCTTTTTGAGCTTTTTTGTATTTACTCTAGTTGCAGTATTGATTGCTGATATATATCCGTATTCACTAAAAGCGTCAATATACATTTGTGTAGGATAAGAGGTCAATGTTGATATCTCCCGTATATATGGAAATATCAGGATTTGTTATGTCATTATCTAGTCTCATGGTTAGATTATTTATAAAGCCAATTAGATCTGGGTCCGATGGAGACCTATACAATGCATTTATTTCTATAATTTTGTTATGAAAGTTACTTTTTACTTTAATTAGCCGTTTAGCCGCAAATGTGTACACAGACACACAGACAGACAGACAGACATTTTTTATTTTTGGGTTTTTTAGGCTCAAGGAACCCTAAAACGCGTATTTCCGCTAAAAACCCGAGATCGAAATTTTTCGCGATCACAATACCTTCCTCTAACAGCGTTGCTGTTCGGAAGGTAAAAAACGAACACTGGACATTATTAAGTGCGCTAGAGCCACTTGCCATTTTTCTTAAAAGTATCTCTTTCTATTGCGCGTTAATAAGACAAAGATAGTAAGTCTTTTTAAGTTAAACCTGGCAACTACAATTTATTCAAACCCCGCATTGGTTCCACTTGCATTTACATCATAATGACGATATTTGATTCGTTCAAACGCTACGTCCCTCTTCCTGTGCATCCCGAGACAGTGACCATATAAAGTTTATTGGAGCACAATAACATTGTGATCTAAGTGATTTCTCGACAGAGAAGAAGTGTAGTTGTTTATTGGCTTATTGGATAATGGCTGATCTGGATAATAATCGACGAGCGGATATTGATGTAACTACCTTAAGGAGTTCTAAATGTTAACAATAATTTTTCTGTAGGTCTTTTAAATGTTCGTTCTATCAATACGGGGACTGATGAAATCTTGAATTATGTCACCGAGCACGGCTTTGATGTTTTCTGTCTAAACGAAACATGGTTGCATGAAAATATCCCTAGTAATAGCTTTAATTTACCTGGTTATAATTTTTTGAGACGGGATAGAGTCAATCATGGTGGAGGCGTAGCTTTATACGTAAAAAAAAATCTTCAACCACAAGAAGTATACTTTGAAGTGAATGCATTTGAATGTATTGCCATCTCTTTTCAAATAAAAGGAGAATCATATTTGTTAATATCCATTTATAGACCACCTTCTGGCAGTGCCACAATATTCTTAGATGCATTTGAAGAGTTTCTTAGTAATGTATTTGTAAGGTTTAAGTATATCATAATTACAGGAGATTTAAATATTAACTTTTTGATAGATAACCCCCAGTGTAATAGGTTAAAACATATAACTGAATCTTTTGATCTGAAACAACATATTTTACAACCGACTAGAATAAATTTTGAAAATAATCAAAGTAGCCTTATAGATTTAATAATTAGCAGTCGGTCTTTAAAAGCGCTAAAATCTGAGTCATTTTCAGCTTTATGTTTTACTTTAAACCAGTCGTCATCAGAATAAATTATAACAGTGTCGTCAGCAAAACTTATAATGTTATTATTGTCTTGCAGTAAGAATATATTGTTTAAGTATATGATGAACAACAAAGGCCCTAACACGGTTCCCTGGGGAACTCCACACATGACTATTTGTTCACGACTTTCATGTTTATTTATTTTTACTTTTTGTCTACGCTCCTTCAAATAACATGCAAACAAATCATATGCGATACCCCGTATGCCTATATTTTCCATTGTTTGTAATAAAAGGGTGTGGTCAACTGTGTCAAAAGCCTTCGTTAGGTCAATAAATACACCTATTGAAGGTTTTCCTTTATCTACTGCTTCATAGATGTTTGTCGTTAAATATACAATGGCATCTTGGGTTGACATTTTTTCCCTAAAGCCGAACTGTTGTTTGGAAAGGATATTATGTTTATCAATAAATTTAGTTACTCTCAATTTCATAAGCTTTTCAACAACCTTTGCAAGACTCGTAATTAGTGCTATTGGCCTATAATTATCCATCTCATTTCTATCGCCATTTTTATATATGGGTGTTATTACAGAAGTTTTAAGAGCAGAAGGAAAATGACCTTGCTGGAAAATTTTATTTACTATATGTGCTAAAGGAATAGCTATATATTTTGATATGAGTTTTAAGGTTTCAGCTTTTATACCATCATATCCGGGCGATTTATTATTCTTTAATTGAGAAATGGTTTCAGATACTTCTATGGGATCTGTGGGTGTTAGAAACATTGAGTGGGGATTGATAGGTTTAGGATCTTGAAATTTAGGATATCTCTTAATTTTCTTAGCTAAGTCTTTGCCAATGTTAATAAAAAATTCATTAAAATGTTCTGATATTTCGGGTTCCGAGGTGATAATTTCGTTTTGTTTGGATTTGATTTTTTTAATTTGTACCTTTTCAGGTCTTGTTAAAACTTCATTTATGGTTTTCCAAATGAATTTGCTGTTATTTTTGTTTTTTTCAATTGTTTTTTTATAATATTCGCTTTTTGCTGTTTTAATAATATTTTCAACGTTTTTTTTATAATTTTTGTATTCTAATTTTAATAGATGGTTATTTGGGTTTTTATTTAGTTTTTTATACAAGTCATTCTTTTTATTAATGGATTTTATTATAGATGGTGTAATCCACTTTGACCTTTTTCTGATCTTGTTTTTTAACTTTATTTTAGTAGTACACAGTTCGATCTCATTTGTTAAGATTTTTATAAATTCATTTGTTGCAGATTCTACATCATCAAAGGCGTATATATAGTGTGTTCCAGTTTTGTAATTTTATTGTATTTATTAATTTTACTGAATTTAGCTGCGTTATATATCTATTTTCACATTGTTCCACTGAATAAGTATTTGTGTAGGGAAAAACTATCTGTGCAGATGTTGTATAGTGGTCAGTTATGTTTGTATCTATAGTAAATGGCAAAATTGTGTCGTATCGAAAATTCTTACATTTAACAAATATGTGATCTAAACAGCTTTTTGAGCTTTTTTGTATTTACTCTAGTTGCAGTATTGATTGCTGATATATATCCGTATTCACTAAAAGCGTCAATATACATTTGTGTAGGATAAGAGGTCAATGTTGATATCTCCCGTATATATGGAAATATCAGGATTTGTTATGTCATTATCTAGTCTCATGGTTAGATTATTTATAAAGCCAATTAGATCTGGGTCCGATGGAGACCTATACAATGCATTTATTTCTATAATTTTGTTATGAAAGTTACTTTTTACTTTAATTATATGGCTGTTATCAAATTTAATAGTTTCATGAGAAATATAAATTTCAGTTTTGATGAATACTATTACACCATCACATTGATTGTATGACCCATGATTATATAGTGTTGTATAACCCGGTATATTAAATATTGTTATATCGCCAACTATTCTTGTTTCAGTTAAGACTACACAGTGTATTTCGGTTTCTATTTCATTTAAAAATATTTTGAAGTCATCGAAGTTATGTTGTATACTTCTAATATTATTATTAATAATAATGAAATTTTTTAAGTGTGCATTTATTTTAAAAACTGTATTTAATTCGGACAGTGTTTCTAATGGAAAAGTGTCAAGTGCAGTTATTTCAAAGTCCCGTAAGTAATCGTTCATATTTAGCTTAAATATATAGCACTTGTTAGTAGAAGTACGTGTAAATGTTTTTTATATTCATATTGGAGGGTACGACATATATAAGCAAAGAAAAGTTTAGTATAGATGTATCCAATAGAAATTTATTTCTCTTGAGACGATACAGATGTGGAACGTAAAAATCTATTGTTTTTATTAGGGTTAAGACTCGCTGGAATTTTCTTTGGAGTTATATTATGTAGATCTGGTGTTACCTGTTTCAATTTTTTTTTCTTTTCTTTTATTAGCTGTTGCTTGACTTCTACGGATTGTACACTATTTTCTTCTGTTTTCTCAGCTCGGTGTGTTGTCGTTTCTGGGTCACTATTATAAGTGTTTCTATTTCCTTCTACTTCCTCAATCTCAACCAGCTCGTTCGCAGAATATTTCTGATTGCCAATAACTAATTTATTTCCCTGGATAAAGCACTTTTTACCACTCTCTTTTTCCTTTTCTTTTGTAAGAAAATATCTTAATAATCTTTGTTCCTCCCGTTCTTGTTTCGTCAGGTCGTTTGATACAGCTATGTTTGTGTTTTTTAATTTATAGCAATTTTTTAATATTTCTCTCTTTTGTAAAAATGATATTAATTCCACTTTAACAGGTGGCGTGTTAGTTTTGTCAAGAGTGTAGTAGTTGTTAATTTCTTTAGTGGATATTTTAACTCCTAGAAACGACTTGATGTCTTGGCAAAGTGTAACTGTATTTTTTGGCTTGTTTAGTCCAAAAATAATTATGTTGTTTTTCCGCTTTTCAAACTCTAAACTCTCTATTCTTTTTTTTGAGGTCGTGATTCTCTTCAGTTAATTTCTTTATCTTGTGATTTTGTCCTTCTATATCGAGTCGAATTCTGACTTCGCTAGCTTCTATATGTACAAATCTTGTAAAAAAATCTTTTTTAAGTTATAAATATTTTTTGCTTATAATAATTCGTTCTAAAGTGTAAAACTTGTTTGAAAAATATTTTAAAGCACAAAAAAATATATTATAAAATATTCATTGTTTTTTTTTTCTAAAGATATAGATAGATGGGTAGGTATCCGATGTAAGTATATATCCGAAAAATATTTCAGTGTATTATTGCTTGGCGATAAGAATCCTAGCTATATCTTTTATACAAAAGGTCACGATCGCAATATCCCTGAATGTATATTGAAGAATTTTGATATCGCGAAATAAGGTATCTACGTGATGCGAAAATACAAGAAATTTCAGACATAATCGGGTAAGGATAAACTGAATTTTGTTTTATTTTTGCGCATTAGGTATATATATTTCTTTCTTACAGGAAAGTTAACAAATATAATAGCTGTTTCTGACGCATTTATTTCTAATTGTTTTGTTAATTTGAAAAGTTTTCTCGAAGACAGAACAAATTGATTGTCACGACATAAAACCGGATCAACTTTTAAAGAAAGTCTTTATGACACTATCGTGACAGAAGTCCAAGGAATTTAGTGGATACTTTAACTGCATTTTGCTTTGTCGAACGCGATCTAAATCCAAGAATCCAAGAATCCAAGAATACGATGTATATAGTGTGAAATTTAAAAAGTATACAAACAAAAAAGTATTAAATGACAATATAGAAATTGAAAAAATGTCACATCCGGCAGAACTTGAAACCTGCAACATTTATCTTTACGCCCTAGTCACTAAGCCACAGATGCCTTAATTATTAGTCAGCCTTTTGCTCCCCTTGATTTAATTTTTCAGACGTGACACTTACTCACTTTCGAAATGTGAAAAGAGAACTGCTGGATCCTACATGAAGACAACGCGTCGGATCATAACGCGTAATATGTCAAGGACTATTTGGTCAGAAATTAAGTCACAGTCTCTTAACACTCGCCCTATTCGCCAGACTTAGTACCTGCGACTTCTACCTGTTTCTAGAAATCAAATCTTGCTTGAAGGGAACCTGTCACGAGTCTATAGAGGACGCGAAACAAAAATCGGCCCAGCTACTCAACAGCTTGTCTTAAAATAACCTGCAGCACTGCTTCGAACAGTGAAAGGTTCACATGGAAAAGTGTCGAGGTGCATGACTCAAAAATTTCCGTTTCAAGATCGCCTAGCTTACGGATGCCTTACAAAAAAAGGATGTGCGAAGAAATGACGGTCGCAAAGCAACTCCTAGTTTGCTAAAGAATGTGTTTTTGTTTAAATCTGAGGTTTAGCTAATATTGTTAAGTCAATAAAATAACTAAATATTAATCGTCAGATCTCGTATACTTTGTGCAATTGTAAATTTTTCCAGATTTTTTAAAATAAAATAAAACAAAGGAATGCGTCAAGCTGTTAAATAACGAGACTGCGCGCCTAGAGGGCGCCCAGAGCGGTGAGGAAAAAACGAATAGTGCGTTGGGTATCTAGAAGTCCTCTCTATGCACGTACCATACCATGTTTTCGTCACTATTATAGTATTTATGCACTAGCGGTTTGAAATGAGAGAGTTTTTTCTCGTGCCAAAAATCCAAACAGGAGCAAGGTGTCAATCTAAAATATTTCGTTAAATTGTAAAAAACTCCGACTAATTGCTATAAATTGTTACTAGAGGCCTATGGGGAGAACTATCTATATCGTGCGCGTGTTTTAAAGTGGTACAAGCGCTTCAGTGAAGACTGAGAGAGCACTGAAAATGACCAGTGCTCAGGTCGCCCTGTCACTTTTGCAACTACGGAAACTCTGACCAAAATCAACCAAATTGTGCGTGCAGATCGTCGAATAAGCATTCGCGTGATTTCCGAGGCTGTAAACACCGATAAAAATCGGTTGGAAAAATGTTACACGAGGAATTACACATGACCAAAGTCTGTGCAAAGTTAGTGCAACACAACCTGACTTCTGACCAAAATCTTGTGCGTCAACAAGTCTGCTCAGATTTTCTTGAAAGGTTAAAAGAAGATCCCGAACTGATGATAAACATCATTACTTGCGACGAAACATAAATTTTTGAATAGGATGTTGAAACAAAGGGGCAATCGATGCATTGGAAGACGCTTTAATCGCCCAGTATCAAAAAAGCAAGGATGTTCAAATGTTGATCTTTTTTTTTTTCGACACTAACAATATCATAATGACTGAATGGGTTCTATAGGGTCAGACAGTCAACCAGACTTACTACAATAAACGCACTACAGTGCTCCAACACGCACCGTACTCGCCAGATTTGGCACCGTGCGATTTTTTTTTGTTTCCGAAAATAAAATCTACTATGACAGTAACCCAATTTAAGTCGATTGAAGCGGTAAAGCCAAAAACTGCAAAACTCCTAAAGGTTCTCAGCAAAGAAAACTTTCAGCACTACTTTGATCAATGGAAAAAACGCATGGAAATGTGTTAGGCGAGGGGAGGGGAGTATATTAAAGGGGAGCATTCGAATGTAGGACAATTTTTATGATAAAACCCTTTTTCGTAACCAGTCACGTAATTTAAAAGCCAGATCTCGTAGTTGGCTGAAGGATTTGTTTTTTGTATAAATCAGAGGTTTAGTTAATATATTTAAGTCAAGAAAAAAAAATTGTTATAATCTAATTTTTAATTTACTAGTTAACGAGGGAGCATTTTTGCATTTTAAAAGGTAATTATTTACAGACATATCTAATTAAAATTAATTCTGAATCAAATAAGGTTAGTTCCCAAAATTGTAAAGACATATTTATATGTTTACCATTTTTAACTTACTAAAACAATAAATTATTCTCACTTTCCAATTTTGGTGGTATTAATTGACAGTTTAAATTATTTCACTGAAATAAAAACAAGTTTTTCTCGTACGCCCAATGACAGATTTGAATATTTGATTAAATAACGCTCTTTCGCTATATTAAAAATAAATACTTCCAAGTATATACTAGATTATTTTTCTATCAACATATATTCGATGTTTCTAGTCTGTATTTTCTTGTGAGTTATTTTTTTAGTTGAGTATATTTAAAAGAAAAGGATAGAGAATGATCTTATCTGTAACAGGTTCAATAAGTTTCTTGATAGATTTAAAAGCCCTTGAATACTGAACATGGAAAGCTAATTTTTAGTAAGAGGAACGGGTTTTTATTTATCGTATGTTTTTTAATAAGTTTGAAAATGTATGGACGTACGTTTTTACAGGATTGTCTTTTAAAGATTAATCTGTGTAAATTCCATTCACAAAAATATATCACAAGATTTTTTTGTATGATATTATTTTGTGAATGAATATTTATTTCTTTGATTTCTTTTTATCTTTAACAGGTTTGTTCAGAAAGAAACGAGAATTTTAAATTTCACAGTCTACGTACATTCGATGCTCATTTTTTTTCCTTATGTTGGTATACATGTCCCTAATATATATTTTGCTCACTCTTGTCTTCGATTATAGTGTCGTAGTTCATCATTTTTTGTTACAAGGTCGTATGGTCAACAAGGAATATTACTTGGAGTTATGAGACGTTTACGCGAAGCAATACGACTTAAACGAAAGGATTTGTAGGAAAACTGCTTGTTCGGGAGTTTTTGGCCAAAAACAACACCGTTATCATGCCTCAGCCACCGTATTCTCCTGACTTGACCGGCTGTGACTTTTTCCTATTTCCAAAACTAAAAAGGACCATAAAAGGACGACGTTTTTGTCACAATTGCGGAGATAAAGGCCGTGTCGAAGAAAAAGCTGATGGCCACATTCCAAAATTGAGTTCCAGAAGTGCTTTCCTGACGCTCTGCTGAATCGAATGCAAAAAAATCTAATGCCAATTCTTATTGCTCCTCCAAATTGGTTTAAAATACATTTAATTTGAACATTTTAACAGCATTCTCTTGACTCTATTGAGATGAGATAGTTCATCATATTTGTTGATCCCATTTCTTAAATTCTACTTACCCCACCCTTTTACGATATAAAAGCTTTCTTTTTAAGATATCAAATCCTGTTCATTCAATTTATATGTATCAAGGAGTGTAGTTCCTATTTAACCTTAGCTATTGTGTTGTATTAACTAATTTATTATTGAAATTACTCTACCTACACTACACCATCATTGTATACCTCGTAATCTCTGTCTACCCACATTACTGTAGTCACGTAACTTCACCTATCACAGTTCACAATGCAATGCATTCGGTAAATTCAATGATTTTGATAATCGAGAGTGTTTGTATAGCTGCAAAAAATCTAATTATTACATGTTGGTAGTTGCGCAATATAAATTTTACATTATAATATTCTAATGGCGTCGTTGTTTCAACTGTCAATGTCTAAGTCAGATCTGTCAAGTAAGTCAGTTGTCATAAAAAGTTGAAATATGCTGTCATATAGTAGATCTTTATTTATTTGTAATTTATGATTTGTTAATTGTTAAGCAGGTTATTGTTAATGTATCCTCTGCTACTATTAGAATAAAATTTTTATGTTCTTATGTTGTATCCTAATCTAACAAAAATGTTACTCAGAATTTCTTACAGTCCATAGAACCCCATCCTTACCTCCCCCTTTGGGGTAATGTGAATAGGAGAAAGTGAAATGTGCCTAATTTTAACCCTACAAGTGCTTTTGGCCACTACCAAAGTGGTTATATATTCAAGAATGTTTGTTACTTTAAAAAATGCAATTTCATGTTTTAAAGTTGTCAATGTCAAATTTGAAAGATCTGTCAAGTTTGTCAGATATGACACTGTTAATAGTACAACATTTATGAAACTTGTTGCTATAAAAATATATTTGCAATTGATAACTGATGACTGATAATACACATGTACATCAAAATAATAAGTAATAAGAGAACTACATTTTCATAAACTCTTTGATAAACGCTATTTTGCAAAATGTACGTAGGTGGAATTACGGTTAGATTAAAATGTATTTAGCTCAACAAAACCTTAAAAGCAACATTCGTATGCATCCAGTGACGACAAAAATGTTTTTATATGGTAGTCTGTGTTATTTAACGTAAAATTATAAAGATGAGTTTTTCTAAATTTGCATCGTTGTGTCTGGAATTGTGTCTGAAAATTTACTGAATTTTATAAAATAATTTGTGTAAATAGATAATAGTGTAATTAGGAAATCAGTGGCGGTTGGTTTATAAGAGCAAATGAGCACATAAAGCCCAACGTAAAAAATTCGTATTAAAAAAATCTGGTGTGGGCACCACACGACCTTCTGAACAAGAGCGAATCCACAATTTTTATTTCACATATTTCCAGATAAAAGTGTCAATATCTCGAAAACTAATGAAAATATCAAAAAAATGTATTCTTTCAAAAATGTCGGAAATTACATGTTCTTTCCACAAAGTATAAATATTTTGCCAATAACTATATGAAAACCCAATATTTTCAAAAAATTCCATTTTTTGATAAGAGTAAACGTCCACTTCCGGTCGGCCGATTTTACTCAAATTCTATCAGATTGCTCCGATGGTGATTATAAGTAAGGTTTTATAGTTTCATTCCGATCCGATTAGCCGTTTAGCCGCAAATGTGTACACAGACACACAGACAGACAGACAGACATTTTTTATTTTTGGGTTTTTTAGGCTCAAGGAACCCTAAAACGCGTATTTCCGCTAAAAACCCGAGATCGAAATTTTTCGCGATCACAATACCTTCCTCTAACAGCGTTGCTGTTCGGAAGGTAAAAAACGAACACTGGACATTATTAAGTGCGCTAGAGCCACTTGCCATTTTTCTTAAAAGTATCTCTTTCTATTGCGCGTTAATAAGACAAAGATAGTAAGTCTTTTTAAGTTAAACCTGGCAACTACAATTTATTCAAACCCCGCATTGGTTCCACTTGCATTTACATCATAATGACGATATTTGATTCGTTCAAACGCTACGTCCCTCTTCCTGTGCATCCCGAGACAGTGACCATATAAAGTTTATTGGAGCACAATAACATTGTGATCTAAGTGATTTCTCGACAGAGAAGAAGTGTAGTTGTTTATTGGCTTATTGGATAATGGCTGATCTGGATAATAATCGACGAGCGGATATTGATGTAACTACCTTAAGGAGTTCTAAATGTTAACAATAATTTTTCTGTAGGTCTTTTAAATGTTCGTTCTATCAATACGGGGACTGATGAAATCTTGAATTATGTCACCGAGCACGGCTTTGATGTTTTCTGTCTAAACGAAACATGGTTGCATGAAAATATCCCTAGTAATAGCTTTAATTTACCTGGTTATAATTTTTTGAGACGGGATAGAGTCAATCATGGTGGAGGCGTAGCTTTATACGTAAAAAAAAATCTTCAACCACAAGAAGTATACTTTGAAGTGAATGCATTTGAATGTATTGCCATCTCTTTTCAAATAAAAGGAGAATCATATTTGTTAATATCCATTTATAGACCACCTTCTGGCAGTGCCACAATATTCTTAGATGCATTTGAAGAGTTTCTTAGTAATGTATTTGTAAGGTTTAAGTATATCATAATTACAGGAGATTTAAATATTAACTTTTTGATAGATAACCCCCAGTGTAATAGGTTAAAACATATAACTGAATCTTTTGATCTGAAACAACATATTTTACAACCGACTAGAATAAATTTTGAAAATAATCAAAGTAGCCTTATAGATTTAATAATTAGCAGTCGGTCTTTAAAAGCGCTAAAATCTGAGTCATTGCCAATTCCGCACTGTATCACTGACCATAATCTGGTTTATACAGTGTTTCAAAAACCTAGTTTTCCCAAATATAAAAAAACAATTCAATTTAGAGATTATAATAATATAAATTTTAACCAATTTTTAAGTGATGGGCAAAAATTAAAATGGGAAGAAGTTTACCGATCTAATGACGTAGATTATAAGGTAAACGTTTTTAATGAATTTTTATTAAATATTCTTAATGAACATGCGCCAATTAAAACAAAAACATTTGTTGAAAAATCTTTTACTCCGTGGATGACGGAAAATGTTAAATTTTTAATAAAATTAAGAGATAAGGCCTTCCGCAAATTTTTGAGAACTAAATTAGAAAGGGATCATAATTACTATAAGCAACTTAGGAATTACACGAAGCATGCAATAATTAGGGAGAAAACTACATATTTTAATGTATTGGCGCAGAAGAAAGGCAAAGAATTGTGGAACTCTGTACAAAAACTAAATATCACCAAAACTAAAAACCAAATAGATATCCCTGAAAATCTAAAAAATGCTACTGAAATTCAAAATTTTTTTCAAGAAACTGATAACTTGCCAGATACAACATCTCCAGAAATAATTGAATTTTATAAAAATAATAAAGCAACTAATGTAACCCTTCACTTTCAGTTAATAAATGAGGAAAATCTCAAAAAAATTATTGATTCCATTTCTTCAAATGCTATTGGGGAAGACAAACTCTCAATTAAAGATATTAAACTCTGTCTGCCATTCTGTGCCGGTGCATTAATAAACATAATTAATAGCTGCATATTAAATGAAACTTACCCGGCCATTTGGAAAAAAGCGTTAGTAAAACCCATGCCTAAGGTGTCAAAACCTAAGGAGTATAAGGACCTGCGACCAATTAGTATATTACCAGCAGCTTCCAAAATATTCGAGAAGCATATCTGTCAGCAAATAAATACTTACTTGAAAAACAACAATCTTCTTCCTGACTGCCAGTCAGGATTTAGGAAACACTTTAGTACCAGTACTGCTCTTGTTAGTATTTTAAATGACGTAAGGCACTATGAAGAAGATGGGAACAGTACCTGCATGG
Organism: Altica lythri; assembly: GCA_964028335.1. NCBI lineage: Eukaryota > Metazoa > Arthropoda > Insecta > Coleoptera > Chrysomelidae > Altica > Altica lythri. The sequence continues at coordinate 54,595,017 of OZ034804.1, forward strand.
TCCTTTTGGACTTCAGTAAGGCGTTTGACACTTTAAGCCATGAAATGTTAATAGCCAAACTTAAGTATTTTGGATTTTCTAATAGGTCTTCCAACCTTATAAATAGCATGTTAAATGAAAGATACAGTCGTACCATAGTAAATAAAATTACAGATACTAGGGTTGAAAATGAAACATCAAATTTTCGATTAATTAAGCAAGGAGTCCCACAAGGTTCGGGACTTTCCCCAATACTGTTTTCCATTTACGTATCTGATATGCATCGGAGTGTCTCACACTCAACACTTAAGCAGTTTGCTGATGATTCAGAAATCTACGTTCCTATAAACAGAAACTCAATTCAAGAAACCCAAAATATCCTAAATGCAGATTTGAAAAACGTAAATATTTTTGCCAATAATCATAATCTAAAACTTAACCCACAAAAGTCCCAAATGATTATATTTGATAATAATAAATTAAATAGGGAGTATATAGAAAAAAATATTAAATTATATGTTGGCAACAAATGTATTCCTGTTGTTCAAGAAGCTAAAAACTTGGGAGTCACATTGGACGGTTCTCTTTCTTTCGATCTGCATATAAAAAAGAAATTAACTGCGGCATACTTACGCCTAAAAAATCTGTATAGATTCAAACGTCTTCTAAATGGTACACAGAAATATTATTTATGTAACACGTTAGTTCTTTCTCTATTTGACTATGCTGATGTCGTTTACGGAGAGTCCCTAAACAGTAAAACTAAAAAAAGTATACAAAAATTACAAAATTCGTGCATGTGATTTTCTTACAATATTCCCTACAGAAATCATATAACTCCTTATTTAAACCGTCACAAAACTCTAAACATAAATTATCGTAGAAATTTCCATATGCATAGATTTGTTTATAAAGTTATTAAATCACAAAAACCTTCTTATTTATTTGAAAAATTTGCGTTTTTTTCACAAATTTATGGAACTCGAAATAATTTGAGATTTATAACTCCTCGACACAGAACAGCAGCTTTTCAGAGATCTTTTACTTTTACCGCAGTTAGAACATGGAACAATCTGCCTAATCAGTTAAAACATAAATCTTTAATTAGTTTTTCTAAAACAATAACAGATAGACTTTTAAACGAACAAAATTTATTATAAATTTCAAATATATTATTGTTAACAGCAATCATCTAAAAAATAATTTAATATAAGATTGGAACCACTCGTCGATAGTTTGGAAACTCCAGGGGCTTCTTTCTCGGGGCTGTCTCTCCTCCATCCTCTCTCTCTCTCTCTCTCTCTCTCTCTCTCTCTCTCTCTCTCTCTCTCTCTCTATTTTTCTCTATTTTTTCTCTGTATATTTAAGGTTGAATTACACTTGTAGACAATAATAATAAAAAACTCAGGTAACTTAAAAATATACACAGTTTTTTTTATATTTTTATATATTATCTTTTTGTTCCGAGCATTTTACAAAAATGGGTATAATGTATATTTTTTTACTATTTTTCTTTATATAAAGCTGAACATATTAAGAATGTTATTAATAATATTTATTTTTTAGTTTTTAGTTTTAAGGGTCTTTTCGCATTGGTTCCCTCTCAGGGAACTAATGTTATCGGTTTTTATAATCGTGGAAAGTTCCTTTTGTCACTCAAGAGAACTTTATATTGTTGTTTATTTATTTTATTTTAATTGTTGATATACTGAGTTGGCAAATAAAATATTTTAATTTGATTTGATTTGATTGTACATAGGCAGCACTAGCGCCCTCTTAACAAACTCTGTTTAATACAGTACGCTTGTTACACACAGAGTACGTAGGTACTCCTTATGTAGTCTCCATGTTTACATCTATGAAATTTTTTATTTTTCAAATATTTAAAGATTTTTTTGCAATTCATACAGGTTTTTGTATCTTCTTTTTATTTAATGATTAAAGCGTTCTTCTAATGTTTTTTTTTAAATTATTTATTCGATGTTTATAAAATTCAGTAAATTTTTAAATTTTGTGTTTTTGTTCTATTTTTGTGTTATTAGCATAATTTCAAGTTTTTATAGTAAACTATAGTCTAGAGATGTCCTACTCTCATTGTATGTTTAAAGCTATTTGAAAACCTAGAAATTAGACAATTTGTGAATTATCACTCTTGTTTTTATTTTACTAAACTTAATTAATTATCCTACGCATTTTAACTTTAAAGTTTTGACATTTATTATATTCTTAATGCTTTTTCCGATAGCCTATACTTACGAAAAACTATCTTTTTTTTATTGGATACTTCTAAATTATTTGGAAATTCAACAAACAGTAAAATCCCACTAAAGCAGCTCTTAACATTTCTTGTTTAAGCTATAAATTATGGAAACTGTTTATTTTGTTCACAATTTAGATAAAAACCATACGTAACATCAATGGTTTCAACTCGTTCGGCTCCTTCTAACGATCTACGAACGACATGTGTTTTTATTAGTTGCTAATATAAAAGTTTAAATGTTTAATTTAAAAGTTATTTCGGACATATTATAAAGAAACATTGAAAGATTCAAATCGGATATAGTAAATTTTTAATGCAGTACGGAGAGGTAAATTATTATTAGGTATTCTAAGGTCTTGAGTTAACATATCATATTCGGTATTATAATAAATTTAAGTAGATTATAGATTTAAGATTATACGAACCCCGAAGTTGGCACAACTATGTAAAACATAACATTTTCTACTTAACGTCATAGATACCTACACTATTCTTTAATTTATATTATTTTTTAAAGTTTTCCTACATATTACTACAGTATTTTCTTATACATATGCAGTTGCACTTGCTTTTAAATCGGACTTCTAATAAAATAAGTTGTTTTTAACAAATAATAGACGCTCGAAACAACGTCAGTATTTCGAAATCAAGTGGTAATGATAATATTTTAAGCTTAATAATTTTAAATTACCTAAGAGTCATATAAGAGGCAATCATGGAAGCAGCTTATCCAAAAGATCACACACAAAGCTACAATAGCCCTTGGTAGGTGTAGACAAAAGTGTGGCAAAAACTGGGGCCTGAACCTCTAGTTGTACACAGAGGTCATTAGGCCAATGGCCTACGGTTTAGTGGTGTGGTGGAATAGAAGGCAACAGTCCGAGGCGATCAGGAAACTGGATAGCATTCAAAGGCTGGCACAGAAGCTATGGGAACCACCCCAACGGATACATTACAGGTTCTGCTCAACTTACCACCATTGCATATCTATATACAGGTCGAGGTTATGGCAACTGCTCACAGACTGCTGCAAGGCGAGGCTCCCATGACTTTATTAAAGGGAAAAAGCAAGCAGAGTTATATGATAGGGTTAAGGTGAATTAGATAACGAGTATGACTTAGGATAGAAAAGTCCCTAGGTATAACTTTGTATGAAACTTTTTAGTTGAATTACTTGAAAGGGATTCATGGAACCATTACCCTTCAATTCTAGGGAAGTCAATCTAGTGTACAGATGGCTCAAAAACTGAAAAAGGCATAGGGTCAGGGATATATAGTAGAAGACTCAGGATACAAGTCCAATTAAGACTAGGTGCGTGTGCTACAGTGTTTCAGGCTGAAGTACTGGCCATACAATACTGTGCAACGAAGATTGTAAGTCAGGGTAAAACCGTAGTCATATACTCGGACAGCCAATCAGCTCGAAAGGAGCTAGTCTTGGCACAAATAAGCTCACAGCTAGTGTAGGACTGCTTTAGGGCCCTGACACATGCCGCAATTTGGAATTCTCTGACACTGGCATTGGTACCAGCACACTCAGGGTTTCGGGGCAATGAGAATAAGTGGTGGGAAAAATGACCAGACAAGCGACAAGCAAACGTCTTCATACAAGGACATTCGGTGACATTTACAGCAGAGCTGTTATCACAAAGGCAAAACGATGTCAGAATGATTGTCTTTCACTTTCACAGGACATTGTTGGCTATAAGTCAGCTGAACTTACCAGATGAAGTCATTTGTCGATACCGCTAAGAGGAGGAAGAAATCACATTTCATATCCTATGCCAATGTGAAGATATTGCAAGGATGTGGTATATAGAATTGGGAGAGAAGAAAGTTAAGTGTAGAGGCCACTGTCAAGCCTATTAAGTCTTATTAAGAGGACGAGAGAAAGCGTTCTAATCCTTTTCCAGAGATGATGGGTCTTCACAATAGATCTGTAAATCTTGCAGTGATACAGTGTAACAGCTAACCGCTGCTAACCCAAAGAATATCTATCTAAGAGTCAGATTTATAGTTATTTAAACATATCTTTGTGGTGCTGAGAATAAATATGCCTCGGGGTAATACTGTTTCTGAAGAAGTAAGAAAAGTGATTATACATTTGCACTTAAAAGAAAAGGCTGCGGCACAAATCACTAACACTTGTAATGTATCAAGATATACGGAGCGAAATATTATTTAACTTTAAAAACTAGTGGTTCTGTGGTGTAGAATAGAATATTCTAAAATAAATATAAGAGTCTTAAAAAGGGTGATTAAGCAAAAAGTTTTTTGTGGACTGAGGAAATGGGTAAACGTTTTGTTCAAAAACAACTTGCTATAAGTCTGCTTATAAACTAGAAAGTAAGACTTACAAGGTCAGGAATAAACATTTTGCTTGTTATTAATTTTCAATCTTCCCATTTGTAGGCAAATTAAAAAGCTTTACCCAAACAGGATAAAAAAAACAGACTTCTTTGGGATAGAGATCCACCTCGGTCTAGGACAATTCAACGCGGCCGATTTAACGCAGCCGATTCACCGCAGGGACAATTCAACGCGAGCCGATTCAACGCAAAGACAATTCAACGCGAGGACAATTCGATAGCAAAGATACCTGTTTTTTTTTGTTAATAATATAATATAGAGTGAGGACTATTTTTTTCATAATTTCTTTTGCTTGTTATTTAATTACGATTCACGAAAAAAAAATAGATTTTGTTGCAGAGGGTGCGCAAAAAATTAAAATGCAGATGGGCAAAATTAATTTCAATTTTTCGAAAAAAAGAAATTCTTCCTATTTTTTTTTGCTTGTTATTTAATTACTTTAACTTAAACTTTACTATTAGGGATTAAAAGATTAGATTAAAATAATCAGTTCCTTAAATCACGGCGACGAGGGATTTGGAAATTTCACTTCTTAAAAACAGAATGGTTCAATCAAATTTAAGTTAGCAAAGGGCTAAACCCAGTCTATAGTAATCTTTTCCTCTTATAATAATTTAGTTTTATAATATGATTATTGAAATAGTTCAGTCAGTTTAAAATTTATTTTGAGTGTAGATATTATATGTGATTTGGTCTTGCGTTTTGGTTACTAATAAAGTCAGTATGGAAATCAAAAGTAAAAAAGGAAAACTAAAGTTTGCTGAAAACTTTTTTTTGTACGTATTCGACAGAAAAAGTGCTTGTGGTACAAAAGTGTTTTGGTGTGATCAAATCTTTGAGAACAAAAAGCGTTGCAATCGTAGAATCCATACCCAAGATGATGTTGTAGTGAAAAGGGCTAATGAACATTGCCATGGAAGCTCGGCCGCAAATATTGAAGTTGCCGCAATCAAAAGTGAAATCAAGAAGAGATGTAAAGGGAATATGGAATCCACTGGGCAAATTATTAACCATTGTCTGGCCGGGATTTCAATGAGCGCAAAAACTACATTACCTAATAATGGTGCTCTAAAAAAAATGTTGAGAAGAGCTAGAAGTGAAGTGAATCATGCACCACCATGACCACAACATTTTTTTTCGTGAATCGTAATTAAATAATAAGCAAAAGAAATTATGAAGACTGACTTTTTTTCGAAAATATTTTTTACAAGTTTAGTCCATCCGTGGACACACTTATACTATATTAGCACTATGGTGCCTCTAAAATAGTCCTGACTCTATATTTTATTATTAACATAAAAAACCTTAACCTTATAGCTCTGCTTGCTCTTTTCCCTTCAGTAATGAATCGTTAACTATTTAAAGATCATCTATTATGGTTATCTTTAAAACACTGTCTAATTACAGATATTTTGTAAGTAGGAAAGTATTTAAAATTGTCTCAAAACAAATTGTATTGAAAATTGTGATTGAATTTCTGGAAAATCAGCTTGTATATTTCACTTTTATATTAAAAATTGTCCATCTTTTCGGGTAGGTACTAAGTATTTAGCAATTCCACAATTTCCAAAAAATAAAACAGTAAAAATCTCGTACTTATTTGTTATTTTTTCTACTTTTCCAAACTTTTAATTATGTATAAATATCATAAATTTCGTCCAGAATTAAATCCAGATTAACGAACTCTTTTTTTCTAATAATAAGAAAGCAAATAAATAATATTGTTAATAATAAAACGTAATTTCCATAATTTGCGTTGGACCTAAGCGTAATAAATCAAAAGTTTAAAAAATCATATTTTCAACATTAAGAACATTAAAATTAACAATAAACAAGTTTTAAAATAATTTATTATCTCCGAAATAACATCGCTACGCATTGTTGAGTCGACGTGACATAAAATATAAATGAATCTAATATTATTAATGTTTCCTTTTAGGAAAGAATTACAATAATAATTTAATAAATAATCAAAAAAAGGTGCCAAGGATGCCATTTTTAAGTAAAACGAACAAATTGATGCAGGTTTTTTTTGTAAATTAGATTAAATTCGTTGATTATTTTTACCTGTGCTTTCTAGATATAACAAAGAAGATATTTTTAAAATTAAAACTTCTTCAGATGCAGAGTTCAATATAGACATACAAGGGTAGTTTAAAATGTTTCCGACCTAACAAAATACAAGATTTTTTAATTTTTTTTTAACATAATCTACTTGTAAATCTATATACACAATACACGCTTCTCCTGGTACAGACGACTTTCAAATATTAATTACTAGCTGTACCCGGCGCGCGTTGCTATGCCAATAACTAAAATAAATTTAAGAAAAAGTTTATAGTTTTGTTTTACTTATCGCACCAAAAATATATTTTTCGAACTTATATTTATACGAATTCGTATAGATATCTATTAATCAGTATTGAATTTGATACATGGAAGCGCCATCTGGTGGTAACTTCAATTAATACGAATATCATAATCATCATACCCATTAAAAATACATCATCATACTGATTTTCATGACAATCGGTTGAACGGGGCAGAAGTTGCTACTCTGCAGCACCACCTGGTGGCGAGTGGCATCAATGAGCATATCATACAAACCTTCTCCGTGGAAAAATACATATACATACCAATTTTCATGACAATCGGTTAAACGGAGCAGAAGTTGCTACTCTGCAGCGCCACCTGGTGGCGAGTGGCATCAATGAGCATATTATACAAACCTTCTCCGTGGAAAAATACATATACATACAAATTTTCATGACAATCGGTTGAACGGGACAGAAGTTGCTACTCTGCAGCGCCACCTGGTGGCGAGTGGCATCAATAAGCATATTGTACAAACCTTCTCCCTAGAAAAATACATATACATACCAATTTTTATGACAATCGGTCCAGTAGTTTTTGAGTTCATTAAGTCCATACAGACATACAGACATACAGACATACAGACAAACATTCATTTTTATATATATAGATTAAGCAATAATTTAACATTAGACTGATTTAATCTTCATTGATAATGTGCACCTTCTTAGTACAAATTGGAAAGTACAACTGCGTATGATCGGCATATAGATGATACCTGCAGAACTTCAAACAACTATATAAATCTGAAGTATGTATGCTATTCAGCATGGGGCCCAAAATAGATCCTAGTGGCACACCAGCAGACAAGGGCAAAGGGTCGGAAAGCTCACCGACCTATTGTGAAGATAATTAGTAAAGAATGACTTAAGAACCTCTGATAGATCAATATAACAAAGAATACTCATGATTGATAGAGTCAGTTTTGAAAAATCTTTGAGGATCAGAGCAGTATTCTATAGCTAAGTTTTAATACATCATATTACTATGCAAATGTTTATTTTATACGATAACTAGCTAACCCGGTGGACTTCGTACCGCATATCATTTACGTCATTCTTCCATTTTTCGTTTTTTCAATTTATTTTGATTTTATCGTTTTCATCATATTTTCTCGATAGTTATCAGGTTTATACTATTTTTTTTTTTTCGTTATATTTTGTAGTTTATTGATAAAATATATTAGATGCATCACAATACTTAATTTAGTAAGAATTTCTCGTTTAAATATAAGTGATATTAACTGCGCCAATACTTCAGTAAGGATTGCTCGTTTCATGGAAGCGCCATCTGGTGGTATACGAATATCATATTCATCTTACCCATTAAAAATACATCATCATAATGATTTTCATGACAATCGGTTGAACGGGCGGAAGTCGATACTTTACAGCGCCGCCTGGTGGCGAGTTACATCAATGGGCATAGCATATAAACCTTCTCCATGGAAAAATACATGTACATACCAATTTTCATAATGATCGGTCAAATAGTTTCTGAGTCTATGGATTTCATACATACAAACATCCTTTTTAGAAAGTTTTTTATATTTTCGCCGTGTTCTGTGTCTCTGTGTCATTCCGTGGAATTTGTAATCGAATTTAAACCTATTTCCCGACTACCTATAGCTCTGAAATTTTCAGGATAGCTAAGAACTGGATGACAATGCATGTTTCAAGTGTGTTTAGGCATATACATAGATTTCGAAATTTACACCGAATTGATATTAAACATGATCTAAGTTGTGTATAGATAATATTATTTTGAAAGTTATTAAATAAATCGTTCGTAGCGTAGTTGGTTAGGCGAAGGATCAGTCCACTTGTGACAGTTCTGTTATGTTATCATAATGGGATCGATTACGCGACAGAGAAGTTTTTTTTTCTTTTTTTTTTGTTCTTACATGTGAAAACAGTAATTATTATTTTAACTGGTAATAAAATAAACTGTTTTAGAAAGTTTTTAGATACAACTACCCTTGATTTTGTTAACAAGGAAACAATCTTCTCTATGATCAATCACAGCGTTGTATGACTTAATATTTTTGCAAAATCAGGGATGCTGTGCATTGTTGAGATGACACAAAATATGACCTATAAATCAGTAAAAAACTTTCTATTATAAAAAGTTCTTTTTGTAAATTGTGCTTATTTTTAATTTATAGATAGATAAGGATTGCTCGTTTAAATATATGTGATATTAACTGCGCTACCTTACGGTGGCGTGATATAAAGTAATCAAATAAGTAGTTGTTTCTCGTTTAATGGAAGCGCTATCTGGTGGTAACTTCTTTTAATACGAATATCATATTCATATTAACCATTAAAAATACAGCATCATACTGATTTTCATGACAATCGGTTGAACAGGGCAAAAGTTGCTATTCTGCAGTGCCACCTGGTGGCGAGTGGCATTAATGAGCATATCATATAAACCTTCCCTGTGGAAATATATATATATATATATATATATATATATATATATATACATACAAATTTTCATAATAATCGGTCCAGTAGTTTTTGAGTTCATCGATTTCATACATATACAAACATCCTTTTTTATATATATATATATATATATATATATAGATAAATACGATCTACGTATCTCATATGCTATATAGTAAAAGGCAGTACGCTCATGGATTTAAACTTGCATGTGTGAGAGGTAATCAGATAATAATCGGAACTTTAGTTGTGTGTACAAAATCATAAAACGTTTTAACTGATCATGAGGTATAAGACAATATTCGATATTAATTGGTTACCGCATCTTCTCCATTACTTAGGTTCAAACACCCTATGAATTTAGAAATTATACACACAAGTAAATCACTTTAAGGAGAAATGAAAAAAATTTCACATTCAGCAGGACTCGAACCTAAAATTTGTACCCATAGTCGGTAACACCTCTAATAACTTGAGCCACAGATACATTAATAGTTAGTCGGCTTTTTGATCATCTTTATTCAACTTATGACTCGTATGGTATTCCTCCTTAAGTATATGTAAGTATGCATGACATTAATAAGAGAAATTATTTGTCAAATCGATAATTGTTACATCAAACACTAAGTCCTTTTTTGTCGTAATTATCTTTCACATTATTGTTATGCATGCATATGCTTAAATAGGGCTTGAGTTAGTGTCATAGGTGACATGATTTAAATTAAGACAGTCCAAAAGCCGACTAACTATAATGCATCTGTGGCTGAAGTGTTTAGTGGCGTTACCGGCTATAGAGAAAGGCTGAATGTACAAGTCCTTCCGGATGTGACATTTTTCGGTTTTTGTTTGTATAATTTTTAAATTTTAAAAACTTTGTATAAAATAAAACTATTTTATGTCATTTTGAAGTTAACTTTGTTATTATCACTATTTATCGTGATACTTTTTAGAAACAATAATGATGAAAAACTTTTTTATTAAAAACATCAAACATATGTATAAAAAAGTTAAATCTTTAAAAAAGAGCAAAACATAAGGTTGAAAATGTGTTGCATATATAAATATATGTGTCCGTTTATTTACGTGAAGAACCCATTTGCAGTCTCGAAATCATGGATTTAAACAACCTCTTCTTCAACGGATAAGAGGTTTTGTTTTCCGTAAAAGTTTTTTAAAGTCTCGAAAAGTGCATTTTAGATTTCAGTTTATCTGAGACGACTTAATGAATTTTGAAAAGTTCCAACCGGGCGAGATACGCCGTCGGGCATTACAATAAATTTCTTCGAGTAATTTCGTACGTGACTGCAGAGCAATTTTCTTTCGCAAAGAAAAACAAAAGTTTTGTACCAGAGAGTAATATTTTCCCATTCGAAGTGAAGTGTGAAAGCGTGTGAAAGATAAAAGATTGGATTGGGATTAAACAAGGTGACTGTGAGGACTGAACAGGAACTTTCAGTGGTCCCTCGGTGTTTTCACTGAGAATGTTCATTTATTGCTTTATTGAAAGTAAGAGAGTGAAGTTCATATCAAGCAAAAACTTAACACTAACTAATGTAGCAAGTTTGTATTATATTATTACATTGTTAGCTCAAGTATAACTTTTTAATCAGATTCTTAGATTTTCTTTCCCTTATATTAACACTTCATTTTAATAAAAAAAATACGTGTGTGTGTGTGTGTGTGTGTGTGTACTTAGTGTGAAATTATACTTCTGTAACGTAACAACATAAAAATCTTACTTAAAATGGTCTTTTCCCGTTTGGTGCATTCCCTTTTCCTGCGTCGACAAAATGTTACTGTCTCGGGCGTTCAGAAAAATATTTTTTTCTTGATTTACATTTCGTGCGATTATATAACGCCAAAAAAGAAAAGTGCCACCAATACCGCAGATATATTGGCAAGACATGATGAGTAGGTACTAGGGATAAGTGATTAGATTTTCTGAGCAGGATGACACAGTTTACATCCATTATATAATGAGCGAATGAAACCGCAAAAAGAACGAGAATTTATAGAGATTCCAGAATTTATGAAAGAATTTGTTATGATTCGCACGATGGTATATAGAAAATAGTATTGACAATGGATGTATTGACAATGAATCAGAGAGCCAGAGAATGAGAGAGGCAGAAGGTTTGTTAACTCTAAAGTAAGCTCAACGATAGAGGACGTGGGAAGTCTCTTAACTTATTTCTGTGACCATTTTTTGGAAGAGAAGCTTTTACTCATGTTTGCTGCTCTCGACAGTCAGAGCAGCGTTGGATATCTCAAAAGTAGCAGCAAAGACAGATGGAGGGGCTAAGGGTAGCTTTTGTGCCAATTTATATTGTATCGTATCGCTGGTTATGTCTATCATTAAAAGCTTTGCTATAATACGTGATTTTTTTTCGTTGATTTCCAAACAAAGCGAAGCTTTCCTTGATATCTGGTGTACTCGACAGTGCATGTATACTGCGAATGAGTAGAGCAGAAGCCGAGTGTTAAGTCAAAAGTGAGAATAACGGCAGATAGAGAGACAAGGGAAATTTCCGTCACGCATTTTTGTGACAAAACCTCTTTTGAAGCAACCAGTAAAAGCCCGCTGTGGAATTGGTTGAATTTCAATTAAAACGAAGCTTTCGTTGATATTTGATTTACTTGACAGTAGGTAGAAGAAGCAAATAAAAAAGAAAGAAGGCGTTGAAGCCATAAGAGACGAAAAGACAAAGGAAAATCATTAGACTTTGTTTTGACGATTTGTTTGTGGTCACACCTCTTAAGAACCAAACATTAAAAAATTCGCGATAGAACTGAATTTCAATAAAAGCGAAGCTATTCTTGATTTCTGGTGTAGTGAGTAGTTTGGTGTACCATAAAAGAGGCAGGGGACGTTGGCTAACTCAAAAGGGGGAGCAACTAGAGATAGACAGTCTAAGAGTAGTTCCATTACTCATTTTTGTGTCGATTTATATATCGTAACACATGTGGTTTTATCTAAGCTTTGCAGTAAAACGTGTTTTTCTCGGTGAATTCCGATCAAAGCGCACCATTTATTAATATCTGTTGTACTTAACAGTGTAAGCTGCGAATAAAAATGGCACATGCCAAATTTTAAGTCAAAAAGTGAGAATAACGACAGATAGAGAACCAAGGGGAATTTTCGTTACACATTTTTGTGGCAAAACCGCCTTTGAACTTTGAAGCAACTGTTTAAAGCTTCGCTGTGGAACTGAGTGAATTTTGATAAAAATGAAGCTTTTATTGTTATTTGATGTTTTCTACAGTGAAAGCAGTAAATGAGAAAGAAAGGAGGCGTTGGATAACACGAACGATGGTGCCACGACAGAGGAATGGCAAAAGAAAATCTTTACTCGATATAGAATTCTGTGAATTTTAATATAAGCGAAGCTTTTATTGGTTTCTGGTGTACTGAGAGATGGAGGCAGCGAATGTAAGAGACAGAGGGGACGTTGAGATAGTTTGTGGAACTCAGTAAATTTGGAAAGAAGTGAAGCTTTTAATGATAGTTGACGTACTAGAAGTTGGAAGACTTTCTCCAATGTAGCTTTCAACTTTTGAACCTTGGATTCTAAAGTACCTAAACCAAATCGGAATCGGAGAAAATTATTCATTAAAGGAGACCCTTACCCTACCAAAGGATTACTTTTTATTAGTATCTTTGTAAGAAACTAAAAGAATAGGAACAAATCAGCAAATATCAGATTATTTTAAAATGCACAATGAAAGCATGCTTGCATGCCGTCAGTAATGATATTCATTTAGGGAAAAGATGAAGTTCTATAAAAAAATTCGAAAAGAGGTTGACCTTAAAGGCCATCCTTGCAACTTCCCGCTAGTTTTAACCGCAAAGCTATAGGTATTTTGACGTTTTTGACTTTTTTTGAAACGTTTAAAAACTTTTTAACGCCTTTTCGATTTTGATGTTCAAGATGGCATTCGACGCCGTTTTTTAAGACCTAAAAACGTTACAGAGAGTGCAAAATCGGTTAGTCAAAAAATCTCTAAGTTATTGAAAAAACAAAAACTTTTTTTGAAATTTTTCGACAACGATATCTCACGAACGAATCAACCGATTTTAATTTGCAAAACGGCATTCGACGTGGCTTTTTAAGCTTGAGGGCTGATTAGGTTATGAAATTGATCAATGCAATAGCCAAAAAGATATGCCCAAAAAACCTCATTTTTACCAATTGTTTTTTTCGGTTATTTTGAAATTTCTCGAAATCTACAAGCTCGAATCGGTTCAAACTTACAGGGAATCTAAGTTAGATGGAACTCTTTGGAATGCTTTTTATTTCATTCTGATCGGTCAAGCCATTCAAAAGTTATAAGAGGTTTACATACATCCACACACACACACACACACATCCACACGTACATACAGACATACAGACACCCTCGTAAAAATAGTCAGGGGAGGTTCCTAAGACCTCAAAACATTGAGATCCGATGAAAACTCGATTTTCGAAAAACGGGGTGAAACCAATAACTTCCCGATTTTAAAAAAATTTTTAATTTTTTTTAGCGGGAAGTTAAAAATTTCTTTACAATGTTTAAAGTATTTAAATAACATTAAAAATATTTTATTTCTGTGTTAGATTCTGACAAAAATAAAAGCAGATTATTAATAAACAAGTCGATTTAATTTCCATATAAGCGGCTCAGTAAAGATATATATCTATATATTACAAATTCACAATAAGCCACTAAGGCTTACCTACCTGTAAACTTGTCTCTTAGCCACGAAGTTATAAAATTTAGATTATACTCGTTTAAATAGCCTTAAAATGCTCACAGTATGTTTAAATATTCACATAATTTCATGCTAAAACATTTAAATGTGGGGATATGTTTGTCGGTATATTAAATTAAAAAATGAATGGCTCTATTAAATTGCACTTGAATGTACATCTACGTATTGAAATTTTTGTTTTTTTATTGTTGGAATTATTATAAATTGGCAATTTTACCCATATTCAAATGATGCTCTGTATGTAAAGTCATATAATGCGAGAAAATTATCTTGCAAATTGTTATAGATTTTTTAATTGTGTAGGAATATTTATTATACCGTAATTTAAATTGTAGTAACTAGATATACCCACCTGTGGACTTAATTATAATTTATTATACAAATTGATTCAATTTACACATATTATACAACGTTCGATAGATTTATAGGTATACAGTTTCAAATATTTTGCGGAGGAATGAAATATTTTTTTTAGATTATATTAATATCTAAAAGGAAAAATCGTTTGATTAAGCAATCAAATTTTCAATTTTGAGCAGCTGGAGCTTAGTTTGCATATCGGAAAAGAGAAAAGCGTGGGTAGAGATTATTAAAATTGTTTCCCTGCTGCAGTCATATATTTAAAAATCGATTTCAAATCGGCGGAATGGATTTAATAACTGATTTGATTTTAATATTGGCCTGAGTCGATCATTTAGAACCCAAGCAGCATAAAAGTCATCAAAATATATATTTGTTAAGTTTTTGTATATTTGATAGTCTGAATTACATTTACACCTTAACCAACATCACATATGCGTCTTTTGTATGGTACTCAAAAATTCAACAAAGAAATATCATCATCAAGCTAAGCAAGGTTCGAAAACTTGCTGTTGTTTAAAAACAGGAATTTTTTATTATTAACGTTCCCTTAATTCCCCATATGGACGGAATGTCATAAAAACCGTTCTTAGCTAAAGCTCTACACGGCAAAGGGAATATTCCTACCAAATTCTGTACGCCATATGATTCCAGAGAGATCGTGATGAGTCAATATATCAATGGAAATCTGGGAAGATATGGTCTTGATCCAAAACATTATCATTAACACCTCGTAAAATTCTCACATTTAAATATGGAGAAGTGCTGGAAAGAGCGAAAGTAAAACTAAACGACTGCTTTTCTCCGGCTAGTACTACTCGCCAGAAACAAAACAAATTAAAAAAAATGTTAAGTATCAAATACGACTTACAGTGTTACCCAAATCCATAACGCCTTGCGTGCTTCTACAGTTATTGTTATATCACCTCGTAAAGTTAGGCCACGACTCAGGAAATACCATTTAAGAGCTAGATGTTCAGGATAAAATCAGTACCAAAGAATACCACTCAAGATTACATAAAGTGGGCTTTAATTAAATAAAGACGATGTTTGTTTTCAGGCGTCTCAAGATTCAGACTCTATCATTCTGATAAACAAGTTTTAGTGTGGAAAAGACAGAAACGTTGCCTCAAATATCCAGGAGGCTGCATTAACAGTATGGGATTAGAGATATAGAGACATGTACGGTTTACTGAAAATTATGAATAGGACTGTGTTTTTATGGACGTTTTAATTTTTTTAAAGCGCAAAAATCTGGTTTGTTATTATAAGTAGGTACATCAGTTCTAGAACAACGTACATTTTAAAGATTTATTTACTAACTATGTAAAATCAAATAATGTACAAAAAAGTACCAAATTAATAGGAGGGGATAAGAGTGTTTTTTGTGTGAAAGAATTATGCCTATATTAGTTTAAATGATCGTCAATATAAGCCAATAAATGACCAGCTAAAGCTGGACGGGGCTCGTACGTGAAGTCGATTGTCTCTTGCGAACTAAAAGATTTTTTGTATATACCCTACATCTATTTATGAGTCCATATGGTCTATTAGACTCTAGACTTTTGAAAAAATATGTTATCCGCCAAGTAATCTGATCAAGCTCCAAGATATCGTCGGTGAACAATTTAGTCTACAAATACTAATATTATGTTTAGCCATTTTATCCCCATATTTACAAAATAATCTGCACGTTCCACTGCCCGCTTTGCCATTTTACAGAGATGGCACCACAGTAGACAGTGTCTTTGGTTTAGAGTGTGTTTTCAGTTGTAGGTACTGAGTTCCTTTACTTATTTTGGACTTGATAGATTGTAGAGCCCTTCAGGTAGTTTGGCTATTTTGGAGGTACTGAAAATGTTCTGGCTAAATAGAGACTTTTTTTGATACACTCTTAAGCATAGAAGTCTATTGCTACTAGTGCTTAAAAAAACGTAAGAGTATTGTCAGGGCTATTGAGAGCCTCAGAATAGAACCTTTCAGTAAGGTCTTCTTTTGTAAATTGAAATCTTAACCTATAGGAACCTTTCAGAGCAATTGTCCCTACTTGTAAATGCAGGGGAGAAAGGCCTAGAATTACCTATACGGCCTCACTGGGACACGATCTTATTGCGCCAGTGATCCCTATACAAGCGAGTCTTTGCACCGTTTGCAACTCTAGTATTGCCTTTTGTCGCTTTGTTTTGTAAGATATGACCAATAGATCAGTTTAGGTTTAAGACTCCATGTTTTTCCAAAAAGTCTACAGCAGGTTCACGTAGCTTTAGAGGAACAATAACAGTGTAAATAATATATAAAAGTTGATTAAAGCAAAACTTTTTAAGTACTAGTCTCTTTAAGTAACACTTTTTGAAGTTATACTTCTATTCGTACACTCTGTAGAAAAAGATTGTGTAGAGTTAAATGGGAAAAATCATTACATATGTAATGGTGTGAGTAAGAGAGAGACAGAAAAAGTTATAAGGTATATTGGTCGGTAAAAACAAAGATGAAATATTTATCACATGTTATAAGTCCTTTGAATACCGTTTCAACATTCAGTACATTGAAAAGGGATAGATATACAAAAAACAGTCTGAACTAATGTATGAATATCATAGTGACGGACCACATGATTATTTGACAGATTATTTTATAATTCTGTCACGTAAGTGAAGTAAAGTTTAGCATTTTATATTAATAATAATATTCAGTAATGAGTATTGTATTGTAGTCCAAAGTACCATCACATGGTTGCATTTTGCATTATATCCTGCACTATGCTTTTAAGGTTGTTGGCTACATAAACAGAGTTTTTACGAACAGTCGAGGAAATAAACTAAAACCTCTGAATTTTGTAACGTAAGATGGATCGGAATGCGTTTTTTTGCATTGGATTCGTTAAAGTATCAGAAAATTTGTCGCTATATTTTATAATGTAAAAATGGGAAATTGCATTTCTGCATTTGAAAAGTGCATTCCGAACAGACAATAGAGAGAAAACTTACAATGCGGTAAGTATTGCTGAAAATGGGTTCAATTTATAAACTCGGGGTTTTTGGGGTCGCTGTACACGAATATCACGATTCCGAAAGTCTCCGCGGCACTTGGTGCCTAGGGTATTTACCTCTTCTCCTAGGGTTTAATGTAAATTCTGTACGAAATCAGTGCAAACCTGGTACTCGGTGGTTTTTTAAATCGGTAAATACGATTATAATAATGACGATGGTCTTCGAAACACCTGGTGCTTAAGATGGACCTCGTCTTCAGGAATATTATACAAAAAGAGTGTGCACTCGGTTTTTGTGGAGGTTTTTGAGGTCGCCAACCACGAATATCATATAATGATTTTGCTAAATTATTCGCATACAAATTTATGAATCCGGGCGTGTGCATAGAAGTATAACTTCTACCGGCAGTCCCACTGACTGCCATACTCATTTTTTTATTTTAAAATTTATATCATTTTTTAACATGCAAATGTCAATGACAGATCTCTTAGGTTTGTCAAATTTGTGGGCACGTCAATGGTAGTAAGTAGACTTTTATTGTTTTGGGTTTCACTTTTAATTTTGTAAGTTTGAACGAGTATTAATTATTTGGTTAAAGATTCTTTCGCGTCACCCCTTACCTGAGCCCAGTAGGGAGCTAATAAAAGTCCAATAAAAGAGACCTTTTCGCCTCAATATTATTTTATAACCTAATAACCAATTATGATATGAGTTAAAATTGGTAATAAGACCATTAAACAGCGGATGAATCTTATGATATAATAGATAATTGTGAAATACCCATTTTAAAATTTAAAAAATTGTTTGTATTTATGTTGGTAGAGCTATGTAACTTGTCAATGCCAATTTTGTTTAATCTGTCAATTGCATAAGCTATGGTAAAAATTTAAGCAAACATTAAAGAATGCCCAAACTATAGAGGCATAACGTTATTAAATATACTAACTCTGAGCAATTCAGTTCGGAGTAACAAAACCACAAACTCTCTAAAACTCTATCCAAAATTTCGGATTTTAATACTTATACAAAACATTAATTATATTGATAATTTTAGTTTCCTAAGCTTTGTAAATTTGTCACAGTCAATTTTGTTTGGTCTGTCAATTAGGTCAGTGGTGCTAAAAAAATACTATTCAAAACTCATTAAATCTGTTTTAACCAATGATTTTTTTTATCTTTATTAAACTGTAGAAGAAAAATTGTATCAGATCTCTTTAGAAAAGTTTATCGTTTAAATCGACGATTTTCTTTTGCCTTTGTCTACAATTTTCTTTCAGCGACCCTAATTCACAAGGGTAACTGGACTATAGGGAAATAAGCTCTATATCGTGTATAGTATAGCAACGAATGTTAGAAGATGCAAAGTAATATGCGAAAAGTCAGGAATTTGCTTATTTTAGAATGCATGAGTTTACCGTGGAAACCTTACGTTTGGATGCTAAAATGAAATTTTATAAATTGGAATACAACAAAATTAGAAGAAAATTGTAATATAACGGTAATGTAATGTAATGTAATGTAATGTAATGTAAAGTTTTTTTTATTAAAATTAAAGTAAATGTACTTTTTAGTTAGGTGCAAAAAAATGGAAGCCGTCTGGCATACCTACACATAATCACCGATCATACAGCAGCCTAGTTAGGCTTATTGTACTTTTTCAATGTGATCATATCACTTACTCCAGGATATTGGTACCCTCTACTAGATTATACAGTTCTTTAGGATAGGTGCCATATACTAGTAGGGCACTCCAATGTCTCCAAAAATAGACTTTTTCTTGCGATTCAGTGTCTCGCATAATAATAGAGTATGTGTTTTAGGTTCCTGCCTCATAACCTGCAGGTTAAGTTTTCATTAAACAGACCCATGTTTTACAAGTGACCTTTGATAGGTGCATAGCCTGCAAGGAATCCTGTATTAGTTCGTAGATGATTCCTGTCGGTGTTGCTTGGTCCTTCATCTCTTCTGGTACACGTCTCTTCATATGCTGTTATGTGTTTGGCTATAGATGTGTTCCCAGTGTTGATTGTGTTGTCTATAGATGATACAACATACCTATCTTTTAATTTTTGCACCTTGTTGATTGCCTTCTATTTCTCTATGCCCCAACGCCTAAACTAGGTGGAGACTGTTATGTCCCGCCAGGATATCTAGTTCTACTCAATAATCATTAACTAGTATGGAAACTACTTTAAAGCCACAATAATCACCTGACTATTGTGCATATGTTGATCCGCTTAGATTTGTAAGCTCTTAAATTATTATTTCTTGTATCACCCATTTAAATAATTTAATTGTGTCCAACTTCTGACCAGTTGAGCAATCAGGATGAGATCCTAAATAGCACATTATAGTCGCAGTTGCGTAACAATGACGGATCTTGCGTACATTTAACGTAACCGAAACCAGTAGGTGTTTCAGTGAAGTTACTGCATAGTTTATTTTATCAAAGTTGGGGATATAGTAAACCATAATATAACGATTAATGGCACCGTAACATTTTTATTAAAGATCCATGTAATAGTGATTACCACATATAACTCTGATCTGACTATTACTCACTCTTCACTTCAGTGCATAGGTACGATTCCACCTCTCCATATCCCTATTTTGATGGTTTTTAGCCCATTTTAACGTGTTTTGTTTCTGTTTTAGGACCAATAATGGGTTTTCTTTAGCTTGTTGGAAAGGAAAAAAATCTCTTGTTGTTTAGGATTGAACTCGTGAAACTTATCTTGTAAGTAACTTAGTTTTGCTTGCCTCTGAATGACATATAGACCTGTACTATTAAACTTGATAATTCTGCCCAAAATTTGTCTATCAGAGTCTGTTAATTTGGATTTGTTTTTTGGCCAGCTGAACCATTTGATTCGTAGAATCTTACAATTTTTGAACACTATATCTAGATAACCCGAGCAATATTCCAATTTCAGTGTTTGATTTTCCCGGTTTAAGCAAATTTATGAAAATTAATTGAACTTTTTTATCTATCGCCTTTCCTCTGCTCATTTTTGACTGCAACTACGAGGTACGGCCTTCTGATAAACCAAGGTTCTTTGAAACAAGCATACGTTGTTGACAACCAAGCATTGTTGCCACGTATGTATTGAATTTTTTATGACACAGGCACACTATTGTATCCAAAGTTGCTATAAATAACATATTTTGTCTAATATCTTACGATATCTTTTTTATTTCGTACATTTCAGTTTTTTGTCTCTTGAACTATAAAAGTAATAAAACAACTACAAAGTTGGTGTCTGGGCAAAATGAAGCTGGACAGGGCTTGTATATTCTACAATGTACCTACAGTCTCTTATAATTAATTATATTTAAAGTAATAAACTTATCCAACGCATGAAACACAATAAAATTTACCTACAACATAGCAACAACCATTAACTTGTTTTTACCATTAACAAACTTGACATTGACGTGCTAAACAACAATACGAACATTTATATAAAAAAGTTAATGTATGAAAATTACATTATATTATTTATCATTTTTTACCATATTTAATGACTAAAATTAATCTAACAATAGTATGTATTGTCACAACGTGATAATTAATTCCAACTAATTAGCTAAAAATTAATTGAAATTATTGTGCGCACATATAAAATAAAAGTTGTCCAATTAATTTGAGCAAAAATGGAAGATCAGTCTAATTTCTAAAGATACACGTTCAAGATATGAAGTTTAGTATGGTCGTAAATCACTTATTAACATGTTTACGAGGTCCATATGTTACTTAGGGGCCCGTTGGAGGCCCGACGTCGGCGAAAGCGCATTTATGAACGAGCTTCAAACAAACAGCTTGGAAAATGGAAAGCTCCACTGTCAGAATGCAAAAGTTATTGCTTTTAATTTCACGCGAGCACGTTCTCGGAATACACACTAAAATTATTTCCTTTAATAATAGAGCTTATCGCCACTGCGTTTTTTATCTATATTTTCAAGTTTGACGTATTGTTTTCACATTATTAAAACAAAAATGAGATATTTAAAATTATTATCTTATAAATTTGTTTATTATTATCGATGATAATCAAACTAGATGTTTTTAAAACTAAAATAAGTTTATTATGACTTATAAAATAAAAGGTCACTTATTTGATATTTGACGTTTCAATCAAATGTGACATAGAGAGATGAAAATGTCAGGTGTTTACCAGAATTACTTTTGAAATGTCAGTTCTACTTTCAAATAAGACATAAGACATTTAAAGTTCGGAACTTGGTATGTTTAAAATTTGACTTAATTGAGATTTGATATACGAAATGAAATAAATGATGGATGAAACGTTATTGGATTCTTCCGAAAAAAGGGCATGACGCATTTTGCATCCGATTCCTGAGAGCCTCAGGAAACTTTTTAAATGGATTTTTAGAGTAGATCTTAAAGAGAACTCGTTATTTATTGGCGGAAATAAGTTAACTTTCGTTACTCAGGGATTTTTGGGGTCGCTGAAAACAAATTTGACATTAAAAGTGATCTTCCTATTACCTGGTGCTCAGGATACCTACTGTTTGTGTCGTCTCCTGGACGGTAATATCGTTATACAGTTATTCAAAACTCAATACTTGGGAGGTTTTTGGACTGGCTTAAAACGAATATAACATTCAAAGTGATCTCCAGGTTTCCGGTTGCCCAGGTATACTGTTTACCTCGTCTCCTGGAGTTTTCGGTAATATCGTTGTACAATTGGTCAAAACTCATTTTTCGGTGGTTTTTGAGCTCACTAAAAACGAATATTACATCGAATGTCATCTCCAGATTATTTGGTGCCTAGATTACGTACCGTTTACCTCACCTTCCAGTTTATGCTAAATTGATTAAATAATTAGTCAAAATTCAATACTGAGGATTTTTGGACTCGCTGAGAACATACATATTTTTAAAAGCAATCTAGTATTGAGTTTTAACTAATTGTATAATGATATTAGATACCGAAAACTCCAGAAAGCGACGTTAACAGTATCAGGTAGGTACTCCAGAGATCACTTTCAGTGACCCCAAAAATTTGGCAATACCAAAGGAATACTGTTTAAGATGCACTTTAAGAATGCATTTTTTGTATGCAAAAATGTATTAACGATTCAACGTTTATTTATATCTAGCAGGCTATCTTTTTATTTATTCACGTTGGTATTGGTTTTTGTCATGTTGCCGTTTGAAAGTTACCAAGTCACTGCAAGTCACAAAGTGACAAGCTTGACAACAAATATCATAAATATAATGGTTAAATGCATTAAAAAAATTAATATGCCGAAAAAAAAATGTGTAGAGACAAAAAAATGAATACAAAGATGATATTACATGTTTAGAAAATACCAGAAAGTTTCAGAAGACGGATTTATATAAGATTTCTTAGGTTTTTAATGTAAGTAGTAATTGTGTTTGTATACAAGATTATTCCAATATTTTCATCAGCAAATAGTTCCAAACTTTTTTAATTTCATTAATAGTTGTATATGAAGTTATTTGTTACATTAAATACACTTTTACATTCTTATTACATTCAAATTACTTATAATTTATTAAGCATACCTAACCTCACATTTCTTCTGTCAGTCATTATTTTACAATGTTGCCAGATTACACACTATAGTAAAAGTTAAAAATGTTTCAGAATAAAATATTTTCATTAATTTCTTTAATAACAATGATCCATAATGATAATTAAAATGTAATTTGATAGGACATGGACGAATCGATATTTCATTCATTAATCTATGACCAATCAAATATCATTTAAATTTTTATTTCATACATTTTTTAAATATTTTTTTTTAGGTAAGTGTTAAATATAAACGAAAAATCTTAAAAAAAGATTTAGTTACTGGTAAAGAAGTGGCAAATAAAAGGAAGAAAGATAAAGCAGATACATTTAAGAACTTCATTTAAAAAAAATTGCAGTGGCAGATTTGGACGTACAATTATAAAAACGAATATTTTACTTCAGATAAACTTTTGACTGACGCAAAACAAAACTGAGATTTAAACGGTAAACGAACTTATTTATACAAAATTAATGATATATAAACTTAAAAACGTGAACTGACGACAAATTTTAAGTGAGCGAAGAATAGCAAAATCTCATTCCTTCAGAAATTTATGAAATTAAAAAAGTGCAATGAAATCATCAGATTCGTGTACATAGACGTGGATATAAAAAAATGGTACTCCAACGCGTCGATGTAAACAGTAATCTGATTTAAAAAGTAATCCATTGCACGTGTAATCCGAAGAAAAGCGATTTACAATTTTACACGCAGGAACAAATACTGGGTTTTTAGAGGGATGTGACTTGTTGTTAGACTCTTCAAATACTGACATTGACTATCACAAAACTATAAATGGTGATATTTTTAAAAACTGGATTGTTAATTAACTTATTCCTGCTTTATTTAATTTTCCAGAGAAATGTGTAGTAAACATGGATAATCCTTCATTTCATTCTGTACAACAAAACAGACCACCTACATTTTTAGCAACAAAATAGATATTACAGAGATAGTTAAGCAGCAATAACATCGAATTTGATAAAAAAATGAAAAAAAAAGACAATTATACTTACACAATACAGAAGCAATGATAAGACATATTTAGTAGATGAAATAATAAACTAACATAGACATGATTTACTTCGATTACCTCTATTTTGCATTTTTATATTCGGACAAAACTTGGATAGAAGCTTTAAGACAATGTTCACCAGACATGTAAAAAAAAAAATTGTAGACACAGAAAAAATTATTTTGACGGATTGGACTTATTACATGAAAAACTGTTCACTTGACAACATTTTACCTTTGATACTGGAGGTTAATTGAAAATACATAACGAATAGATGAACGTGACAATAGTTTAAACCAAATCTGTTACCCCAATTTTTGTTGTTTATATGTTTTTTTTAATGTTATATGTTTCATTTTTTTTACTATGCTTATTTTACCGTTAGTGTATCTGCTTTTCTGCTGAATTATTGCACTGTAGCTATTGAACACATATTAAACGGATTTTCATTATTTGAAGCATAACATTTTGTGGGAATATTTATCTTTGTTCTACTTATCAAAATAGCTGAAACCAAATACCGCACTACCTGGAAAGCTCCACGAAAAATTCTTTAATATATATCTGCTGTAATACTTATCGACAAAATGAAATATTTTGTATTTTCTCATTTATAGCTGGTCCAATTTAAATGTTTGTTGTAAAACTTATTTTATAATACCGTTATATAGACATAGAAAATTTGTTTCTAATTATAGGTCTCCCAACGAAAGTTTGTGACAGCCACGTGTTAGTCGGCGCAGGTAGGCGGAGTCTTTCTATCAGTGGCGGACGGAAATAAAAATATATTATACATCTTAAATTAATTTTTAATGTATGATGCTAACATAATTAACAAGAATTTAGTTTATATAAATTTGTTACTGCCCACTTTAAACTAAAAAAATACATACATTTAAAAAACAACTCAGAAACTCTCTCAGCATATTCGTAGCTAAATACAGTTTACAAAACCATTCCAGCTACCACACTGGCAAGCTTTCAGAACGGTCGTTGTTATCGTAACGCTCGTAAAAAAACCACTGCGCATTGAACGAGAGGCCACGTGGCTGTCCCAAACTTTCGTTGGGCAATCTATACAAACGAAGACTTTTTTCTAAATGTTTTTATTGTTTGCTTTCATTTTATTAAGTACTATTATTTTGTAAATGCATTCATTATATCTAAATATATATTTTTAAATTGACGATTTTCGTTTTTTGTGAAAGTACTAATTTTTAATTATTTGATGGCGCTGAAATGGAGTACACAATTGTTATTTTATTTATTGTCACTAACACTATGATTTTATTAAGGACGTGACAACAGCGCATTTACAACTGAGAATAAGATTAAATATACAGGGCGAAATTCATCACCCTAACAAGGCCTACTTTAATAAAAATAAGCTCTGAATGATGTATAGTGTTCCAATATTACATGATTACATAACCTCATGAAGTTTCCTGACGCTCTCAGGAATCGAATGCAAAAAGAAGCAATATTTTGTCCTTTAAATTTTGGATTATTGCGTCATTGTCTCGACCAAATTCGTTCAGAAACATATAGTTAAGAATCTGGATCTGTCAAAGTCACGAAGGGTCAAAATTGATCGTGCAATAAGACGACTGATATTAAAATCATGGTTATTACTTATTACGTTTTTTAATTTGTTTACATTTGGAAATCTGTTTAGTGAATCGAGTAAAGCATAAATTAAGCTTAAAACTGACTATAAACTTATTCTCTATATATAATTTAATCTATTGCAGATAAGCCGGGTTGACTCTCATTTCCATATGATAAGCGGCCAAGGAGCAATTACGTTAAAATAAATGTAAAACGCTATTAAAACAAGAAAACCACGCCTGTCTGGAGACAGAATGGCGATATTGTGTAAGTTACAACAATTAGAATTACTTACAGCCGTTACCCCAGCAGTTGGATTATGATTCTTGTAATTAAGTTTTCAGACGGTTCGGCCC
Source organism: Altica lythri (assembly GCA_964028335.1). NCBI lineage: Eukaryota > Metazoa > Arthropoda > Insecta > Coleoptera > Chrysomelidae > Altica > Altica lythri. The sequence goes on from OZ034804.1 coordinate 54,621,099, forward strand.
ATTCGACCCCCTTCAGTCTGAGGTTCTCAAATATTATTGTAGTCGTTCTCATAATTCATAACTCTAATTGTAACAGCCTGAAAATTAGAGCTGTTCCTTCCGTGTTGCCCGCTCTAAGTCATTTCGAACCTAAAAACGAATAAACAGTATAAACAACGGGCAACTTTGAAGTTCAGGTACTCAAAACTTTTTTTTATAATTCACGTTCACAAAGTTTCTATTTCGACACTAAAAACAGTATCGAAATAGATTCATTGTAACACTGTTTTTGGTAACTTTTTGTTTTACACAATTGGTTGCAGTGCACTGATTTTCAACGAAAGAGTTCAGGTAGTAAATCAAAAAGTATGTTGTAGTAAATTATTAACTACATTATCAGCGTTATTGCTAAATTCGGAATATTTTATACAAATTTGACAAACATTCTAATTTAAAATCATTAAAACTGACAAGTGTCAAAACTGTCAAGATTCCCAACATAAATAAATATTTCGAAAAACTCTCATTTTATTTTTTTTATACTTTTAAAAGTTCATTATAAAAAATAGTATGTAACACTCGAATTACAATGACGGTTTGTAGTACTCGTTCTTTGCGAAACTCACCGCTTCGCGGTTCGTTTCACAAACTGAACTCGTACTACGAAACCTCTGTCATTGTAACACTTGTATTACAATATACTATTGTTTAATCTAAATGAGTATAAAGTTTACAGAGCTTGAGTCAAATTATAAATATAATTTGTTTTGTATCTAAAGTGGTTGAGTAATTGCAAAAACGGTATTTGCTTCAATAAATTTGATTTTTGCAGCACTAGCACACGGTGGGCAGGAAACAACTAGAAATCGGAAAAAATGACTACAAAATTGATAGGGGGGATTTGAAAATCAATTCAAATTGCAATTCTAGCTGGTCCTTAACTGTTAGAGTGTTGCCGCGTAAAAGTATTTTTTCAATTTCTCTTTATTGTCATTAAATATATTCTTGTTTGTATACTTCCTAAAATTTAAAAAAATTCTATGGGCGATACCTCAAAATAATCGTTTACTAAATATCTTAATGATATTTTTAAAATTCATTCATAACATCCCTATTGGGACAAACAAATTCCGATGGTGGCGCTTCAGTCGCCGATCAGCTGATATCCGAAACGCGTAAAACTTTTCTCGTTTGCCATTTACGTAGTAAATATTTGCGGATTAATTTTGTTTTTTGGTGATTTTGTTTTGATTTTTTAATAACTTTGGTGTGAAATAATTGTAGTCTACACATGTAAGTATCTAACTAAGCTTGTAACTAGATTTTAACTTTTTACCTTTTTTTCAGATTTGTTTATAAGTTCTCTGATTTAAGATTTTTTTTAGTTTTTGGGTACATTTTGTTTGATAACTTAGTACATATAATTATTTAATTAAATTTTATGTTAGTGTTAAAGAGTTCTATAATTTAGATATAATATTTGTAATTTGTAAATGTAAGTACATAGCTACATACTTGAATGTGTGTGTTAGTTTTTTTCTCTAATTTGAGATAATTTAACTATTTTTTCAGATTTTTAAATGCAACTCCTGACAGCCGTTGTATTGTTGAGGGTGAGCAAGTTTTACATGCGAAGCATTTAATTTTATATGGCAAGAAATCCTTTTTGATGGAATCCATTCATCTGGTAGGTCTTTGTCTACAAACATCTGCCTTACAAGGACAGCCTCACCAGATTGAGGATATTTTAAAGCTTGGCGAAAATGTTACCATTGGAGGGATGAAATGTTCGTGTAAAGCAGGATTGTCTGGAACTTGCAAACACGTTTCTGCATTACTGCTGAATTGCACTAGGTTGTATTTATTAAATAACTGAAGAGGCGCGCTATCATGCCCAAGCAATTATTACTGATATTGATAACAATATTCATTGTTTAGTTCTTTTTTTATGCGTTTTTTTTTGTTCCAAGATGGAGTTGAGTAACTTGGAGGTGTTATCATCAACCGATGTGGAATACCATTGGAAAAAGGCTAAATCAGATGCCAAAGATTTATATACACCAAAAACAATTTGTGAGTTCACCTGCTTGGCAAGTCCTTCTAATAAATTAAAACGGGTTAGAGATTTATCCAATGAGAAGATGAAAGATTGTTTAAAAATTATAATGGAAGCTGGACCTGATACTAATTTAAATAGAAATTAGTAAGTATTAATTTAATTTGAGTTTATTACTCTAATCACTAATTTTTTTAGTTTGAGGAGAAGAAAACAAATACTTTTAGGTGCATCAACATCAAGTTCCACAGTTTCATTGAAAATAAATAATATTTTTGCTTATTTTGAAAACTCTGAATCTTTACATAATCTTTCAAAAGAAATACTTGTAGAAAAAAAAGTTTAAATGATTGTTGTAGGGAAGAATGGAATGAAATTAAAAATTATTATGGCTTAAAAAGTTTATTCTTAGCCCAAGATTCCAAAGAGTGGCATGAAATTAGAAGATTTCGGATTACCCATCAACAAAACATTTTTCCACGCTTTATGCCGATCAACTTTTTCAACTACACCTATTTTGTAATATATACTGTTTGTTTATTTTTTGAAAGAAAATAATAAAAATGTAGTTCTGGGTTTTTAAATTTTCTTGAAGTGCAACCATAAACAATACAGTTTGTGTTGTTTTTCTTTGTCATTTTAACTAAGAAATCACTACACACTTTGTAACTAATAACAAAATAAAAGAGCAGATAAACTAAATAAAATAAAAACAATATCTTAATAATAAAGATAATGGCAATAAAATAACCGAAAAGCTTTCGTTAAAACACACGTAACCAAACAAAACCAGTTATACAGTATACGATATAGGTACGCGTTATAATACGGTTACGCGTTTCGGGTATAGTTGAAATTATTGCCGCTAGTGTCGCATACAATTTTGGTTTGCTCAATTTTAAAATTAACAAATTATAGGTATAAGAAAAACCAGACTCTCATAAAAAAATCAAATCTTAGCAGTCGATTTCCTTAAGGGAGATTCACACTTCCGGGAAATCAGCAACAGAGTGCGCCCCTGAGGTATAGCCATATTAATAAATTTTTTTATAATTTGATTTATTATTTATTTAAAATGTGTCATAAGCTAGTTTTAAATCATGTGGAATATTAAATATCTTATATACCAGAAATTTTCTTGAAAAAAATCCAAAAAATTTATAATCTTGTACACAGGAGCAGCTAGAATTGTAATTTAAATTGAGTTTGACTGTATTTTCAAGTAGTCAAACTTTTAGTTTTTGTCGTCATTTTTTTGCGATTTAAAGTTACTTCCTGTCCACCGCGACTAAGCGTAAATTTAGCTTTATTATTTTTAAATTAATAGCTGTTATATTCAAAAATACAAATATTAAAATCTACCAATTTCTTTTGTGTGCTAAAGTGTTTGTAGTTTTATTACTCTCTGTAGGTTTTCAAGGGAAGGACTTTAAGCCAATCCTAACAAAACGACACTCTTTTCATTCACCAATAGAATAAATGATTCAACCTCCTGTGATAAATGGAGTGACACTTTTATTGTCAGAAGAGGTAAAATACCTCGGAGTTATCCAAGACAGGATTCGTTTCAAGTTCGTGCAGACTGACTAATCTTAACAGCTATCTAAGCCCACACTTTAAGGCCGTAATAGGATCTATATTATACCAGCAGGTACTTACTGTTTTTTTTTCAATTATTTTACTTAACCGTGGCATGAAAGCAAAAATGTTTTTTTTTGTAAATCGAATAAAAGATTACTTTCTTTCATCTCTTTCGACACTCTCCTTAACTACCACTATTAGATCATTATCACTCGTATCCAAAAAATTATTGTGTTAATATTGACTTCTTTGTGATCTTCTTTTCCTAGCTTTCAGTCTTTCTTTGAGGCTTCTGGAGAGGTGACACATTATAAATATTCCAACATCAACACTTGCATTAAGCACTGCTTCTTGTAAGGTTGCTAAAGACGCAGCTGACTAATTTGCTGTTGGTTTACTGTTCCTGGTTGTTATTACTTGATGAAGTTGGATGGTAGCTGACGATACAGATAGAGCGCTAGTTGACGATCTTGGTTAATTTTTATGTACCTACTACTCGACAAAGGGATAGGTACAGCAAAAGAGCTACTTGACGGTACTGATTTGTTATCAAGTGCAGCACGACTAGGAGTCTGGATTAATTCAGTAGATCTGACATCAATTGGTATATCAGTTATCCTTAAAAGTCAGAATCTGAAGACACATCTAGGTTAAAGGAGTCGATATCTGTGCAATAGAAACTCCTTGGGTTATTTCTTATCTAGCAGCTTTGGTAAGCGCTATATTAATCAGTTTAGCAAAGTCATAATCTGATAGTATAGCACTCGGATTCTGGTGCATCCTATACGCACTTTTTAAAAGGCTTGGAAAACTCACAGTCTAAAAGCTGAAGCTTATGTGTAGTGTGGTGTGCGCAGCATGTGAATGTGTTTTTTTTCCATAACATTTGAAGATGATTATTAATCTCATTAATAATCATTTTTAAGAGCATCTGTGTACTCAGAACAATGTCAGATATCGCAAAATACAGTGTAACTAATCCACGTAAATACCTATTCCTTTACATTTGCATCCAAAATGTGTTTTATAAACCACTTGACGACACCGTCTTATAGAATTTGCTCCTCCGAATACTAACAACAAAAGCCAATGTGTTAGATATAATGTGGTAAATTCCCTTTAGGTATTACAAAATCCTCAACGTCGAGGTGGTTAAAAAGGACATAATCATGGCTATACGACGGCTATACAGATGGTTGGCCGTTGTGTAGGGTGATGATCCGTTTTATATGCAGCATCGACCGACCCTTCCTGGCCACGGCTGCTCTTTGCCCTTCCTCTCTGTCTACGTAATATTTGAAAACGCTATCAGGGTTTGCCTAGGGTTACACTGTTTTATTCAAAACAGGATTGGACTTTAAACTTATCACAATTCATGTTTTCTGGTAAAATTTAGGTACACCAATCAAGCTGATACTATACCTATTTAGATCATTCATAGAGCTCATTATAAATATTTATGTTAGTAGCAGTCAGTAAAAGAGATTAAAAATACTGTAAGAAAGAAAAATATTTGAAGGTAAAAACGTAAAGAATATATTATAAGACAAGACAAGATAAGACAAGAGGTTGATGGGTAGGTGAAAGATAGTTTATAGGAATGTTGGATTTGAGGACCCTGTTGTAGGAATTATGTCCTTTTCAGGGAGTAGACAGTCTCAATTTTTAGCAGGTTGGAGAGCTTTATCTGCATCTTCTTGTCATACATGGAGCTTGAACATACCTATAAAGTCTTCTTCTTTTGGTGTGAGTGTGAGGGTTGTGTGGAGGTGTAACCCACGTGGAGCAATGTGGGGTTGGAAGATTGACGCTGTGGCGTGTCCCCTTTATCGAGGAGCCCTTCCATTTGGTAAGGAAAATACCATTAATGATTATAGTTAAGTTCAGCTTTAACGAGTTTGAACATAACTAAACATCGATTTTCGACATACATATCATCCAACAGAGATGATATCGTACAAGTAATATGTGGAGGTTAAAGGTAAGTAGCACCATTCCAAATGAGAATTCTGCAGAAAAAGTATCCGCTTGTATCAGCAAATTACATTTCGAAATTCGACCGAAATGGCGTTAATATGAAATGAGTGTATGATTTATAGAGAACCGTAAAGTGGCGTAGTTATTATCCGATAAATATAAACGAGCAAACGAGTACCATCACGCCACCATATGGTGGCGCAGTTGATATCTTATTTATGTAAATAAGCAATTCTTTTTAAACTAAGTACTATGGCGCCACCGTCAGGTGGCGCAGTTATTAATCTCAAATATTTTAGGGATCAATTCTTACTTAATTAAATACTATGTCTCCACACTCTCCACCTTAAAAAATAATAATAAAAAAACAATTTGTGAAAAATTCAATAAACGGTAATTTAGAAAAAGACAATTATCTTAGGCAGTACAAAGTTCTCCGGGTCAGCTAGTACCTATAAGCTAAGAAGTTACTGAAAGATAATATTGAAAGCTTCCAAAGCAGAAGTGTTTGATTCTTTGTATATCCACCTTGCCTGGTCCAACAATTCAATGTTTTGAAGTTCCAAAAGCTCCATTTTCTTTTGGGCAGTGTGAGCACTCTCATTATCCTGATGTAGGATGATTCGCCGTTGTGTTTTGCTTTTCGAAGTTTCGTGATAACTTTTGGTAAGCAAACATTGGGATAATCTTATTCAAAAATTGTAAAAAATTATTGCTCGAAAATGTTCTCGGCTAAGATCTATTTTTCGACTAACTTGCTAATTTCAAAATTTTACTGTACTTTCATGACTTGTTATATCGAAAACTCTGGATTTATGTCAACAAAAGGTTGTGAATTGATTTCTGTCTGAAGGTTCTATTGGTGGCGTTTTCTAAGCGTCTATGTGCAAAACTAAAAAGAAAAGCCTCGTCGTTTGGGATTGATTGGTGTAGGTAACTAACTATAACTATCTGGAAATACATTTCAATTATTTTTTAGTTCCTTTAGAGTCTCAAAATGGTATCAGTATACTTAGTAAAGAGAATCCTAGTAGATCACCACCATTGGACTGTAGAATCAAAATAAAGAATATTAAAAAATATTCATTACAGAAAATAAGTACCTAGGTAGTTACTGAATTTTTAATTACCTATAATATAGAAAAAATAATTAACAGAAATTTTTGTATTAACATATTATGTTAATACAAAACATTTTGGATCCGACAAAGTAATGAAACAATGACAATCTTATAAGAGAAATAAATAGGACAATAGTCGAAACAAACTAGAGAAGAATAGTTCTGTATAAAAGATAGAAATTGAGATATCTACCCAACATACTACATAAATTTTATTAAGTTCGTCCCTGTTCCCATTGTCTATATAACTGCAAGTTATTCCCAATGTGCTTTATCCCGTTGGCTTTAAAGATCAAAATAGCATAACATAACGCTTGAATTGAACCAAAAAGGGCTCGAATCTAAGCTCACAGGTCGACTGCATCCCTTTTGCTAAACATGGATGCCCTATAAATTATAATCTGGCTGGCACTGTGTAATGGTGGATAATTATACAGGGTAGTCAGATATCCATGTAATAAAATAAATACAAATAGTAGATAAATTTGTTAACACATTAACAATATGATTGAATTAATTGACTGAAGCAAATTGATGGTTAGGTACTTTAAATGTTAAAAAAAAATAAAAGAAATGCACGCTAAGTATTTTTTTATAATATAATTTTTTTATCATGAATATCTTGCCAAAGAAATTAATCACAGACCTAATTGAATCTCCAATGTATAAAACCCTTGACAGATAACATATCAACTGTCAACAATGTCGTACTTGATGGCAACAGTCAGCTATTTATAATGTAATTTTGTATATTAAATTATGATTAAGATATTTTTAACTAAATGATTTAAATGTATTTTTTTACTGCACCCTTTTGCGCAACGAAACTAAGCGAATTCCAGATCCAGACGTTTTTAATTTTTTTATAATTTTTTTTTTTAAATTCCTCTTCCAAAATTCCCAAAATAATAATACGAGATCGTTCCGGGTCTCATCCCGTAAGTCTATCTATACACGATCTTCTCTGAATCATGTGATGTCTAAATGCGTTATGTTGAAATTATATTTATTGTCGAGAGATCGGATACGAATTTCGAAGTTATGACGCATGCAACTGGTTTTATTTGTAATTATGGGAGAATGAACATACAGAAAATTAGAGTGGGCTTGATATTTGGGGATTTATTATAATATATGGGTTTATTTCTGCTCTGTGAAGAATCCCGAAAAATTATCACTCCCCTAACGATGTATAACTAGTTTATTGCCTGACTCATCTTTTGAATCTACTTTTAAAAATAAGTAGAAATATAACTAATTTTTGATGAATAAGAAGTAAATTGGAATGATCTCAAAGACTTCTGCAAATAATAAAAATAGGTAACTGCAAATAGGTATAATGGCTCTTAAAACAGAATAATTTTTTCTATAATTTGTCGTCATTAGAAGTGTAAATCTCTAACAATAAGGACACGGATGTTAAGATCTGTATCAAGTTAGATTCATGGTACAAATCTAAAAATTTGGATGGAATTAGAACTCTCTAAGTCTCGACCGGTAAAACAGCCGGTCAGCATCAGCGAAGACCCGCGACTTAGTCCGCTCGGCCAACGAACAGTCTAAAGGCCGATTCTCACATAGCAGCGCGGCAGCAGCGCTTCACAGCTCCGCTGGGATGCAAAAACCATGAAGGCATTCCCACCTAAGCAGTGCAGCAGCAGCAGAATCACGAGCGTAGGGTTGCGAAACATTTGTCCCAGTACTGGTACTGTTTAGACTATTTATTTCATTCCAGATGTTTTCTTTCCTTATTAAATTACTGTTATGTTTATTACCTAGATCGAAGATTTCTAGCCTTTCACTGACTAATAAAATCAATCTCTCGATTTTGCCTTCCATCTTCTGTTTTTACCAACAATATCTAACTAAACAAAGGACAAAATCAAAATATCAACATTCGATTTGATGTTGTTAGATCAAGTACCTGTATGTACCCTTTATACGTATACCTATATGTACTAGCTTCATTTTTCAATAAAACCTAAAAATGAACTACTCAATATCCAACAATAAAAAATAAAACCGCATCCTTGCATAAAAAAGGAAATATCTAATAAATGCTGACTATGTGAAATACCGAACGAATATTCTAATAAATTAACGACATCTACTTAATAATATTAACACTAAACAAATATAGAATCTGTCTATTCTACAGAAATCTATAAAAGGTGTCGTTATTTGTTCCAAATCCATCTAGTTGTTTTCTTAGGGATCATTCATAAAAATTATTTTTTATTTATTTATCTTTCTGTAGTTTATGGTAAATATTAACCAAATTACATCAACCTCAGCAGTGTTTGCTGCTTCCTAATACCCACTTGGCAGCGCGACGCGGCACAGAGCGGCGTTGGATGTTGACTTGCTGCGCTGCTGCCGCACTGCTCTGCTTATGTGGGAACTGTTCCATTTAAAATAATGAATATTTTATGGAGCCGCATTTGCAGCGCCGCGCTGCGCTACTGCGGCGCTGCTATCTGAGAATTGGCCTTAAAACTGATGGATATGCTCACAGTAATAAGCAACAAGTTCTCAGGCTACGGCAATACGGGCAAGATTTCACGCTACGTTTTATTCACGCAGCGTTATTTTCCGTCATTATAAAAGTAATAGGCCACACCAGCATTTTTGACGCGCGTAAAAGCCAGTTCATCCCTTGTCACAAACGTGGGTTTGTTGTTCTTAGCGTGTCAAAAAGATGCAAAAATTAACGAAATTTTACTATATATACATTATATACATTATATAGTTAATGCACTTTGTGTCACGGTTGTCGTTCATCTCCGTCATCGCCTAAAGAATGCTGGATGCAACAAGTACTGACTGATCGACTATCAAACGGAAACCAACACGTTTGCAAAACATATTAAAAGAAAACCCGTTGAAGCATTATCACTGAAATATATAAACAAAATACAACAATAAGAGATTGCACTTATAAGATTGATTTACCTAAAATGGAAACAATCTTATTCGTTAGCAGAAGACCTTGAAGACGCACCCGTCTTCTAGATTTCGGGCAGGAACTCCCGCAGTGTGGGTGAGTTTTCAGGCCGAAACGCAGCGTAAAATCCCGTCTTGGCCTTAGTCCAACGGAGAGACATATATCCACAATAAATAAACATATAAGTGAAGCTTATAAATGCGTGTTAAAAAACAACAGGCAAAGCTAATTCTACAAAACTATTTCAACTCCTAAATTCAACTTTACTTCATTACACAATCTTTAGTTTAGTTTAATCTTCCCTAATTATCAGTTGTATGATGTATCTCAATTTTCTGTTATGTTCTTCCTTTATTATCGTTTTCTTTTGATTCTACTATTTACACATACCAGTTTTTTATTTTTACTCTGGATTAGTGATATTTTTTTCTATATACCTACTTTTATCGTATTTTCTTTTTGCAGTATTGACGTCACCAAATTACTACTGGAAGAATAAGTAGCCGAAAAAAGTTTGAATTGAACCACCAAAAGAGATCTGATAAATATTACCAATGATGGAATTGGATATTGATTAAAGCAGCAACAAGAAAAATTTAAAAAGAGATGTTACAAAAAATTGTGAGAGGTATGATAAATTAATTAATAAATTAAAACCTAAATACTTTATCAGTTGTCAATTGTCAACAACTTCATATTTTATTTATTTTTGTAGTCCGAGTGTCGTTCGTCATACGGTGAAGCATTGGACCAATGAAATTAAATGAGACTGCTTACACATTACCGGCTGACGCCCGAGAGACGGAACGGCAACGGATCAGCATCGAGCTGGATTAGTTTTGTTTTAATTTTTGACGGTGACGGATCGTTGTCGCCCAGCATGGAAATTGAAAAACTCATAGAAGAGGTTCGTAAATACCCGATCAGAGCAGCGAAAAGTATAAAAATACAGAATATAAAGATAGAATTTGAAAGAATATAGCAGAAACCTTAGAAGTAAAAGCCTTATGAATCTATGAATCCATATCCTGTTCATTCATCTTTCAATTCTTTTTTTAAACTGTTTGTCATCTAAAGCAATTGCTATAATTGCCAAATCACTATTTGTAAAATTCGCTAACATGGTTTTGATAATCTAACCGCTACCTTAAAAAGGGACTAACTGATATTTAGATATCAACACAACGAAACACGTTGGCGTTCTCCTGTCGGTAATATGTGGCCACTAGAGAGTAGAGACGCAGACCGTCTGACGGACGACACTCGGCCCACATTCGTGTCGTTGACGTACCGGTTATGTGTGTCTGGACCTTAATTCGAGCGCGAAGCCACACTGCCGTACCATCCTTTTCTGAAACCATTTCGCCGCATTTTCCGTTTCCTATTTGAGAACCTCTGGCTAGGATTAGAACGCTTAAATTTTCGTCATTTAGTAAGTTGTAATCACACACTAGAAATCAAAAATTTCAAGTTGGTAGATCATACACTGACTGACTCCTTATCATCAAAATAGGACTGGTACTTCCTTTAGACCTAGAACGCTGAAATTTGTAACAGAGGTAGAGTTTAACGCCCATATAAAGGAAAAACTATTAAAACTTGGATCATAGAAGATCTGGAGTACCAGATTGAAATAAGAAAGATGTTAAATCAAGGCATAATAAGAGTTTCAATTTTACCCTGACGCTTCAGGAAAACAGAAGTGGAGGAAAGGTATTGATTACAGAAAATTAAATAAACTTTCGGTGGTTGATAAGTACTCATTGCCTAATATTTCTGATCTCTTAGACCAATTGGAAAAATGTAAATATTTTTCGACATGGAACAATGGCCACTACGAATTTGTAAGAACCTTTCAAAGTGTTATGGATAACATTCTACTAGGTATTTAAAATGAACGATGCTTGGTGTACATGGACGATATTATAATCGCTTCACCCACAATCCATGAGTATATGGACAGACTAAAATAAGTTTTTACCCGTCTTCGAAAAGCCAATCTTAAAATTTAACCATAGAACTTTAAAATGGACTATTGAAAACGGCAGTAAAAAGGCGAACTTGGTTATTATTTATAAAATCATACATGAAGATGTTCCAAAGAACCATGTAAACAGTTAATTACTAGACACGACACACATTTCTGTACCCTAAGATAAAAGCATAACTTCTATAAAGATTTCACAGAGAAGACTTTTTTTATGAAATCCTTGTTTCACGATGGTTTTCGTCTTTTTAATGATCTAACAAATGAACGTTTATAACCAAAGTTATAAATAGCTATATTTTGCTAAATACAGATTATTTATTTATGTTTATTTAAAACGATCAAAACGCCAACGAAATACTAATGCATCTGTGGCTGAAAAGATTAGAGGCGTTACCGAGTATATTACCTAGGTAAAAATTGTTGGTTCAAGTACTGCTGTATCAGATATTTTTTTTAAATTTTAAAAATCCCATGCGAGATATCTTAAAACAATTAGTTTACTTTAACTGTAATTACAAAATATTAATTTCTAATTTTCTCTGTATATAAATGGAATTTCAAAAGTGAAACATTAAACTCGTGATTGGATATTAAACTCAAGTAATATTTCTTATTAGTCAAGGGCAGCTGTGTTTGTACGCATATTGTTACAATGTGCATATTTAAAGTAAGCGTAACAGATTGAAGACGAATAAGTATAATACGAGTAATAAGACGCAAAACTTAGCTATAAAGAGGGTTCAAATATATTAATATGCAAAATTTGATCTGATTACATGTATTTGAATTGTAGGGAGTGTTTTGCAAAGAAAACTTGTTATTATCGAAAAAAAAAATGTATGAATTTATAACAGTCAGTTTCATAAACAAATAAGAACAAATTTTAAATGTATGCAAAAACGAAAATTGGATCAATAAATTCAATTTTATTATAAAAAAACAACAACGTAGGTAACAAAGAAAAAATATTTTAATAAGGAATGTGGCTTCCTTGTTCATTTATGATGGCTCTACTGCGTCTTTCCATACTGAGGATCAAGTTATCCTGATCTTCTTGGGGTATCACCATCCAGCACTATTGAAGAGCTCGAAACAGCTGCTTGTGATTTTGAAATTGATTCTGGTCTTGAAAAACTCTTCGCTGAAGCATATTCCACGCATGCTCAATAGGATTGAGATCGGGCAATTCAACTGGCCAGTGCAAAACTAGACTATTCTGCTCTTTCAAGAAATTTCTTATTACTCTGGTTGTATGTAGAGTAGCATTGTCATGCACCAAGATAACATCAGGACTAATGTTTTGCGCTTATGGAACAACTAAAGGTTCTAGGACATATGTAAGGTAGAGCTCTGATGATAAAAAAACGATCCAGTCGAAGGAGCTTAGTTATACTGCCAAACGAAATTTCTGCCCATACCAGATAATTAATTCTTATCTGCTAGCTGTGAACCTCTTTTGTATGTTGCATTCGATTTCTTGCTTTAGGTTCTCTTCATGCGCTTATCCTTTGAGAATCTGAATACAAACCATACCGAGATTCATCGGTTAAAAAAACATTTTGCCATTGATTTTGCTCCTGTATAACATGTTCTTGTGCCGAACTCTTGATTTAAAGGTTGGCATCCTAAGGTTTTCGGCTAACTAAATTACCTTCTTTCAACCTTCTGTAGATGGTATGTCTGGAAATAGTCAACTTATGAGCTCCACGGAGATGCCGTCACTGTACGATTTCTTAGCGTTTAGGTATAACTGAACATATCGGTCCACATCGGGACATAATTTGAAAAGCAATAAAGTACTTTAAGTCCATATAGTTTTCGTCTTTATGGCTATATGCAAAACTAAAAGGCCAACCCTCGTTGTTTGTTTTAATATATGTAGTCCTCTTTTGTTTCCATCTTTTTCTCGTCGCAGTTTTGTCCCGACTTCTGACGTATAATCGAGGTTATTTAAATTTCTAGTTACGATGAATCGTAAATTAACTAAAGTGTTTATTATCCATTTAAATAATTACTATTAGTCTATTTAATTAATACTATTAAATACGTCTAGTATAATCGATTATAGTTTATTAACAAAATGACCAAATAAACAATTTTTATTGATTTCCTGTTCTATTGAGATTTAGTGGGAATTTAAAATAAACTAGTTTAAAAACATCTCATTTAAATATGATATTAATTAATAATAAGCGGTCATCGACTCTTTAATATTCTTTATTAAGATACAATAATAATAGAAACACAGGGTATATAGGATCATTTTAATATTGAAAAAGTTGCCCAAGAAATCTCAAAATAGATAATGTGTAAAAAATGTGTTTATCGTCAAATAAAGGTGGACACTTTTGACAGAAAATTTTGTCGTGTTCCCTACCCCCGAAAATAGGGTGAAATAGTATAATATTCGACAAGCGGATAATGGTAGCTGTTATTCACGAAGATGAAATTTACAACATGAGCCACAGACATCAACTTTACTTTATTTATTATGTTGCTAATTTGTTTGGAAGAAATCATTTCACTATAAGTCCTATGGTTAAACCTTTCAACCAGACAGGATATTACAATCGCAGACCTGGACAAAGAACCAAAAGGTCTACAGATGCAAGAGATGAGCGGATAATGGTAGCTGTTATTCACGAAGATGAAATTTACAACATGAGCCACAGACATCAACTTTACTTTATTTATTATATTGCTAATTTGTTTAGAAGAAATCATTTCACTAAGTCGTATGGTTAAACGTTTGAACCAGACAGGATATTACAATCGCAGACCTGGACAAAGAACAAAAAGGTCTACAGATGCAAGAGATGAGCGCTTTCTGCTTGAGCCTATTCTTCCAAAGAGGACAGTCATTGGTACAATGTTACGAAATGGGTTGGCTGTTGATCGCAATGTGCTGATATCGTTTTAAACTCTGAGAAGACGTTTAAATGAAGTTGGATTGAACAGTAGTAGAAGACCGTCAAAAAAAAATTTGTTAACCAGGGAACATAAAGATGCAAGACTACGTTTCGCTCGTAACCATCAAAACTGGACAATTAACGATTGAAAGAGAGACTAGGATTGACGTAAGCATGTTTGGCGAAGCCCTGGAGAGAAATCTGCGAGCTGCAGTATTGTTCTCAAAATTTCATTTGGGGAAGGCAATGTGATCTTTTGGGAAGGAATCTGTTTTAGTGGCCACAGAGAGTAGGTTCCTATCCGCATGGGATCTATGAATGCGAATTATTATCTCGAAAATATCTTTCTAGAACATGTTATGCCGTTTTTTCCCTTCGTGGGACCAGATGGTGTATTCATGCAATATAAAGGTCCCCCTCACGTAGTTAGGTAAACGCTTAAGTACCTAAATGCAATTGATCTTGAGTTAATGAAATGGCCAGCCAACAATCCGGACTTAAATCAGATAGAGCACTTATGGAACGTTCTTAAAAAAGTTCGCAGTCATAGGCCCTCACCAGTTAGATGCAGTAATAGCAGAGCATCCCTCCAAGATTATATCAAAAAGAAGTAGAGGAGGCCACACACGATACTAGCCTCAGTTGAAAAACACTTTAATTCAATTGTTTACGTTTTTTGGGTGTACTTAATGTTTAGCAAATTGTTTGTGTTTCTGTTTAAAACAATTACTTTACTTTATTTACAAGTTTTGTGAAGCTACCTAACATATCAGTCAAATGCCGGAAAACTTGAGCTTTAATTTTTGCAAGATGCGAAATCAACCGCCACCTGTATGTAAACGATGGATCCGTGATAGTCACTAAAATATATTATTTATTTTAGAAACCATGAATAACCTTTTAATACTATTCAAAGCTTTTCTCAAACACAATGTATATTTATATGCCTACTTACAATGTTTTACAAGCAATGAATAAAATTTATCTCTAATAGTATTATGTAACTAAAATTAAGACAATGTAATGTCTTGATAAACACCAATGTATAGGTTTTTATTTGTGGATTTTATGGTACAATATAATTGGCTATAAATTATGGCGGATAATTTTATGATTCATTAAATACCTGCACTGTTCCGTTGTACTTATATACTATTTGGGTGGTTAAAATGTCAATAATAAGTAATGTACCTAATATTAAATAATAAGGTAAAATAATATATCTACGCCCATGATTGTAAACATGTAAAAATAGTACCTACTGTTAATAATTATAGTAATTGTATCTTACATCTAAGTGTTATGAAATACCTATATCACCGTATATCGACAAGAATAGTAGGATCACTCTGCGCGCAGCCTTTGAAGTTCTTTGGACCACATTTCGCTCCGGTTTGCCGACGTTTCTTGTGCAGTTTTGAGAACGAGTGTGCAGCGATATCAACTCTACCGATTTTTTAGTAGATCTACTGATTTAGGAAGTAATCTACCGATATACCGATATAATTTTCTACTTTTTGTCTTTATCAATCTACCGATTCCAGAAATTTTAGGTTGGCAACGCGGCTGGAGAGCGACAACGCTGCAGAACGAAATGCAAAACAAAAGCTTCGGCGGCATGGAACCATTTTTAAAATCCAAATGTATTTTAAAATAAAATTGTATAATATACAAAAGCTGATTTAGTCAAGTAAGGTACTTGAACAGAAGGTCACATGGTCATCAAATTTGATATATAGAATCCTTATATCATGGGGAAGAATCCTACTGATTTTGGCTCAGATCGAAAAACTCTAAAGTTAAGACTTTAAGTTTTTCAAAACAGGTGTATATAATAAATATTTCCCTCACTTTAGTGTGCGCAATAACTCTTAAACGAGAAGTCACAGGGTCATAAAATTTATTATATAAAATCCTTACATTATGTAAAAGAACCTTATTGATTTTGATCGAATAACCCTAACAGTAAAATTTTAACGGTTTTCCAATACTGTATTTTCCTCCGTTTGTGTGCAATTTAGTTCTTGAAAAAAGATCACAGGATCATAAAATTTGGTATACAGAATTATCATGCCATTAAACAGAACCCTATTGATTTTGGTTTAGATTGGATAACCTTATGTAAATAGAAACATACTGGTATACTTCAGTCTGCTGATATACCATCTACTTTCTATACTATGCACATACACAATAATAAGAGAAAGAGAGTGCAGAGGAGATTGGTAACAAGGTCATCTCCCGTACGCGGATACTTTTTCTCGATTCTCTTCTGTTGCCAAAGCTAACATAGACAGCATCAATTCACAAAATGCAGTAAAACATTTTAAAAACGATTACAAATCACTCGAAAACTTAAATAAATGGTAAAAACAAAAAAAAATGATAAAGCTAAAAAATATTATTTTGAATGTTATTCTATCATAAGGATACAATTTATTCCAATTCTGTTAACACAAAAAACACATTTTTCGTGTAGGTACCTAAGAAAATTAACAACTCGTAATTTTTTTAGTAGAATGTTTTAATTTGGTCGTTTCACAAATAACCGTCATTTCAACAAGTTATTCAAACTTAAATGATTTTGACTGTATTATACATTCGTAGCTCAACTCGAAACGAAAACAAAACTCTGCCAAGAATGTGTTTCTCTCTGTTTTAATTAAATTTATAACAAAAACAACAAGTGTAGCTGTAATATAGCGAATAAAGACGTCTACAAAGTTAGATAGGCTAATTGGGAATTCCAATTTCCTTTTTTTTCCACATGGAAACAGTAGACTTCATAGAAATAAAATATCTATGAAAGTGGATTTTTCATGTACCTAAAGGTTATTGTAAAATCGATTTTTGAAGTTAGTGGGGCGTTAGTAAAAAATTAGACAAAAACCAAGAAAATTTCTTACAATTGATGTACTGAGAGATATGTCAAAATATTCTTTATATCGTCCATTTCATCGTTTTTGGCCGATTTGATATTAAAAACCACTGAAATAAGATTAAACTGTCATCCAAGTTACCAATGGCGGAGAGTTTTTTTTTTCTAAATTAGGTCGTAAGTTTCTGAAACTATCAGTGTGGTTTGACATCTACAAAAATATGACATTAATAATTATTAAATTCAACCCTTCAACAACGAGCCATACATGACGGTTATTAGGAATGTGAATAAGGTAAAGACTTCCGTATTGAATACTTTTTATCTACCGGTGAAACAAGATGCAGTTACGTAAGTGTTGTATTAAAAAACAAACGTCCTTATTTAAATTTCTAACTTGCCTGTATCTGAGAGAGATGTAACTCTAAATTTACTTCGAGTATGATTTCTGTCATCGGCCAAAAACGGTGAAATGGACTATAGTATACCTACTCTTCACTTGAAATCTTTTTCCTACTTGTTAACAACATCTCAAAATTTTCAAGATTTTTTGAACCTTTTTTACTGAATTTTTGACATTTTTGTAACCATTTTTAACAATTTTTTAAGATTACCAAGAATTTCTTACAATTATTAACAGTTTTGTAGGTTTTTAAAAATTTCTTTATGATTTTGGATTTTATTTTACCAATTTCTACAATTTTTCAATATTGTCAACAATTTTTTTACACTTTTAAAAAATTTTCACAATTTTTAACGTTTTTTAAGATTGTCAACATTTTTTTTCATCACTCCGTGCGAAAAGCACTGCTTTCGTCCATGCAGGACAGTGCGGAAAGCAATGCTTCCTTCAACGTTACGAAATATAAAACTTTTCATCACTCCGTGCGGAAAGCACTGCTTTCGACCATGCAGGACCGTGCGGAAGCAATAAATGACCGAAACTTAGTTGATAAGTGTTTCCCAATCAAAAATAAATGAGATAGAAAGTGAATTAAGAGAAATTGAGGTTGAATTTTCTAATAGTTTTGCATCTAATAACGCGGTAGTAAATCCACCACGATATAATCAATCAAACGTTTCATTACTAAATAAAGATTTTGTTGATTCTCAATTATTATCTAATATACTTAAGTTGAATAAAAAAAATATGGCTATGGAATTAAGCAACTGTTCAAATATTACATTTAACGTATTTAACAAAGATTCATAACTATACATAATTTTGTAATACAAGTGTTTTTTTATAAAAATGTTATAATTTCTTAACTCTAAAAATTTTTGTTTTAATGGGGTTGATCCGCCTCCCCCAACCCTCCTTCAGCGCCTTCGCGGTGCAGACGAATCAGACCTAATACTACTTTTATTATCTTCTTTTCTTTTATTTTAGACAAATTCAAGAGCTTTCCTCACGGAGTGATGAAAAATAGAATACGCAATTCGTGCAGTGCGCAGGTAGCAGGTAATCCCATCACTCGTGCAAACGCACTCGTGATGGGATCACCTGCTTTCGGCACACGTTACGTAATGTAGTATTACGATTTTTAACAATATATCAGAATGTTCAACAACTTTTTAAGATTATTAATAATTTCCGCGATTTTCAACGTTTTTTTTTCGATTTCTAACAATCTTTCTGGATTTTCAACTTTTTTTAGGATTTTGGTAATTTTTATACGATTTTTAAGTTTTTAATAATGCCTTGTTTTTGATCTCTACTCGTTTTCTAACCCTCTCACTTTTTTAAGATTCTTGAACAATTTTACACGATTTTTAATAATTTTTACCTACTTTTTTTTAACAATTTTTCAGATTTTTTCAGGATTTTCAACACTTTTCACGATCGTAAACCATTTTTTATGATTTTTCTTATTTTTTAACAATTTTCAGATTTTTCAAGAATTTCTTACAACTTTCAACAATTTTTCAAGTTTTTTAACGATTTCTTTATGATTTTCAACATTGTTTTATTTTTAACTATTTTTCAAAATTTTCAACAATTTCTTACGATTGTGAACAATTTTTAACGATTTTTTCAACAATTTTTTACTGATTTTCGTCATTTTTTAAATATTATCCAAAATTACAACCTGAAACAATTTTTTTCAAATTAATGTAAGGAATAAAAAAATCTTTATTGGGAATTGTGTTTCATATTTTAAAACCCTTCTGAGGCTACGGCCACATTAGCGGGATTTCACGCTGCGTTTTGACGTGAAAACACGCCAAAAAAATAGGCTATACTGTTGTTAGTTGGGCCGGCCAAACACGGCGTGAATTCCCGCCCGAAAGACGCGTCTTCAAGGTCTCCCGCTCATAAATAGGACTGGTTCCATTTTCGAGCGTCTTTTCACGCTGTCTTGGGTTGACACACTGGTTTGATTTCACGCGGCGTGATTTTCGTTAAGAATACTTTTGTTCATTTTTGTAATCGCATAGCTTCCCGACACGCGAAGACTGAAAACCGACGTGTGTGTCAAGGGATGAGCTAGTTTTCACGCGCGTGAAAAAAATGCTAGTGTGGCCTATTATTTTTATAATGGCGGGAATTCACGCTGCGTGAACGAAACGTAGCTTGAAATCCCGCTAATGTGGCCGTAGCCTTACATTTCTTGTGCAATCAGCGGTTGCTGAGATATTGATGGTTAAAGAGAAAAAGATCCTTTTCCACTCAAAGTTCGATATTTCAACAAAAAATGATAATATCGAACTTTTAAAAGGAGCAAATTGAAGCTTAATAAAATAGTTATAATATTTTTTCCAAGTTTGTAGACCAAAATAAAAGAACCGAAAAAAAAATGAAAATGAGTTAGCGATACACGTTGATTGAAAAAAAATTTTATTGTAACATATCAAAACTAGAAATTCGAAGCTTAAAAATACTTTTTATAAAATCGAGTTATTCTATTTTTAAAGAAAATACTGCCACTTGAAAAACCTCAAAAAAATGTAATCTTTCTTTGATCCCTTATAAAATTTAAATAAAAATATTCGGCATAAATTAAAAAATATATATATAAAATCAAATACTAATACAATAAAATATTACTACAAAATTTTGTAGCTATAATAATTAATTTTAAATTTTTAAAAAATGTAAAACATTAATAAGATTATTTATTACTTAATTGCAATTTAATAAAATTAATAACAAATATCAAACTTGTACTTACCGAAAAAAAAAAATTAAATCGAGTTTTTCAGCGAAATTCACAAAATACACCCACGCAATTAAAAAGTTTTTTTTTGGATGTTTACACGACAAAATTTAGTAAATAACTGACTTCGCCCACTTCCTTTAAAAAAAAAACAAAATAAAACTTAACAAAAATCAATTGCACATTTGTCCTTGCATCAAATACCGTCAATCGCTTGTAAATCATGCTTTTTATGTAGTTCACAGTGAAGGGTTAGGTCATTTATAGACACCGTAAAACCCTTTTTTTCCAATAAACTTAACTGTTGAAGGTCTCTATTCGATACCTTTTTTGACGTTTCCAAAAAACTGTTAATTGTGCAATAAAAAACGGAATCCTAAGGGTAATAAAACTGTTCCATAGCCAGGTAGTAATTTATTGGAAGGGTTATTTGGTAATTTTGGCATTTTATTTTTTTGTTGAATTTTTTTAAAATTGCAATTTATTTTTTAAACAGTTCTTTTTTTGATTATTTTGTTTGTATTAGACCTGTTAGTCGATTATTAGAATAATATCGATTTTTCTCTAAAAAAATTTTTTGAACAGAAGATATTATTATTTTTTTAATTACTAAATTACAAAATTTATATTTTTCATAATATTTAATTTTTTGATCTTTGTTTGTCGAACCTTTCCCATATTTTTCGACACCAATTGAGGTGAACCACTTTTTGTTCTTCTGTGAGCAAATGATGCAACAACACCAAAAATCATTGAGCAAGTCTTTGATATTGTTTACAACGAAATGTGTGAAATTGATGATACCATAGGCATATCAGATAAACGAGTAGGTACTCCATATTTCACACGAAGAAAAACATGAAAAAACTGTTTGGAAAGTAAGTTTTTGTTAACAATTCAACAAAAACTGAATTGAAAACTTTCTCAGCGTAATGTGAAGTGTTTTAAGCAGAATAAAACCGATTTTAAGAGTCGTTTTATAACTTCTGAAGAGACTTGGATCCATCATCATGATCCTTAAATAAAAAACGAACGTTTACAGAGGACTAAACCTGGTTTTTCAGCTCCAAAACATGTAAAGTCAAAACGATCGGCAAAAAAGTTATGGCATCAGTTTATGGAAATTCAAAAGGGATTTGGTTGATTTATTATCTTGCAAAATGTAAAATAATTGACTCGAAATATTATTGCAACCTTTTGGATTAGTTGGATAAAAAGTTCGTAAAAAAAGATCCGGCTTACCGAAGGAAACAATCATTTTTCTTTAAAAGAATGTATGTGTTCTCATAAGTTTGTTCAGGAAGACTAATTGACCAAATTAAAGTACGAATTGCTTGAACACTCACCGTATTCACCGGGTTTGGCTCCCTCTGACTAATATCTCTTTAGAAACTTCGTGAAAAGCGTTTTTCGTCGAATGAAGAAGATATTGCTGCCATGGAACAATATTTTGTATAACTTCCGGATATTCATTACAGAGATCATAAAAAATTACTGGATCATTGGAATAAGTGTATTCAAGCTGAGGGTGATTATATTGAATAAAACACCAATTTTATTAAAAAATAAACATTCCTTAAAAACTTTTCAACAAATCTATATTAAAGTTGCCGACGAAGGGCAAAAGATTCAAATGATACCTAGGCGAGACATTTTGCGAGGCGAGACAGCGGAAACGAGCACAGACACTTCCAGCCCCAGTACGAATTCAAAATAGGCAAAGTAGAAATTTCTTGTGTTTTTTCCATGACTATATGTGCGCTAATAACGTTTAGCTACAGAACAACGCTAAATACGACGGCAGATTATATAAAGCAGTGTGTATGCTATGCCTGCGACTCCAGTTCTTCTTCCTCTTTTTGTGTACCCTTTGACTCGCGCCTGAAAACCAACAAAAAGTAGAGACGTGCAGAGATGACGCGAGAAAGACTGAGACGGACATACCACACTTTCGCTCTCGCGTGGTTTTGCAGACAACGCTGAGAGTGTGGAGTTAGAATAAGAATTTACTGCAAACTATTTACATACCGAATTATAATAGAAACAGCGTAAGTTATAATAACCCACTGTTATAACTCACGCTGTGAGTGTATAGATTATGGATATTAGCTCAAAATCGGTTGAGTAATTAATATATAATTTAATAAGAGTAGATAAAATTATGAATAATTAAAGTTAGATTGCAAAGTTAGGAGTTTCTCGTAGAAATTTAGTTCAAAAGTCATGTACGGAAATAATTTTTTCATGAATTAAAATCCTCGATCATTCATAGATCAAAGTTTGTTTATACTACCGGTAAATTTAGAATTTGTTTATAATATTTTCAACTATTAACAATCACAAGAAGAAGGAAAAACATAAATGAAGTTTTGTGCGAATTGTTTAATAGGGTGCAAGTTTACGAGAAAACGATAAATGTATCCATCAGTTAAAGATGAATGTTTATAAAAACGTCATGAACGTTTTATTGCGCTTTGAAAGCAATAAAATGTTTAACAACTTGACGTGCTTTCAATATGAAAACATCATTAAACAGATTCGAATTTTGACGTGAACGAAAACATGGAAAAATAAGCATGTAATTTATGTTAAAAAAAGATGACAAAATTTGACCTAGATCAACAACTGTAAATTTCACAAAATTTTAAGAAAAAAATATTGCAACGTTAAAGCGTCTTAAAAGTCGTTATTTCCCCAGCTAGCTTCACTAAGTCGTGGGTTACCTTTTACGAGTATTCCAGTCTCGTTAGTTTCCATGATTTTACCCTTTTTTTTTCTTTGTTATTTTTTAGTTCATTGATAAAATACGTGATGATATTTATCAAATTGTCAATGTCTTCTTGAAGAGCATTTGTCCATTTCTCTAAAACCGCTTGTATAATAATTTACTCAGTGTTTTGACGAGGTCTAATCTTTGTTTTGATCTTATCTTATAAGTGCTCTACAGGATTAAGATACGATGAGCAAAACTGCCACTGTATAAATGCAACACCTTTGGTTTCTCAAAAATATTTTGCAATGAAGGGGCATTTGCTTGCATAAATAAAAAAAAAAAAAAAGTGAGAGGTGTCATGGGACACCCGGTTGGAACGAAGTTCCTTTCGATTAATTAGTGAAGGAATTAGTAACTTGTAAACACAACAGAGTGTTTATACATACCTACATAAGCATTTATTATTGTCTGTATTAAATCTCTTACCTAAATCCATCAGCAATGTCCGGAACTTTTGCAGAACAGAAACACTCTCAGGAATCATTATTGTTATTATTTTGTATTATTTTATTATTTATTATCTCCAAAAAACCTGTATAAACTTAACAAAGTCACGACACTACACTATCAAACAAAATAGAAATAAAATTTATAAACTTGTAAACAAAACATAACCTCAATTCCACTAAAATGCATATAAAATTTGAACACTTAAACTAACTTTTAATGTTTATTCACTAGGTATCACAAATTGGATACAATAGGTCGTATGAAAAGTGTCCGGAAAACGCTAAGATTTTTGATTAGAAACCACTACAAGTAATAAAAAAATCTTTTATGGCTTTTTCAATGCAAATATGTTTTGTTTGGAAAGATTTTTAAGCTCCTCCCATAGCTGACGTCACACTTTTGTAGTCCATTGTAATATATCTATCTATGAGAGAGAGGGAGAGAGAGTTATTTATTTTTTGGTCTGTGAGAGAGAGAAACATGCGGGTGTCGTGTCTTGTCGTGACAACTTTTGGTATGAATTTTTTTTTGCTAGCTCCTAGCGTCTGTCGTAACTGTTCGTAACGCCCGAAAGGGAACTTCGTTCCAAAAAACACCTCGCCAGACCCTGACTACTGGTTGGAATATCAAGTCTACATAACTTTAACCTGTTAGGATTTGTTGAATGGAAATTGAAGGAGTTCTTTCACCCCAAAACATCACAATACCTTAAATAAAATAGCAGATAACAATGCAAATCATAGGTTCAAATAAATTAAATTAAAAATTTTGGAACACACTATATGGATCAGAATAATTCAATTTGATTAAACTTAGGAAATGACCCAAGATGACATGCCAAAGAAAATTCACTGCAAAACTGGGTAGTAACTTTGAATGGGACAAAAACACCATCTTGGGTTTAAACCAAAATGCATTAAAGTGGTATAAGGAATGCTCCAAGAGAGATGAAGGAATTGGAGCAGGGTTTTTATCTAAAACTAACGTAAGACTCAGAAAGCCTGGTTTCATACCCAAGCACTTTTTAAGTGGAAAACCGCGCCATGCCTAGGCAAACTAAATGCGCTAGGACAAAATAACACTTTTACGCTCTTATGGGTTCCAGAAGAAAACGAAACAGCAAATAAACTGTTAAAAAATGAGCCCATATTTGGGACCAAAACCATCTTGTGGAATCAGCACTACTACAGTCTTAAAAAATAAGGAAAGAAGTGGATTGAGAAAACTGGAACGATCTAGAAGAACTAAGCCAACCGAAGACGCTCCAGGGAAACTATAACCAGAAGAGATCTTGCAGATGTCTTAACCTTAGTAAGAACAGTATTCGAGAATAAGCATAATTATAAATCTTATATTTAAACCAGATATACTTAACTATATGAAGAAGATATTTTGATAAGTGTTATTTTAAATAAAAAAAAAAATAGAAATGTCAACACTGGAGAACATTATTAAGTGCGCTAGTGCCGCTTGACAATTTTCTTAAAAGTATCTCTTTCTATTGCTTGTTAATAAGACAAAGATAGTAAGTCTTTCTAAGTTAAACATAGCAACTAGCATTCATTCGAACCTCGCATTGGTTCCACTTGCATTTACGTCACTATGACGTCACTGCCCGACAATTTGGCCTCGAGGTATAATTACAATGACAAATGACACTTGTCGTAAAATCGATGTAAGTAGGTAGATAAATTAATTCATAACGATGAATAACTTGTTTTGGAACTTCAAACTTGGTATAATATTTTAGTTACTGTTTCAAGATATATATTGTGACATTTGACAGAATTTACAAACTTTTGCGGAATCGATTTGGAAATTTCAACTATACTGAATGACAGATGACCATTGACACAAATGTCGAATAATTTTGACAATAGTTATTAAAATAACTACGTTTCTATATTGAAAATATCAGGTCTTTAATTATATTAAGTATGTTACATACAATAGGGAATATGCATGTATTTTTTTTATTCGTTTAATTCACTTTTCACTTCGTTTTAATATAGTAAAAAATAAAAGTATTGTTGAAAATGTACTAATTAAATTTTAAAAAAATAAATAATAAGTCGCTTAAATTTGTCATGTTCAAACGCTCCATTTTGCGCGCGCTTCGGAATCGTCACATCGCACCACCTGTCAGTGACATTTGTTTACATTTAGTGTGATTATTTGAGATTTTTGGGTTTAATTCGCTGTGAAATCATGCAAAAAGATAAAAAACCATTTTACCGATATTTACTACACACAGTACAAAACACCACAGGATATAATTAAAACACAATTTTAAGCACAAATATCTTGTAAACACATGTAAACAACTCAAAGGGATGCGATGTGACGTAACGTCGCTTCGACCAATGATGGGCCGTTTTCTCAGATTTGAATATCGCGCACAAAATTAACATTTTAATTTAAGTTTTATGGAATGAAGTCCAAATTAAATATAGAAATAATGGTTTAGATATAATTTTAAGAGCATAAAGTATTGTTGATATTAAAATCAAATAAATCTAAATTACATGCATATTCCCTATTGGATTTTATTAAATTTAGTGAGTTTTATTATCTAATGCCTAAAATAAAGTATTTATTCACCTTTCTTAACATATGATCGTGACATATTGAAATATATTTCATTCCCAATTTCAATTAACATTTTTAGTTACTAATATAACACGAAAACATAAAAAACAGCATAAATTTCTGTAAAATCCTTGCGAACTTGAACCGGTTACAGACAAGGTCACCAGTCCAAGAAAGGGTTGTATATTTATCGAAATGTTTTTCACAAAAAATCTTTCAATGACCGTCATAAATTCTAACCCTGAAATCAAAACTGTATTTCGAATAAGTATACCAGTATATATACTTTTTTAGTACCTACAATTTTTAAGTTAAAAAAATGTGTTTTTTATTAGATGTTGAACCGCAATAACCACAGATTGTAAATATTTAGTATGTACTATGTAGTAGTAACGCAGATGTTTGTAAAAGTAGTAATTTTTTCTACGGTTACGGTTACGGTTGATTAGTATGTTAAGCTTTTTTTTTCTGTTTAAAATAAATTAATATGGAATACATTTTCTATCTCGTTTTGTTTAATACTTAGTTGATGTATTTTAAATGGGTTATTAAATATTTATTTGTTATTCATTTTGTTTATATGGTGACTGTTGCTCACTTATGGTTTACTATTCTGTTCTGTTTTACTTCTGATGATCTTTTTTGTTCTTTTTTACTATTTTTTCCTCTTTTTGTCGATCGTGTACTTGATCTTGGTACTTTTTGTTCTTTTTTGTATGTAAATGTTTTTTTTCTTGCTATTAGTTAGGTTTATTGTTCTTTTTAGTTTTCTTTTTCATTTATTTTATTCTTGTAGTTCAGGATTTTAATTCTAGCAATGCAAACCAATAAGAGAATTTGCAAACATAACTTGGACAGATTGTGACAAAATCACATATAGCAGTTTGTTTCTTCTCTTCATATGTATAAAATAAAAACCAAATTCTACCCTTTTGGTGTAGTGGTGTTTTGTGTTTTGGTTTTACTTGTGCACAAACTTATCCAATTCTTTCCTTCTTATTTTTGGCTTAAGTTTTTGCTTGTTCTCTTGTTCTCTCTTTATATTTCTGATCTTTCCTTATTACATGTCTGTTTCGGTTTTCCTTTTTACTTCTTTTTCTGAATATTTACTACATTCTTTATAAGAGTCCCGGCCAACTCAATTGTCGTTATTCAATAAACTCTAACAGTCGTTAAATATTGCCTGTTTCTTGCAAGTTTCTTATTCTAACACTATTCCACTTGTGTCTAAGGTCCAGGTTTCACATTCATACGTCAATATTGGTCTGTATATTGCCTTGTTTACATTTCGGTTTTCTTGATATTTGTCACTTTCTTATAAAGCTTTTATTCAGAACGTAAAATATTGATAGCGCTGTATGTATTTTTCTATCTTTACATTGTCTTTTTCCGTGTGTTCTATTTTTACCCAAAAATATTGAAATAAATCTACCTGGTCTATGTTTTGCTTTTCTATTTATTTGTTTATTTGTTATTTTCGTATTCTCATCGTTTTTGTTATTTTATTTTTTTATTTTCATTTCATACTCGTTGCTTACATCATTCTGTATTACTAGATTTTTTTGTAAATCTCGTTCGTTTTTTGCCAACACTTCTATATCGTCTGCATATATTTCTCACTTCTAAGTTTCTTTTACCAATGTGCAGTTTTTTACCGACTTTTGATTACTTTTTTGTTAAAAGTTTTATCTGGATACTTTTCCAAACCCTTTCTCTTGAAACTCCATTAAAATCTTTAAAAAGATCTAAGAAAGTAAGGCATGCGCAGCTATTTTACAGGGAGGTGCTATTGTCTCTTCGAAAACCTCTTTGTCCTTCACTGAGCCGTTGTTCTATTATTTTGTTTAAAGTTTTATCTTCTCATATAAATACATTCAACGTGGTTGACAGCAATTGTTACTATCCAGTTTTTAGATATTTTTTTCTCACTCCTCATGCCATGTTTAGTAACCTCAGTAATAACAATGTTGCTTCCTCTACTACATTTTTAATCATTTCTTACTATGGTCTCATTTCTAGCCAGTTTTTTTATTTCTTCTTTATTTATATCTCTTGCTTCTGAAATTTTTTATTCATATCTATCATTTTCCTTATCGTCCGTACCATTTCACAGTTCCTTTAAATATTTTTACCATCTATTCATTATTTTTATTCCCTGTGTTTATATCACATCTGTTGCATCTTCGATCTGGTCTTCATCTGTTTTTCAGTTCTTAAAGTCTTTAGCGTTTTATAGAAGTTTCTGATTACCTTTGCTATTTTTCTCGAGCTTTAAGATTTTTTAATTTTTTTTTATTCTTTTTCTATTATTATTATTAGATATATATCCTGCTTTGAAAATTATGTAACAATAAAAGTGACATTTGAAAATTATGTAACAATAAAAGTGACATTTTAAATTACTGTATTACCCATTTATAAAAGCATTACATGTTGTTTTTATTTCCATATGAATTACTAGGTGTACACACCGATATAATGTATATAAATTTAAATTTCATAGGCGTGTTGTCAACATTACAAAGTAAATATTGCCAATTATTAAAATAATATTCAATCTAATTGAGTTAATTAAGAAACAGTTTTATTAAAAATATGAAAATTTATGCGAACATAAAGTTGCGAGTTGAGGAAATGCGAAATATACGAGTGGAATTGCATGTTTGTTTACTTTTCTAAATAGGTAATAATATTCTTTATCTATGAAAAGTAACTAAATGATATGTGGATTACTTTACGTCCGCATTATTATTTATAAATTATAAATTTGCACGATATTCACATAATTTTTATAATCAACGCCGTTTTACTGCCTGCTTCTTGATAATATACAAACATTACTCGAGTTGAGAATGAAGGAATAAGGGTAAGACCTAATTATTTCAAGATTACTTTTCGCGCTAAAAACATTAAATACATATACATAACAGTGGCAGCGCGTAGAGGTGTGTCTTGGGGGCACAGATTTAAAAAAAGAGTTAAAAAAATGCGGTCAAAGGTAAAACGCCGGAGGCATGGCATCGCAATACGAGGTTTTTCTGGACTTATTAAATGGCAAAAAAAGTTTATTTATTTATTTTGCCCAACAGGCCGTGCGGGCCCTGGGCATAAAATAAACACTTTACATTTTCCTCCAATACTAATCTTAAAAGCATAATAAGGTATTACATAATATAAACGTACTCTTTACAAAGTCTGTAACTAAGCTTTTATAACTATTCTTGGGCTCTTATTACCACTCCTCTCCAAAATGGTCTGTCCACTGCCTTGTTTTTCCAATCACTGATATTTTTTGCTTGTAAATCTTTTTGGACACTGTCATAGCATCTCTTCCTTGGTCTTCCTTTTCTTTTCTTTCCTATCAGCTTTCTATATAAAATTATTTTAGTCATTCGACTGTTTTCTAATCATTGCACATACCATATCCATCTTATTCACTGTGCTTTTATTAGTGCTGTAATTTTGGGTTCTTTGTAAAGCATCTCTAATTCCTTGTTAGTCCTTCTTCTCCACCTCATCTTTGTATGTTTTCCTCCGTAGATGGATCTCAAAATTTTTCTCTACCATCGCTCTAATTTTTCTTCTTCCGCTTTTTTCAAGACCCAGGTTTCCGACGCGTTCATAACTGTGTCTCTAATTACTGTTTTATAAATTTTCTCTTTTGTTTTCCTTGAGACAAAATTCGATTTCCTTAGAGACCTTAGTACTCCATATTTTTTATTTCCTTTTGTTATTCTTGTTTCTACTTCTTTATCCTTATGTCCGTTTTCTGTTACTTTGACCCCTAGGTACGTAAATTCTCTCACTCTTTCGAAGCAATAGGTCAGGTCCTCGGTCTCTTGTATCTCTTAAAACGTCTCTTTGTCTTTCTCTGTATCCCCCATTATGATGTACTTTGTCTTCTTTTCATTTATTCTCAAACCAAATAGCTTTTACTACTTTCATTATTCTGTTTACAATTCGTTTTAACTCTTTTCTCGTTCTTGCCATAATTGTCAAGTTGTCAGCAAAGGCTGTGCATTGATGTTCATTTTTCATTATTGTTAGAACTATTTCTAAGTATGACTTCGAATATAAAGTTGAACAACGTAGTCGACCTTGTTGATTCTCAAAGTCTTCTGAAACTCTTTTCCAAACTACTTTACTTCTTGCATTATCTAACGTCATTTTAACTAAGTTGATTAACTGATTAGGGATTTACAACTCTTTTAAATCCTGGTTCATTCTTTTTCTATTTATCTGATCATATGCTTATTGAGGAGTTAAATATTTTTTAAAAATCACCTGTTAAGTAAGTACATCGCTAAGCACGTTTTATATTGAAAGTGAATTTCATGAATAATTTGTTTTTTAATAGGTAACATTGCTAGAGCAACTAGTTTATCCTGGCAAATTGTACTTCTAGGGAAAATTTTGATCCGTTTTAATGTAGAAAAGCAACGTTCGGCTTTGGTGGTTGTCATGGGCATCCTAACGCGTAACAATTGCTTGTAAATCTAGAAATATGGCTGAGAAATCAGTTTGTAAATTATTTTCAAGTAAAAATTTAAGCTCCGGAAACTTGTTTCAAATCTGATCGTATATTATTTCCAATTCTACCTTTAATTTGTTTTTTTTTTTTAGGGAAATGTGTGAATTGCTGAGTCAGTGTTTTCATAAATATCTATTTTAAAAGATTGTTTTGGGCGACCCTCATTTTTGTTTTTAATTTTATTTAACGGCTACGTCGTCGCAAAAATTTTCCGAGATCGCCGCAACTTCCGTCATTTTCACAATGATCGCGTAATCGTACGGTAATTCTACTCTGACGAGAAATCACTGAGATCACAATGCCTATGTGCTCAAATAAACTTGGTCACATTCGCGAGACGCATAACAACGCATTAAAACGACGTAGCGTTTGATCGAATCAGATATCGTATCGCATTGAGCACTGAACACTTTATTTATGCCTAGGAATTAACTAGAGAATGCGAATCCAAAAATAGAATAATAAATGTTTTCATTTTTTTAAACGCGTATTTTTTACGTTGAGTAGGTATTCATGTGCTCATGTGCGCTTATGAACCAATCGCCACTGATACATATGGTAATTTTTAAGTTACAATAATTATTGCAAGTACGTTCACCTGAATAATAAATGCTTTTATTTAAATAATTATGCCACTTACTATATTTTAATGATAATATGTCGAATGATTTTATCTTGACGCTGTTTAAATGAAAATATTTCTTCTTATAGAATTTTTGTATTAATTTTAATTTAATTAGAATTTATGGTATCTAAGTACCCATGGACAATAAAGATAGGTACCTACGTGTGAATGGTTTCTTAACAAGTTTTTAATTTATTACATGTTGTTTGCTTGGGAAAATATTTATTATTTCACAATGTTATAAAAATAATTACTTATATTACAAAATCAATAATATTACGTTGACATTGCAGCATTAAAAACACTTCATTAATGTCTCCTATAAATAAATTCTTTTCTAAATATAATACGGCCCTGTTGAAATTTTCTATAACTTCTTAAAACAGCGCAATACCTAGATGGCGTACGTACGAAACGACACATGACTATTTCATATGCTTTTCGAGTGCAACTCTATGATTGACCAATCAGAGTCATATTCTCACATAGTTATTACCCCTAGGGTACCTAGATAGGTGCTAATTTCCTTTCACTTTCGATTTGGTCTGGCCAGAAATCGTTAGTCATTTTATTTTAGTTTTACTGGCTTTTTTAATTTACAAAATAGTTTGTGCTTAGAGTTTTACATTGAAGGGTTTGGTAAAATGGTGTTTATTAATAATACCTCCTTTAAACACCTCTTAATTGTGATTTCGGCAGGAATCTAACTTCAACTTGTAATCTTTATCTTTAACCGGTAACGCCTAAACATTTTAGTCATAGATGCATAGCAGTTAGTCGGCTTTTTAATGGCCTATTGGAGACGAGGGGTAGCAAGTAACTGGTAAAAGTTGCCAATTGTTGCAAAAAATTGTCGTCGTTAATAATATGGATGAAAATTTTCATAGTCGAAGGTGGTTAATATGACAAATCGAAATCTTGATGGATGAACACCTGAATGGATACAAAGGAGATGGCGAACAAGGGTAAAGAGGACTAAATTTTGGCCCTCATTCTGGATTTATGCTTCTCTAGGGTCCAACATTACGTGGTACAAATGGCGGCCATATTATCGATGGCGATTTTTAGCTCAAATTTTGGCACAGATGAAAGTAGGTACAGTAAAGTGTTCTGGTGATGATGGCACGTTTGTGTGTGCAGAAGAGCAGGCGAACGATTTACCGGACCTTGTATACACCAAACTGATTGGTTTGGGGGGCCCAGTGGCATGATGTGAGGCGAAATAAGTTTAATGGGCAAAACGGTTACAGTTACAGTACCTTCTTAACGAAGGTACTGTAACTGCTGGCTACATGGAGCGAGTGGTCCAATCCCACACTATTCCATTCCGCAACGAGTCGGCAATAATTTTATCCTCATGCTCATACTGCTCGCCTAAGCCAGAGGGATCCTAACTGAAGCTAATATCTCAATTCTACCTTGGTCCGCACTGAAACCCCATCTCAATCCAACTGTTCAGACAGTTTTTATTTTCTATTTTTTTAGCTGGAGAAAAACTGAGGCAATTAGAACTACGAAAATTGGAATCTAAGGTTGTGAAATGTGTGCAATTTTTGAATTCTTACATATTTCCTGAGATTTTAGAATTCATGTAGCGGATTATTATATAGCACAGAGACCAATTTGAAGCCATCCTGGAAAACTAATAATAGAAACGCGGGTTTAGTTTTATTAATCGGTGGAATCGCTCAACTCTATCTTGACCTGTCAGATTATTTTAGCTGGATCAAAAAAAAAGTTTTTTTTTCAAATGGTAAAAAATAGATTGCTAGACAACTCTAAAAAATGCACTACAAATATGATCTCTTAATTTTAATGAGAGTTCCTCCATCTTATAGTTTTTTAATAGGTTCTCAATATTAGAAACTCACCGTTTAAAAGATATTACAGGTTGAAGTTTAATTATTTTTAAACAAATTTCATTTTTTGTTAATTTTATATATCGTTAACAAAAAATTATAATTAACTACTCTACAAAAAGTGTCTCTTATAATTTTTCGATTAAATTAAGCTATTCATTCAACTTCAAACTTCAATTCATACCAATTATAGACCGGGCAAACTAACTTTGAGCACGGAAAATTAATACCTGGACTAGCCCAACGGGAAATGGTTGAAAGGGTTACTAACATCGAAAAAAAAATAAATGAACCCACGGCCCATGGGGACTAACTTAGGGGGGGGAGGTTAAGTGAAAAAAATCAGCGGGCAACAGTTTGGACGCGTTTTCTGAGAAAATTTGATGTCGGAGACAAAAATGTCCAACAGCAAAGTTGTAGGTAATAAAAAGATCTTCAATTTTTGTTAAGTGTACTTTTTGACATAACCTCAAAATTATCGAGAAATTTGCAAATTTTCCAATAAATAGCCAAATTTTCGTTCTTCATTTTTAATTTTTGTAAAAATGAATGAATTAATATGAAACTTATTAAAAGGATACCTTTATATATTATAAATAACCAAAAAAAAATTCAAAAGCAAATACTAAAAAATGTTTGAGTTTGAACTTTTTCAAAAAAAAAGAACCCATTTTTCAGACGAAAATTCTCCGGTGAAAAATCATCGTAAATGGATTTTTCAAAGCTCGTTTTGTTTTTTTTTACGTTTACTTTTTGATAAAATAGAGAACCAATATAGCTTATATTTAAGAATATGCTAAAAAATGCAATAAACGCAAAAACTCAATTTTGATTTTTTTTTTCAGTAATTGTTGATAATTTTGTTTAAATTTTAATAAACTGTTAAAAATAACTTCATCAATAAATTCTATGGAACAAAATACTAAAGAAATCGTATTTTGTTGTTAATAATTGCTTCAAAATTTGGGGGTACTAAAGGGTTGTTTTTGGAGGGTGAATAAAGTAATGATTGTTTTTATGCACTTTTCGGCTAAAATTGACGTTAAACGAAAATTGGTATTAAATAAAAGTTGTAGATTTTAAAAAATTATACAAGATTTGTATGGGTCATTTTTACCATAAACTCAAAATTTTCCAAGAAAATGCAAAAAATCGAATTTTCTTAAATTTTTCAGTTTTTTAAACTTTCTTTTTTTTTTCTTCTTTTTCTGGTGTATACAATAAAAAAAATGGTTAAATAAAAGCATTATAGTCATAATTATAAACAGTTAAAATTAGAAAAAATAATACGGTATGATGAACGAGTATGCGCAGACTTAATGTATATATATATATATATTTAACTGTGAAGTTAACTGTTTTACCTGGACCTTTTTACACTGCTTCTCTGGTTGCGATACAACCTCTGGATTTGCAGGTAATGGAAGAAAAACAATAGTTGACTCAAATATTTCAACTTCAAACTTGTCAGAGTTAGTAAAACCTTTTTATGAGCCGAATACAACTCCGAACGCCATAGCTAATAACGGTTGTGCAATAATTTCATCGATCTATAAATGCAAAAATATTTCTATGTCCAAAAAAAAACGATTAAATTAGAAAACTTGCCTTCAACTGTTGGCGGAGGAACCCAGCATTCTTATAGAGTCTATTTTCAAATTCAAACGTGGCTTGGAAATAAACTTGATCCAACCAAGTGGGGTTGGAGGGAAGTTATTCACTCTGCCTCAAAAATACTAATGCCTCGCTTTACGGAAATGCCAATAATACCATAAAGCTTGTTAAAAACAGTCTCTTGCTGCTGCAAAACGACGTGTTCTACCAACAGATGCGGATGTAGAGAAGTTGGTCTACAATGTACAGATCTGTGCACGACATGTCAAGATTCTGGTAATTGTTGTAATGATAAGCTAGTTTCAGAAGACTTAAGCAATGCCGAAGACGAATAGCTTACTTCTGAAAATGACAGAAATAAAGGTGAAGTCGAAGATGATTTTGAAGAAGATAAAGTGGAGTGGGAAGATTTGCAGTTTACCGAAGAATCAGAGGGCGAAGAAGAAAAAGAAGAAGTTATACATTTACATAAAAGAAAAAGATTATCATTTGTATCGCATGGGTGTATTTTTTAAATTTATTCATTTTTTTTATAATAAAACGTTCTTTTTTTATAGTTTTGATCATATTTTTAAAAAATAACTACATATATATATGACTTTTCGCATTAACTTCCTATGGGTTAAAAATTTTTTCAAAATTATATTTGAGAATAATGCTTTTATTTGACCATATTTTTTTTTAATTATATATATATATATATATATAAATAAGAAAAAAATGATAAGAAAGTTTAAAAAAGTCAAAAATTTAAGAAAATTCGATTTTTTGCATTTTCTTGGGAAATTTTGAGTTTATGGTCAAAATGACCTGTACAAATCTTGTATAATTTGTTAAAATCTACAACTTTTACTGAATACTAATTTTTGTTTAACGTCAATTTTAGCCGAAAAGTGCATGAAAACAATTATTACTTTATTCACTCCCCAAAAACAACCCTTTAATGTCCCTAAATGTTGGAGCAGTTATTAACAATAAAATACGATTTCTTTAGTATTTTTTGCCGTAGAATTTATTGGTGAAGTTATTTATAACAATTTATTAAAATTTAAACAAAATTATCAACAATTACTGAAAAAAAATAATTTCAAAAATGAGTTTTTGCGTATATTGCATTTTTTAGCATATAAGCTATATTGGTTCTCTATTTTATCAAAAAGTAAACGTAAAAACAAACAAAACGAGCTTTGAAAAATCCATTTACGATGATTTTTCACCGGAGAATTTTCGTCTGAAAAATGGGTTCTTTTTTTTGAAAAAGTTCAAACTCAAACATTTTTTAGTATTTGCTTTTGAATTTTTTTTTGGTTATTTATAATATATAAAGGTATCCTTTTACTATGTTTCATATTAATTCATTCATTTTTACAAAAATTAAAAATGAAAAACGAAAATTTGGCTATTGATTGGAAAATTTGCAAATTTCTCGATAAGTTTGAGGTTATGTCAAAAAGTACACTTAACAAAAATTGAAGATCTTTTTATTACCTACAACTTTGCTGTTGAACATTTTTGTCTCCGACATCAAATTTTCTCAGAAAACGCGTCCAAACTGTTGCCCGCAGATTTTTTTCACTTAACCTCCCCCCCCTAAGTTAGTCCCCGTGGGCCGTGGGTTCATTTATTTTTTTTTCGATGTTAGTAACCCCCTTAACCATTTCCCGTTGGGCTAGTCCAGGTATTAATTTTTCCGAATTTCGATTAAAATTATGTTAGTTTGCCCCGACTATTATAACCAATTTTAATTATAAATGTAAAAAATTTCAATTTAATTTTCAGATACTTTATATAAATCGTCTCTTCACCTTCTTCCATGTTTTGGCTTTCCAATCTCTCTTAACCTATTTTTGGTCTTCCATTCGTTAGAGATGTCCCCACCAACTTAGCTGTTTTGTTCAATAAATGATATCAAGGGTTTGATGTTTAGCTCTTCCCGTATCACCTCATTTCTGATCTTGTCTCTTCTTGTGATTCCTTTCATTTTTCTCAAACATTTCATGTTAGTGTCTTTAAGTTTACTTTTCTGCCTGTTTGTCAATACCCATGATTCGCACCCGAAAGTGAGGATTGGTCTGAATATTGACTTGTATACATACATCTTGGTTTTTCGTGAAATTTCTTTTTCCTATTAAACCCTTGTTCATTAAATAATACGTCTTTATAGGTTTTTCTATTCTTGTATTAATTTCGATTTCTTGGTCTCCCGAATTTTCTATCTTAGTGCCCAATTACTCAAAGATGTCAACTTGTTCTATTTTTCTTCCCTCTATTTTAATATTCATTTTCTGATTGTCTCATATCTTCATTACTTTTGTCTTCTCTTTGTTCAGAATTATTCCATAGCTTTTTAGTGTTTAATTCCAGATTTCTATACTTTCTGCAGCTACATCCGCAAATGCATTGTCCGCAAATGCTTCTTTTGAGGTCCTTACCACTTCTAAATTTTTGTATCCTATTTTTAATTTCTTCGCTTTGTTTAGACATTCTCTTATGATTTCTTCCATAAATATATTGAATAGCAGCTCTTCTCCTTGCTTCGGCCCTTCTCTGGTTACAAAGATATCCGAGATGTTGTTTCTCCATATGACACTATTCTTATTTTTCTTATACAAATTTTTTATCACATTTACTGTTTTGTCATCTAAAACTTTTTTTTTAGAATCCCACAATTTCTTCGAGTTACGGAAAGCCGTTGAAATGTTACTGTTAGGGTTATCTTATTTAAACCAAAATCATTCTCTTCCATTCAAGAGTTATAGCGCATAGAAAAGAAGGAAAATATAAATTATATACACAAGTTTCGGAAAACCTTTAAAATTTTGCTGTTACGGTTATCCGATCTTGACCAAGCTTAACAACTTCTTTTTACCTGAAATTAGGATTGTATATACCAAATTTTATAACTCTATAACCTTTCATTCAAGAGTTATAGCGCACACATAAGCATGAAAATATGAATTCTATAAAAGAGTTCCGGAAAACCGTTAAAATTAAACTTTTATGGTTATCCGATCTGGAACAAAATCAATAGATTTTTTCTAATGATAGATCGATTTTATATACCATATTTTATGACCATGTAACCTTCTGTTTAAAAGTTCTAGCGCATACAAATGAAGGAAAATATGAAGTATATCCACTAGTTTCGGAAAACTGTTAAAATTTTACCGTTAGGGTTATCCGATCTGGACCAAAATCAATAAGCTTTTTTTACCCTGTAACTGTCCTTTTAAGAGTTATTGCACAAAAAATCAAGGATATATACCATTATTTACGCGAGTTATGGAAAACCATTAAAATTTTACCGTTAGAGTTATTCGATCTGATCCAAAATCAATAGGGATCTTTTTCATGACATTAAAATTGTATAAACCAAATTTTATAAAGCTCTGACTTTCAGTTTAATAGTTATAGCGCATACAGTCGGAGTGACACACAAGCCGATCTTATAAATTACCTAATAATCGTATTTTATTTTTTGGCTCACTCTAGTAAGGTCATACGTTACGGAAAACAACTTAAACAACAATAAATATTTTTTAAACTTGACCTTGACTTAGTTTCCTTTAAAAGCAATGAAATTACAATAATAATATTGATATGTTGACTTGTTGTTAATATCGGTGAAAGATGTCTATAATTTGAACTGTACTAGTAAACGATTAATCTCCAAATGTATTTAAAAGCTATCTACTTTTTTAATTCAGTTCTATAAGCAAGATATAAAAGATACTCCTCGTAAAACTTATTTGACATTACAAGTTAGCTATTGCTCACTATTTGAAAATAAATGATTCAAATATTTCTGAGCAACATTAACTTTTATAGAGATTACGTAATTTTTCAACATTTTTAATTTCATTTTATTCGTAAATAAATAAAAATGCTAATCGGTAAACATTTGTCATATATCACATTTATCGTATTTGTTGCATCAAATGTCAAAATTATCTTGTAAAATATCAAATAATGATAAATAAGTATGCAAACATACCAAAACTGTTATAATTTCAGTGACAAAGTGACCTATTATAAGTAGGTATCTATGTCAAATCTCAAAATTGTCCTGTCAAATATTGATATATAAGTAGGTATGTGAAAATTGTTGAAAGTTTCAATTGTCAGAAAATGACATTTGGGTATGTCAGATGTCAAAGTTATCATATTTGTAGAGTTAAATGTCAAAATTGTAGTGTCAAATATCAAATATTGATGTATAAGTATGTAAAAATGCCAAAACTGTCATATCTGCAGTGTTAAATGACAAAAAGTGACATTTTAATGTGTCAAAGGTCAAACTCATCATATTTGTATCGTCAAATGTCAAAATTCTTGTGTCAAATATTGATTATAAGTATGTGAAAATGCCAAAACTGTCATATTTGTATTGTTAAATGTCAAAAAGAGACATAAAGGTAAGTATGTCAATGTGAAATTTTGAGGTTTAATATTACAACTGTCAAATGTCAATCTAGTCACTGTTTACATTAAAATGTCAATCTCGTCGGTAAACAAACTATTTACTATTTTTGATACTAATCTATTATTAAACTAACAATATAACGTCAAATGTCAATTATATCGCTTTTCACACTCAAATGTGATAGGTACTAGGTATAAACTGTCTATCTTGTCAGTAAACAAATTATTCACCATTTTTGACAGTAAACGGTCATTAAACTAACAATATAACGTCAAATATCAATCTTATCATTTTTCACACTAAAATGTCAAACTATCAACTGTTAGGTAATCTTATCAGTAAACAAATTATTCACTATTTTTGACAGTAGGTAAACAGTCATTAAACTATCAATAAAACGTGAAATATCAATCTTGTAACATTTCACACGAAAATGTCAAACTTTTAAATGTCAATCTTGTCAGATAAAAAACGATTTACTATTTTTGACACTAAACTGTTAATATAACGTCAAATGTCAATCTTGTTACTTTTCACACTAAAATGTCAAACTACCTATAAACTGTCAATCTTGTCAGTAAACAGTCAATATAACATATAATGTCACTTCTATCAATTTTTACACTAAAATGTCAAACTATAAATTGTCAATCTTGTCAGTAAACAAACTATAGTTGATTCAAATAGAAGTGTCATCAAGTAGTCTCTGGAAAATTCAAATTTGTAGTGGCAGTACCCACGTTTAGTGAAATTTGAATCTAGTAATAAAGTTAAAGATGATCTCACACGTACCCAGCCCACTTGATGACACTTCTATTTGAATCAACTATATTTACGATTTTTGACAGTAAACAGTCAATATAACATAAAATGTCAATCTTATCAATTTTCACAGTAAAATATAACTATAAACTGTCAACCTTGTTAATAAACAAACTATCAACTATTTTGACAGTAAACTGTTATTAAACTGTCAATCTTATCACTTTTCACACTAAAATATCAATACTGTCAATTTTCTCATTTTTTACACCAAAATAACAAACTAACTTGTCAATCACGTCAGTAAACAAACTATTGAATATTTTTGTCACTAAACTGTCAATATAGCGTCAAATGTCAATTTTGTCACTTTTCACACTAAAATGTCAAACTATAAACTGTTAACTTGTCAAATGTATCATATTTGTATAATGAGTTTTATTTCTAACCATTTTATTGAGTTGTACTATAATTTTTTCCAGAGTACCTAGGTAGGTACTAAATTTTTTTTACTTTTATTTTATTTTGTTCATCTAAAAAAGGTTGGCAACCCTAGTCCAAATGTATTTTAAAGCTATCTACTGTTTTTATTCAGTTCTATAAGCAAGATATAAAAGATACCCCTCGTAAAACTTATTTGACATTACAAGTTAGCTATTGCTTACAATTTGAAAATAAATGATTCAAATAATTCTGAGCAACATTAACTTTTATAGGGATTACGTAATTTTTGTTCAACAATTTTACGACCAATAAAATCGTATTGACAAATCTAAGTTTAACATACATACTAATAAAAAGAAACTTTATATCGACTGAATCGTCGCTGACCTACCTCACAGAAATCTAAGTAAGAACCGTCGCAGTCACGACAAACAAAAATTAAATCACGCACATACTAAAAAAATCACTATTTGCTCAATTTCTGCAAATAATCTCGGACTGACACTGGTTCGGGTTTTGGTTTATTTTTTTCTGTTGTGTTGGATATTATCGGCCTAGGCTGAGGCTCCATGTTGGTCGATAATCCCATTTAAAGCAGCCATGTTGGCATATCAACCAACAGCCGGTGGGCGACGCCCAAATTTGCCGATTCTCTTTGTGCCTTTAGCTATTCTA
Source organism: Altica lythri (assembly GCA_964028335.1). Classification (NCBI taxonomy): domain Eukaryota; kingdom Metazoa; phylum Arthropoda; class Insecta; order Coleoptera; family Chrysomelidae; genus Altica; species Altica lythri. Next base: position 54,662,437 of record OZ034804.1, read on the forward strand.
TTGTTCCCTGAGAATTTTTTGTTCCTCTTCTTCGAAACTGAATTGCATTGTCGTCGAAGAAATGCAGTTACAGTCAAGTAATTCCTCGTAAAAGTTGAGCGTATTGTTTTGTAGGTTATGTTTCTGAGATGATGGATGATTTTCGAGCGGGTTTACTTTTATACGTCTGTGTTGTTTTCTTATGATATGGTTCATCGTTTCTATGTATGTCAAGGTCAATCTTTATGACACGTAAATGTACATGTGGGATAGGAATGTTTGATGGATTGCGTCAATTTTTCGTACAGAATAAGATATAGGATGTAGGTATTTAAATAAATGTATTCAAAAATAATTTAAATATAACTTTTGTTTTAAATTTTTGAAAACTCACACCACACACTGCATATCAATTTTTTTTGACCTTTGATTCGTATTAAAACAATCAAAAAATAGTATTTTTTATAATTCACGTTCACAAAGTTTCTATTTCGACACTAAAAACAGTATCGAAATAGATTCATTGTAACACTGTTTTTGGTAACTTTTTGTTTTACACAATTGGTTGCACTGCACTGATTGTCAACGAAAGAGTTCAGGTAGTAAATCAGGAAGTATGTTGTAGTAAATTATTAACTACATTATCAGCGATATTGCGAAATTCAGTATATTTTATACAAATTTGAGAAAGATTCAAATTTAAAATCATTAAAACTGTCAAGTGTCAAAAGTGTCACGATTGCCAACATAAATAAATATTTCGAAAAACTCTTGTTTTATTTATTTTTTTATACTTTTAAAAGTTCATTATAAAAAAAAATAGGTATGTACCTAACACTCGAATTACAATGACAGTTTGTAGTACTCGTTCTTTGCGAACCTCACCGCTTCGCGGTTCGTTTTACAAACTATACTCGTACTACGAAATCTGTCATTGTCACACTTGTATTACAATATACTATTTTGTATTTTAATAAATTTACTTATAAATTTTAAAAGTTTTTACATAGTAGTATTTTAGTAGTTTTTTTAGGTAATTTTAAATTGTTTTTTTTAGCAAGAAATTTGAAATTAAACAAAAAAAATGTAGGTATTGTGATTTTTTTTTATTTTGCCGACTTTTTTATTGGAATTATTCAAAATTACTTTTAAATCAATATAATATGAAGAAAAAAATGTATATGCAAAGTTAAAAATTCAGAAGATGACAAATTGTAAGATTTTGATAAAAAGTCCAAAAAAAGGTAAAAAACAAAACGTTAAAAATTAAAAAAATATATCTCGTAAAAACAGATTATAAAAACAATGGTCAAAGATTAAGAAAAAATATACCTAACTAATATGAAAAATTAAAAACACTTTAAAAAAAAATAAAAATGTGAAAAAATAAAAAAAAAATATTCCTAATTGATATGAAAATATAGGCAAATTAACAAAGAGACTAAAAACAATACTACATATAAATCGGAAATCTTAGAAATTCACGTAGATGGTGTCGTCACGAAAAATCCTAGAGAAATTGCCGAAACTTTTAACAATTTTTTTGTAGGAAAAGCACAACACATTTTCGACAGTATTCCGCAGACTGACTACACTTTTCCAGAAAGTTTGAAATGCACGAAATCATTGTTTCTTTATCCTCTTGATAACAATGAGGTGCTTGGCTTATTTAAACGTTTAAAAAATAAAAGGTCTTCTGGGTTCTGTGGAATTTCAAATATAATATTAAAAGAATTTAGCACAGAGTTAGCGCAACCAATTGGCTTCTTTATAAACGAATCGCTTAAAACGGGCACTTTTCCTAGCATTTTAAAGCAGTCCATAATTAAACCTCTTTATAAAAAAGGCAATAAACATGATCTTTCAAACTATAGGCCAGTCGCACTTTTATCAAGTATACCTAAATTGTTTGTGTATGCGATGCTGTTACGCCTAATGCCATTTTTGGAAAAAAATATCTTGTCAAAACACCAACATGGTTTTAGACAGGGCAAATCTACCTCAACAGCGTTGCTTGATATTTACGAAAAAATAATTGATGAAATAGAATCGGGATCTTATCCAATCGGCATATTCTGCGATCTAAGCAGTGCCTTTGAATGTGTGGAGCACAAAACTGTCCTTGAAAAAATGAATTATTACGGTATTCGCGGAATTGCAATCAATTGGTTTTCCAGTTATTTGCTTGATCGACCGCAGATTGTGGAAATTTCATGTGTTGAAAATAAAATACAAACAACAGTTCGATCACAGAGTACAATTAATAAAATAGGGGTACCTACCACAGGGATCAATCTTGGGCCCCATAATTTTTGCAATCCACACAAATGACTTACCTTATTTTATTGAAGACCTTACGTCATTTGCAGACGACTCAACTGCAATTGTCTCTGATAAAGATGAAAAAATTAAATTTCAAAAAGCTACTAACACACTTGTAAGGCTTTCTGATTGGTTTTCTGGAAATAAGCTATTTCTCAATTCTTCAAAAACAAGTTATTCCGTTTTTCATCCACACCAAAAATCTGTTGAAACAAGCACTGACTTGGTCATAAATGGAATGCATACCTATTGACCGATCTTCCAATGTTAAAATTCTTGGTCCTAATATAAATGAAAATCTTACTTGGGATGTTCACTGTATTAGCCTAACTAAACAATGTTTTAAATAAGAAAGGATTTTTGATAAGAACACTTCGATCATATTTAAATATCGATTCACTAAAAAACTTTTATTATGGAGATATTGAGTCACGAATACGCTACGGTATTCAATTTTGGGGTGCGGCACCTTATTGTGAAAAAGTTTTATTGAAACAAAAAATGATTATCCGTAATATGATAGGAGCGAAACATAGAGCCGAATGCAAACCTATATTTAAAAAATTAAAAATCTTAACAGTAATTAATCTGTATATACTAGAGATTGCATGTTTGACACATAAAACCAAAAGTAAATATTTAAATCCAAACAATCATATATGTATATAGCACTAGACATAATAAGCTCATCTTGCCAAGCCACACCCTAAAATTAAAAAGTGATAGTCCTAAAATTATGGGGATAAAAGTTTATAACCATCTAAAAAATAATGAACTTAAAATAAGCAGTGAAAAAAAAATTAGAATTGAATTAAAAAATTTACTAGCTAAAAATCCCTTTTATTCCCTGAAATAATTTTTTCAGTCAGAAATTTAAACTTAAATGTCTAATTTGTTAATGCTTATATTGTTTCTTCTCTTCTTTTATTTTTATTTTTGTATTTTAATTTTAATTTGTCTTCTTCTGATTATTTTTTCTGATTTTATTTGTCTTTTTTTTTGTATCTGTGTATTGACTTGTCCTATATCCATGTATTTGTGTAGATCTCTGGATTAATAAAAATAAATAAATAAATAAATAAATAAATAAATAAATAAATAAATAAATAAATAAATAAATAAATAAATAAATAAATAAATAAATAAATAAATAAATAAATAAATAAATAAATAAATAAATAAATAAATAAATAAATAAATAAATAAATAAATAAATAAATAAATAAATAAATAAATAAAATAAATAAAAATAGAATAACATGGAAATTCTGACAATTCATAAAAAATATATATGATAAATTGTAAGACATTGGAACTGTATATAAAATCTTATAAAACCTAAAAAAAGGACAATAACGTAAAACATTAAAAACACTGTAAAAAAAGTGAGAGGTGTCAAGGGACACCCAGATCGAACGAAGTTCCTTTCGATTAATTAGTGAAGGAATTGTAATTTGTAAACACAACAGAGTGTTTATACATACATAAGCATTTATTATTGCCTGTATAAAATCTCTACTTACCTAACTCTATCAGCAATATCCGGAACTTGTGCAGAAACACTGTCAGGATACATTATTGTTATTATTTTCTATTATTTTATTATTTATTATTTACAAAAAACCTGTATAAACTTAACAAAGTCGCGACACTATACACTCTACAGTCTACACTGTTCAAAGCAAAATAGAAAATAATAAATCCATTATCACCTCAATATTTTCAACAGTTCGTTTCTTTTAACAAAAGTGTCCATTTATACAATACCAGAGGTTTAGATGACATACATATATCTAGAATTACTTTTTATTTCAATTTAATTTAAAACAGGAATTAACAATTTAATACAAAATTTTAAAATTAAAATATTTGACAGTAACTGACAGTTAAGGTAATTTGACGTACCTACCTAACTAGTCAAGTTACGAACTATTTTTAAAATGTTTATGAATTTATTAATTTATAAAAACAGGATGAAATGAAATATAATACTATTATAGGTACCTACTTATTTTTTTTTCTACAGTATTTTCTTTTTAATGTACATTTTCTTTTAATTTAAAATAGTGTCTTTTTAATTGTAATATATCTATCTATGAGAGGAGAAACCGGCTGCTCCAAGTTATGCGGAGTGGCCACTGTCAAGGCTATTAAGTCTCATTAAGAGGGCAGAGCTGGACAAGGTGCTCTAATCCTATTCCACAGATAATGGGTGTTCACACTAGATCTGCAAAGGTCGCAGAGATATAGGCTAACAGCCAACCCAAAAAATATCTATCTATCTATCTATCTATCTATGAGAGAGAGAGAGAGAAAGTTTTATTTTTTGGTCTGTGAGAGAGAGACACACAGAGAAACATGCGGGTGTCGTGTCGTGACATATTTTGGTCTGAATTTTTTTCGGCTAGCCTCTAGCCCAGTCGTAACTGGTCGTAACACCCGAAAGGGAACTTCGTTCCAAAAATTATCTGTAATCTTAAAATATTGTCAAAATGTTTAAACAGATCAAAACAATTTCAAAAAACTAGGCAATATTAAAAAATTTAAAAAAATATTAATAATAGGAAAAAATATTAGTTGTTTTTACAATTTTACCACTTTCTGGTATTTTTTGGTATTTCTAAAAAAAATTTATGATTTTCCATTTTCTGATTCTGATTTATACCAGATTTCTTTAATTTTTAATTTTTTCAAACCTTCTTAAAACATCTTTATTTTTTTAAATTGTTAGAGAATGGAAGTAGATTAAGTTTAGCTATTATAAAACTATATACCTACAGATTTTTAAAAAATTACAAGGATATTATATTAAAGTTATACTTGTATTCGCGCGCCTGGAGTTGGAAATTTGTATAGGATTAAATCGGCAAAACCATTACATTACGTTATATACTGTGAGGTCCACAAGTAACGGATAAATTCATTTTCTCCGTTAATAAGCGTGTAAAAGAAAAATCCTTAAACACGTATATTTTTAAATCTAAAATGACATTTTATGACGCTAAATAATCACCCCCAACTTCAAACCCCTTCCCAAGGGAAGAGAGCACCCCATTTTTTTAAATAGCATGAGGGGTCATGTGATACCTCGTTTGAAAGAGCATTGCCTATTCAGCAGTGTAAAAAATTTTAAATTTCATTTTTTTATTTTCAAGAAAATTCGATTTACAATTTTGGAATGTGTACTTAAAATGTACTTGAAACGTGTCGTATTGATATGCCAAGCATGCCTATACTAGATTATTTTATTATTAGAAAATTTAACTGTAACTACCTATTACAGTATTAAATATTGAATTTGCTTGAAAATAAAAAAATGAAATCTAAAAATTTTTACAATGCTGAATAGGCAATTAAATGCTCTTTCAAACGAGGTATCACATGACCCCTCATGCCATTTAAACAAATGGGGTGCTGTCACCCCTTGGAAAGGGGTTTAAAGTGGGGAGTTGGTTTTTTAGCGTCATAAAGTGTTATTTTAAATTTAAAAATTGACGTGTTTTAGGATTTTTCCTTTACACGCTTATTAACGGAGAAAATGAATTTATCCGTTATTTTTGGACCTCAGTGTATGTTAGCGTGAGTAAGAGAGAGACAGAAACACATCGGTCGGTGAATGCAAAGATGAAATATTTACCACATGTTATTAGTCATAACTAAAGTATATTGAAAAGAGATATATATATATACAAAAAACAGTCTGAGCTAATGTTTTAGTATCATAGTGACGTTTCACATTGGGTTTGATAAACTATTTTATTATACTGTCACTTAAGTATACATATTAGGTTTAGTATTTTATATTATTAATAATAATAATATTCAGTAATACGTATTGTATTGTAGTCTATAGTACCTCACATGCTTTTGAGGTTTTTGGCTACATAATCAGAGTTTTTAAGAAATGTATTTTGGTTAACTTTTTGGAAAATTATAATGTATTTTATAAATATTTTTTCATTATTTCTACAAAATTATTATAAACATTCTTTCATTCATTGCTTCATATATGCGTAAAGGTTACTTCTTCGGGAATTTACGAGTTTAACTTTTTATGACTTGGCATGAATACCTACCTGGTGCAAGAAGTCAACAAATACGCTACCTACGTGACTTTTTCTTGAATGTTTGCTATTTTATGCTAGTCTTTCTTTGATCTTTCTCTATTAAAGAAGCTCTCTCACCTTGTTTCCAACCTATACGCTCTTCAAAATATTTGAATCTGCAAACATTGGCAGCACTGATTACCATTATACTTTAAACAGTTTTAAGTTGATATTATGTACACACGATATATACTTATTCAGGCTAATAACACATTTTTACACTTACCTACAATACAGGAGAAAATAAACCGACTTATCTATATATATAAAAATGAATGTTTGTCTGTATGTCTGTATGTCTGTATGTACTCAATGAACTCAAAAACTACTGGACCGATTATTATGAAAATTGGTATGTATATGTATTTTTCCACGGAGAAGGTTTGTATGATATGCTCATTGATGCCACTCGCCACCAGGTGGCGCTGCAGAGTAGCAACTTCTGTCTCGTTTAACCGATTGTCATGAAAATTGGTATGTATATGTATTTTTCCACGGAAAAAGTTTGTATGATATGCTCATTGATGCCACTCACCACCAGGTGGCGCTGCAGAGTAGCAACTTCAGTCCCGTTTAACCGATTGTCATGAAAATTGGTATGTATATGTATTTTTTCACGGAGAAGATTTGTATGATATACTCATTGATGCCACTCGCCACCAGGTGGCGCTGCAGAGTAGCAACTTCTGCTCCGTTCAACCGATTGTCACGAAAATCAGTATGATGATGTATTTTTAATGGGTAAGATGAATATGATATTCGTATTAATGGAAGTTACCACCAGATGGCGCTTCCATGTATCAAGTTCAATACTGATTTTAATAGATATCTATACGAATTCGTACAAATAACAGTTCTTAATATATATTGTTGGTGCGACAAGTAAAACAAAACTATAAACTTTCTTTCCTTCTCTATGTCTTCTTCTCTTTTATTTTTCTTAAATTTATTTTAGTTGCTGGCGTAGCAACGCGCGCCGGGTACAGCTAGTTTATAATAAAAAATTAAAAATGAAATTCAAACACGCTACTGCAAAAACTTAGTTGTTTTGGAAAATAATTTTTATTAAAATATTTTATTTCTGCAATAAAAACCATGTTTAGTTTGAATATATTTTTCCACAAAATCATCAGATTTTAGCACAAATTTCATAAATCTATATATATAAAAATGAATGTTTGTCTGTATGTATGTATGTATGTCTGTATGTATGTATGTATGTATGTATGTATGTATGTCTGTATGTACTCAATGAACTCAAAAACTACTGGACCGATTATTATGAAAATTGGTATACATATGTAATTTTCCACGGAGAAGGTTTGTGTGATATGTACATTGATGTCACTCGCCACCAGGTGGCGCTGCAGAGTAGCAACTTCTGCCCCGTTCAACCGATTGTCATGAAAATTTGTATGTACATGTATTTTTTCACGGAGAAGATTTGTATGATATGCTCATTGATGCCACTCGCCTACAGGTGGCGCTGCAGAGTAGCAACTTCTGCCCCGTTCAACAGATTGTCATAAAAATTGGTATGTATATGTATTTTTCCACGTAGAAGGTTTGTATGATATGCTCATTGATGCCACTCGCCACCAGGTGGCGCTGCAGAGTAGCAACTTCTGTCCCGTTCAACCGATTGTCTTGAAAATTGGTATGTATATGTATTTTTCCACGGAGAAGATTTGTATCATATGCTCATTGATGCCACTAGCCACCAGGTGGCTCTGCAGAGTAATAACTTCAGCCCGTTCAACCGATTGTCATGAAAATCGGTATGATGATGTATTTTTAATGGGTAAGATAAATATGATATTCGTATTAATTGTAGTTACCACTAAATGGCGCTTCCATGTATTAAATTCAATAGTGATTAATAGATATCTATACAAATTCGTATAAATATAAGTTCGAAAAATATATTTTTGGTGCGATTAATAAAACAGAACTATACACTTTCTTTCCTTCTCTATCTCTTCTCCTCTTTTTTTTTCTTAAATTTATTTTATTAGTTATTGGCCTAGCAACGCGCGCCGGGTACAGCTAGTCTATATATATAAAAATGAATGTTTGTCTGTATGTCTGTATGTACTCAATGAACTCAAAAACTACTAAACCGATTATTATGAAAATTGGTATGTATATGAATTTTTCCACAGAGAAGGTTTGTATGATATGCTCATTGATGCCACTCGCCACCAGGTGGCTCTGCAGACTAGCAACTTCTGTCCCGTTCAACCGATTGTCATGAAAATTAGTATGTATATGTATTTTTCCACGGAAAAGGTTTATATGATATGCTCATTGATGCCACTCGCCACCACGTGGCGCTGCAGAGTAGCAACTTCTGTCCCGTTCAACCGATTCTCATGAAAATTGGTATGTATATGTATTTTTTCACGGAGAAGGTTTGTATGATATGCTCATTGATGCCACTCGCCACCAGGTGGCGCTGCAGAATAGCAACTTCTGTCCTGTTCAACCTATTGTCAGGAAAATTAGTATGATGATGTATTTTTAACAGGTAAGATGAATATGATATTTTTATTAATGGAAGTTACCACCAGATGGCGCTTCCATGTATCAAATTCAATACTGATTAATAGATATCTACACGAATTCGTATAAATATAAGTTCGAAAAATATATTTTTGGTGCGATAAGTAAAACAAAACTATGTATAAACTTTCTTTCCTTCTCTATCTCTTCTTTTTTTTTATTTTTCTTAAATTTATTTTAGTTGCTGGCGTAGCAACACGCGCCGGGTACAGCTAGTATTTATATAAAAAAATTACTTAGTACCTAAGTCTAGACTATCTTTAATCTAAATTTTCCATTAGCAAGAACACGTCTGAGTAGAAGTAACAACACATACGGATATAAATACCACCTTTTATCATAAGATTTAATAGAAAAAATCAATAAATTATGCAAACAACAAAAAATGAACAGCTAAAATAATAGTACTCTGTGCACAAAACACAAGAATTCAATTTGCAATTCAACTTTTAGCAAGATAAGAACAATATTATTGTCCTTTTAGATTAATAATTTATTTTAATGAATACATAATAGGTTTATGTATATAAATATGTTATTGTAAAAGTTTCTAAAACGGGTAAAGTGATTGCTAGAATGCAAATGTTCATAATGACCCTTAGCCTTATCTAGCTTTTTTTATAGATACTAAAACTGGTCGGATATTTCAATAATTCAAATTTCAAATTTTAAAACACTTTTACAGTATATGAAAATATTCAGACAAATAAAAAAAAGCGCATCCGACAGGAATCGAAACTGTGTGCTCGTTTACTTAGTTTCACTTTACTTTCATTCGTGATAGGTATTAAATTATAAAATTTAAACAATGTTGATATCTTCGTTTGGAGGAGTATACATAGGGTGTATTATAGTCCAATCAAATCAACATTCAGATTAGACAAAATTCGCATAGAGCCAAAAATCGGTATAGACGTTTATTAAACCATTAAAAATGAAATGTCAAAAGTCCCCATCGATCCTACTATTGCAAAACAATTTACATGAGGTCAAAGGTCACAAATTCTAGTTTTTCCCAATTTTGTTTCTCAACCGTGAGTATTATCGTAAAAACAGATTAGACAAAAGTTGTAGATCATACAATTCTCCACAAAAATTGTTTTAATACTTTTTTTTTCGTACGAATCACTACTTGTGAGATATCGCGATTGTAACAGTTGAAAAATTCATATTCTAGATAATATGCTCACTTTTTCGCACGAGCTATGAGGTAATGGACTTGGCTCATTTTTTTAACTTGGTTTCCCCAGTAGGTACCTATACTCAACGATCTAGTGAACCCCATCTATCTAGAGGCCCAAATTGAGAAATTTGAGGTTTAAAACAGTGCTCCGAATTGGTCACTAATTGGTAATAATTGCTCACTAGGTCCGACTAATTGGTCATTTAAACAGAAATTTTTGCAATGAGTTTAAAATATCAAGGTCATTCAAAACAATTTAGCGGCTCTATTTGATCGTACAAAGCTCCATCAAATTGAATTTAATTGGTCACAAACTGGTCAACATTGATCAGTATATGATGATAATTGGTCAGCGTTATTGACGGAGTTATTAACTAAATAATGACTTTCAAGGACAAGCAAATTTTGTGAGCGACCCAAAATCAAAGATTTGCGATTCAAAAAATATAAAGATTCCTAAAGCTAAGAACAGTTGAAAAATTGGTCAAATCATTTGGTCATGGATACAAAAAATATATATATATTGATATGGATCCTCCTCCCGGAACACCCACTTTCAATAAAATTATCGGTCGTGGATTCCAAAATTTTTAAATTGATTGTCCTAAAATAAATTACAACAAAAATATAAATATAAAATTTTTTATTGCATGTCTTCCTCTTCTTTGTACTCTACTTCCTTTTTCTGATCTTCAACCCTTTCTCTATACCTTCAAATTTCTGATTTCTTCCTATTCACTGCTTCTTTCTGCTCCAATACTTTCTATTTCTTGCTTTTTATCTCCTCCTACCACTTTCCAGCCCTGACCACACTGCTTTTCTGTAATTGTTAACTTCCTTCTGCTCTTTCTGTTTAATATCTGCTACCTAAATATTTCTATCAATTCTTCTAATATTTTTTAACTTCCCGCTAAAAAAAATTAAATTTTTTTTTAAAATCGGGAAGTTACTGGTTTCACCCCGTTTTTCGAAAATCGAGTTTTCATCGGATCTCAACGTTTTGAGGTCTTAGGAACCTCCCCTGACTATTTTGACGAGGGTGTCTGTATGTCTGTATGTACGTGTGGATGTGTGTGTGTGTGTGTGGATGTATGTAAACCTCTTATAACTTTTGAACGGCTTGACCGATCGGAATGAAATAAAAAGCATTACAAAGAGTATCATCTAACTTAGATACCCTGTAAGTTTGAACCGATTCGCGCCGGTAGATTTCGAGAAATTTCAAAATAACCGAAAAAAACAATTGGTAAAAATGATGTTTTTTGGGCATATCTTTTTTGCTATTACATCGATCAATTTCAAAATCTAATCAGCTCTTAAACTTAAAAAACCACGTCGAATGCCGTTTTGCAAATTAAAATCGGTTGATTCGTTCGTGAGATATCGTTGTCGAAAAATTTCAAAAAATTGTTTTTTTTTAATTTTTGAGATTTTTTTACTAATTGATTTTGCACTTCAAATAACATTTTTATGTCTTAAAAAACTGCGTCGAATGCCGTCTTGAACATTAAAAAAAAACTCAAAAACGTCAAAATAGCTTTGCGATTAAAATTAGCGGGAAGTTGCAAGGATGGCCTTTACGGTCAACCTCTTTTCGAATTTTTTTTTTTTTACTTTTTACTTTTTCTTTACTTTTAGTATTTATAAATTCAAATCCATTTAATCAATTCAATATGTTTTATTACTTTCTGATAATATATATATATATATATATAAAGAGTTTCAAATGAAGACAAAAAAATATTTAGCGGCCCAATATTGTAATTTAAAACTTCTCTAGTGTTATATTAATTGGTCACTAATTGGTCATGATTGGTCATTAGGTCAGAAGGATTGGACACCTGTTTCAAAGGATCTTAGAGAGGGGGTTTTAAACGTGATTGATACATATGAATGTTTAGCACCCCAATATTAAAATTCTGAGCTCCTCTGGTCAATAATTGGTCATGATTGGTCAGTAAGTCAGAAGGATTGGTCACCTCTTCCAAAGGATCTTAGAGAGAGGGTTTTAAACGTAATTGATATATATATATATATATATATATATATATATATATATATATATGAATGTTTAGCACCCCAATATTTAAATTCAAAGCGCCTCTGGTTCTGTATTAATTGGTCACTAATAGGTCAGTATAGCTCAGAAGAATTGGTCACCTGTTTCAAAGGATCTTAGAGAAGATGTTTCAAACGTAATTGATACATTTGAATGTTTAGCAGACCAACATTAAAATTCAAAACTTCACTAGTGCTATATTAATTGGTCTCTTATTGGTTACTAATTGGTCAGTAGGTCAGAAAAATTGGTCATTTAGAGAAAATATTTTTTTTGTGTCCATGACCAAATGTTAAAAACTTTTGACCAGTTTTTCAACTGTTCTTAGTTTTAGAAATCTTTTTTTTAATCGCAAATTTTTGATTTTGGGTCGCTCACAAAGATTGCTTGTCCTTTAAAGTCATTATTTAGTTAATAACTTCGTCAATAACGCTGACCAATTATCATCATATACTGACCAATGTTAACCAGTTTGTGACCAATTAAATTCAATTTTATTGAGCTCTGTACGATTAAATAGAGCCGCTAAAATTTTTTGGATGACCTTGATATTTTAAACTTATTGCAAAAATTTCTATATAAATGACCAATTAGTCGGAACTAGTGACCAATTAGTGGCCAATTCGGAACACTGTTTTAAACCTCAAATTTTTAACTTCTAGTGTGATGAAAAAACTTTGATCAGTACATAAATCGTATCCTATTGATTGACAGAATGGTAGGTACTATTGCTAATGTTCAAAGGGGAACATGTTGATTTCTTCGGAATGTTATTATGTTAGTTAATTTTTTAATTGTAATTTAATAATTATTTCTTCACATTCTTTTTCTTCTTCTTCTGTTCTAGCAGAATTTCTGTACGTTGGTCTAAGAAAATAGATAGATCAGTTGTCTCTTTATTGTTATCATAAGTGTTATCGTTGTCATTTTTGGTATTTGAATATTGGAAGGAATTTGTTATTTAATTTTTTTGTTACTAGATGGCGTCAAACAAATTCCACACATTAAAATTTATAAGTATTTATACACACTCTTACCAAAACTTTGAAAGAACTCTATTGTGACCATGATTTGAACGTTTAATTCTACGCACCAACTTTCTGCTAATTAAATTGTATGCCATTTTAAGAACCATTGAATTAATTTACTTAATACGGTTGTGACCAACTGATTTGCTAATTACTTTGGTCACCCTGTATAGACAAGAATAGTAGAATTACTCTCCTATCCTTAAATCTTATTTAAACTGAATAAATTTCTAAAAAAAAAATTAATAGTTTTTAAAATTCTCGAAGCATATAAAACGAAATATAACAACCAATAACATAAAAGAATATTTCCAAATGAACAATGTCGTAATTCGCCTGGAAAACAACATTTTCTGTGAATCTTTGAATCGACGCTAAAATTTTTACAACTTTCAATAACTGCAAGGCATAAAATTTTTAAATAAACCATTCATAAAAAGTCGATTTAACAGATACTTGATTCCTTATTTAAAAGATTCTCAAAGTTTTGATAAAATTTGATATCAAGTCAAGTAATTATCACAATTAACTTTCTTATAGGCATAATAATAATAAAATGTAAGTACTACGAGCCTAGTAGGCGGCTAGCTTGGTTGTACTATTCTTTTCCATTCCCTTTTGTCAGTTGCTTTTCTTTTCCAGTTTGCTATGTTAATTCTTCTTTAATTTCGTCCCTCCATCTTGACCTTGGTCTTCCTCATCGACTTTTGCCTGACAATTCTGGGAATTCTACATAGAAACATTTTCTGCATATAGCTCAACCATCTTAGTTTTTGCGCCTAATCTGTTAGGTTCTTGATAGAGCTCAGTTAGCTCGTTATTTGTTCTTCTCATCCATTGTCCATTTAAATTTTTGCCAGCAAAGATTTTGCGCAGTATTTTCCGCTCCCACACTAGTAACAACTCTTGTTGTTTTTTTGTTGTGACCCATGTTTCAAAAGCATACGTCACTATCGGCCTTATTTCTGTATTTCTTCTTTTCAGTCGTGAATACAGTCCCTAAGTACTCAAATCTTCTACTTCTTCAAATATATATTGTGTTCCCTTTGCTGTTATCATTGTTGTTCTCTCCCAAACTAATTATTTATTTGTTCATTCCATATACTTCGTTTTTGCTTCGTTTAAATATAATCCTTTGGTAGCTGCCCTCTCTTCGAGCTTCATGAGTATTTCCAGCAGTTCTATTTTGCTTTAACCAAGATTATGCTAAATATTATGTATGATAATGGATCACACTGCCGCAATTCTTCTTTGATCTCAAAGCTTTCTGTTATCCCATTGTTTATCTTAACTTTATTCACTGTCCTTTGTAATTTTATCATTCTAATAAGCTATGGACAAAGATTCATATCTTGGAAGGCTGTGAATAGTTCCCTTCTTTTGACTCGATCAAAAGCCTGTTTAAAATCCCTATAAAGAACCATCGTGTCTTTATAGTATTCGTAACATTCAGCCTGTATTTCTTGTAGTGTAAATACTTGATTTGCAGTATTTCACTTTTTCTGAACTTACACTGATATTCTTCTATGCTTTTATCCACCTTCGCTGTTATTCTATTCTTAATATGCATTTATGCAAAGCCAATATTTCTGTTAGGTTTTTTTGTTTATTTTAATTGTTGTTTTGAACTAAAATTTTAAAATAATAATTTTTAGTTCTATAATTAGAATTGGTATATAATATCTACCTATTCATCCAACTTTTAAAAAATATATATTTTGGTGTGTCACAAATAACTTTTTAAATGATTTATAACCCTTGTAATATAAGTAGGTACAAAACTCCATAAAATAATGAAAAGACTCAAGGGTATTTTTTATGATCTTAACCCTTTTTTGCAGATTCTTGGGAATATTGACCATGAGGCAATATTACCCTTTACCGTCACGTATAATGAAATTTTTCAGGGTTGAGTTGTAGGTGTATTGAGTAATAGAAAATAATCAGTAGCGTAATTTTTAGTTTTTTTATATATAAGTATAATAGTTATTTATGATATGAGTGTTAAAAGTGAGGTTTTATTTTGTGAGTGAAAATGTTTGTGAAATGAGCGGAGCGAATTGAACAATTTCACGAACAAAATAAAATCACTTTTAACACAAATACCATACAATTTTTTTTGTACAACTTCCCTATTTTGATAATGAAACGAGCGAATTTTCAATGACAATGAACCAAACCGTGTTAAAAGTAAACTAAACCGTGTTAAAAGTAAACTTATTTACATGGCAACGTGTTAAAAGTATTTTTAACACGCTGCTATGTAAACAATCGTTTTTAACATTGTTTGCTATCATTAAAAGTGTCACTTTTAATGACAGTTCTACAAAAATATTTTTTTCTAATTTTGACATATAAAGTGACAATTTTTAAAACTGATTGACATTATGAAACGTCTTACTTTTTGTAACTAGTTGCATGAAGTAAAATTTTATGCAATTGGTGACGATAAATGTATTTCAAAATTAGTGACAAAAAGAATTATTCTATTTATTAAACTGTTATAATACAAGTTAAAATATTTATTTATTTATTTTACACATTAAGCTTACACAACATAAATTATAAATTAATTAATTATTATAAATATTCATAACACAATTATTGCAATTATTCAAATTAATTTCCGACGACATATTTTTTTCATTGCTCGAACTTGCTGTTATTTGGGAAGCGGCGCACATTGCATTAGATGTTTCACCAAATATTTCTTGCGCTATAAGTTTTTTGAAGTTATACTTCTATTCGGACACTCTGTGGAATGAATTAGTGTGTAGCTAAATGGGAAAAATCATTACATATGTAATGGTGTGAGTAAGAGAGAGACAGAATCACATATAAGGTATATTGTTCGGTAAAAACAAAGATGAAATATTTACTACATGTTATTAGTCATCACTATAAGTCCTTTGAATACCGTTTAAACATTCATTGCATTGAAAAGAGATAGATATACAACAAACAGTCTGAGCTATTGTTATTGTATTATATTGACGTATCGCATTATGATTGACATATTATTTTATAATTCTGTCCAGTAAGTATACATATTAAGTTTAGTATTTTATATTAATTTTAATCAGTAATGAGTATTGTATTGTAGTCTAAAATACCGTCACATGGCACATGGTTGCATTATATCCTTCACTATGCTTTTGAGTCGAAGACATGCGTGTGAGTTAAAACCTGTTCCTGCAAAGTTACTGAAAAGTGCAGTTAAAAGTGCGTTAAAATTTTGTAAAAGTGTGTACCTATATGTTGTTAGAAAATGTTTTGCATTGTTTTCTAGTGTTTTAAAATCTGTAATAGCCCACGGTAAGCAAATCGGTTTTTGTAAACACTTTTTTTGTACATTGATCGTTTAACTGTTTGGTTTTCGTGTTTGAAGTAAGGACACACATCAACTGGTCCTATTTTTCTAAGTATTTATTTAATTGAATACAGTTAATTTAAAAAAAATATATTTCTACTTGCCTGTGTTTGTAGTTATTAAGTTTTATTAGTTAACAGTGCATAGAAGTATAACTTCTGCCGGCAGTCCCACTGACTGCCACACCCTTTTTTATTATTCATGGAATTTTCAACATATCCCTCCGCAACAGAGGTAGATTTCCAACCTCCATGCCTCTTTAATTTTAAAATATCAGCGCCACTGTCTGCTAGGAAAGTGGCAGAGCTTCTTCTGAAGCAGTGGCCAGTATATAGAACAGGATTTGAAAGACCAAGAAATTGTGCAATAACTTTTGGCAGACTGCTAAATGTGTTAATTCCCACAGGATTTCTGGTACATTTTCCATTCGCATATTTTACAAAAAATCTGTTGTGTTTAGGAACCTGGGAACGCAACTTAATATATTTTCTTAATATTTCAACAAGATTCGTATTTTCAATGTCTCCAGTGGTAATTGCAAACTGCCGTATAACTTTTGTTTTTGAAGGTGGTATATCAACACGAAAATGGCTTCCTTCGTCTATAACATTTTCAACTGGAAGAAATGTTAATTCTGCTTTTCTGCATGCTCCTGCCATTCCAATTATCATTGCAACCTTAGCCATTAAGTATTCTTTGTCATCAGCTTCCACTAAAAATTTGGTAAAATCTTCTTTAATAAAAACTTTTGACTTTTTAGCACTGTACCCGTCCGCTTGCCTTTTAATATAATGCTACCAAATTTGTATATTCTTTAATATCAATATTCCTTTTCAGATTTAGTTCAGACCTTAACATTGAGTAAAGTGTCCATAATGTGGAAACTTTTAGATCTTTCTTACCCTCAAAATATGCAAGTAAAACTTTCTCATTAACATGTTTAATTTTGTTCTCATCACACCACGTAACAAATTTTTCGTATGCCAAATCATAAACTGCCTTTGACTTTTTGGGAATTACTGATAATAGAGCATTACCTCTTCAATATCGCTTGGTAGCTCTTCAGAACTTGAATCACTCATTTTTTAAAAATATTGTCACATACGATGAGAGGGCAGTTTGCCCTACATATTAATTAATTAGTTTATATTTTACTATATTGTTTTGTATTACATTTTACCAGGTCAAAGTCATTGCGTTAGATCTCGACACGTGTTTAAATAGTTTAATTTTTATTCTCACGTAGAATATGAATTGGCTATAAAAGCAAGCTGTTGAGGTCGGACACGAGGAGTTCGGAGTCTAAGGTTGTCTGTAAGGGTCACCCTTTGGGGTGTCCCTAAAACAGACCCTTGGGTCTGAGCCGTTGTGACTCTTGACTTATTTGCGTGAGTAAGTGTGACATGCCACCATGTAGTTATTTGGTAAGATTAGATAAGATTATTGTATTTAGTTATTCGTTATTTATTGTTTGTTTCGTTGTTAATATATTTGTTGTTTGTTTCCTGTTGTTTATCTCATCTTCCCCTTGGTTAGTTTTCTGCCTTCAGCAGGATACCTGGCCAGGGGTTAGATAACCACGACCTGGGTGGGAAGTGCCTTTAGTAAGCTACCCCTCATTCCAATAATACTAAGGCATTCTCCTAAATCCCCCCAGGCGTGACATGGTGGAGGCGCCGTTCTCTGATCCCTAAACTGATTCTTCCTAATCAGTTTTATTTTAACTATTCGTAACCATTTTTTTTATAGATTTTTTTTGCCTCATGTCACAGGCGTGACATGGTGGAGGTGCCGTTCTCTGATCCCTGAACTGATTCTTCCTAATCAGTTTAGTTTTAACTATTCGTTGTCTTTTTTATAGCATTTTTTTGCCCCATGCCACTGGCGTGACAGTTTCATCTGTAAATTACGATGCTTTTCCAATGCAAATATCTTTCCCCAGTTTAATTTTAACTATTCGTAGCCATTTTGTTTTCAGCATTTTTTTTGCCACATGTTACTGACGTAGAGTGTGTTCTTTTGCACAATGTTGAGATACTTTTATACATATTTATCTTGAAGAGTTTAAAGATTGTTTTTTGATTGTTTTATGGAACTTTTAGGTGTGTATACTATTATTTGAAGTTTGCCGGTGAAATAATTGTTTTTTAGAATAATGACCTGAGTGCAGAATTAGCAGTTTTTGTGTATCTATATGTTGAATATGAGTTATTTATGTAGGTCAATTATTATGTGTGTTTTTTTTTTCACGGTCAATCGTATTAAATTTCAGAAATGTATACAATATGTATTGTTGATAAACAAAAACTTTCTTCAAGTGAATTTAATGTAATTTTCTAATTGTTTCTAGTTTCTTAAGTGCAGTAATAAATATTCTTCAATGTACCCTATTCGTATAAACGTTATAATCCATACCACTTTGCGAATAAGTATTTTTTCTGGTTTTCTTTAATTTTATTTTTTCTTGTATGTGTATATACGCTCTAGTAAATATTTTATTTTATATCTGTGTCAGCTCTAGTTGTGCATTTAATTCCGAAATAACAAAACTGCACACACAGCAATAATTCAAGTTCAGATTATTGACATTGAACCTTTCCTTTTTAAATTTATTATTTATCTTCATGGATTGAGATGTCAATATTTTTGTTAATTTAATTAGGTAGTATATTCTGTATTTTCTTAGTATTTGTTTAACATGTCGTATATTGGGAAACAGACACCAAATATTCGGTATAGTCAATTTTTTTTATCTTTAAAGTAGTAAAGGTGGCATGTCAAGAGTAAGTAAGAGTACAACGGACCAGAAACTTCGAAACTCCAAAACATCGTCGTTTTTTCTACACTGTAGGTTTTTTTATTGTAATAAAGAATCTGTTACATTAAATAAATTCGATTGAACTTGTTTGAATATTGTTATATTTTTTTTAATCTTTATTAGTTTGGTATTTAAGGTTTATATGGGGTTACTTAAAAGGATTTGGTTATGTGCTAGTAATGGGTAGTTATAATAGAGATCAAGATCTAGAAAGAAGCGGAAGGGAAAACATTTTTTTTTGATGATTTAATATTTTTGTTTTTAGATTTCAGAACAGATGACTGGGAGTCTAGTGTAGTCAACCTGTTAAGTAAAAGGCTATCATGAAAAAGTTTTAAGGTAGTATTTGACTTCTATATTTTAGGTATTTAGTTTCCTTTTTAATATTTACGAAGCTCTGCTGAGAGACAGCAGAAAATTGAGTGTGCAGGAAGCACGGAAAAGTTTTTTTTTTAAGCAAAGCACCAAGATGAGCAGTTGAGGGTTCCTGCTAGTATTTTGGATATAATTATTTCTGTTGAGGGTCAGCAGAGAAGTTTGTGTGCAAAGTGTACACAGAGATTTGGTGTTGTTGATGATAGTCTCTGCTAAAGGAGAGCGGAAATGTTTTAAGTGCACATGAAGCACAATAGGTGACAATATCACCAAGAAAGGCAGATGGTGGTTCCTGCCAATGATATTCGATGAGTTTTTTTAGGTATAATGATGTCTGCTAAGGGACAGCAGATAAAGTGGTGTGCAGGGTGCACATTGTTTTATAATTGAGTTAGATAATGTCTGCTGGGAGATAGCAGGCGAGTTTGTGCGCAGTGCGCATGTAGTATTGTATATTTGGGGCAAGAGGTTTGCCCATGAGTTTTATATACCATGGTTTTACAAAAAGGATTGGAACAATATGTGAAGATTTAAATATAACACTCACTGACGAGTGTTAAAAAAAAGGGAAACTAATGTGGTAAGGTGTTCGTATAGGAAGTCAAATACCCGTATCGGTATAAGTTCAGATTTGAGTTTAATGTAAAGAATAGTAATTCCCTAATGCCCTTTCTAGACATATTCTAATAGTATTTGTTTTTGTATGTTTTAGGACCGAGTTATTGTTTTGAGGTTTAAATGTTTAACGTTTTCCCCACATCTACTCAAGGAAGACGCGATCCAGGAGATGCTTGCTCGGCACCAGAATTCTAGAGAGGAAGGGTCCTTCATCCTGAGTATGGTATGGGTCTAGTCTCAACAAGTAAAGAAGGTCTCCGTCGAGGTATGGAAATAGTTAGCGTCGATACTTCTATCGCAATAATAGCAGATCTTCCCAATGGATGGTAGCCATAGGTGGGAAGACTGTAGTTGTATGGTTTAAATGTATTAAAGGCGAATGAAGTAATGGAGTACTGTCTGATGTTGACCATGGGCCTCGAAAGATGGAGCAATAGATAATGGTTGGTTTCTAAAGTAGTTGCAGACAGACCAACATACCAAAAAGGGATCCGTCTAGCCAGCGGTGGACCTGGCGGTTTCTAGACGAGGGCAAGACAGGACATTCTCCGAGAAGAGCGAATTCTGATAGAAGTGTGGCGGATTATTAATTTTGTAAAACTCAGTTCTATATATACACCCCTGTAAGCCAGAGCCGAGCAAAGCCAGGGGCTGGCTTTAAGGGAAGGGGGGCATGTCACATACGATGAGAGGGCAGTTTGCCCTACATATTAATTAATTAGTTTATATTTTACTATATTGTTTTGTATTACATTTTACCAGGTCAAAGTCATTGCGTTAGATCTCGACACGTGTTTAAATAGTTTAATTTTTATTCTCACGTAGAATATGAATTGGCTATAAAAGCAAGCTGTTGAGGTCGGACACGAGGAGTTCGGAGTCTAAGGTTGTCTGTAAGGGTCACCCTTTGGGGTGTCCCTAAAACAGACCCTTGGGTCTGAGCCGTTGTGACTCTTGACTTATTTGCGTGAGTAAGTGTGACATGCCACCATGTAGTTATTTGGTAAGATTAGATAAGATTATTGTATTTAGTTATTCGTTATTTATTGTTTGTTTCGTTGTTAATATATTTGTTGTTTGTTTCCTGTTGTTTATCTCATCTTCCCCTTGGTTAGTTTTCTGCCTTCAGCAGGATACCTGGCCAGGGGTTAGATAACCACGACCTGGGTGGGAAGTGCCTTTAGTAAGCTACCCCTCATTCCAATAATACTAAGGCATTCTCCTAAATCCCCCCAGGCGTGACAATATGTAAAACTAAAAATATATCAATCTCGCTAAAAACCTTCCGTCTAGACTTTTTTACAAAATGTCAAACTGACAACTAACATGAAGTAACAGCAACAAACTAAATTTATGTTTTCCAAATTTTTATCAATTATATTAAATTTTATTTTTTTATTACTTTCTTCAAAATTAGAAAAAATCTTGTATGCAATACGTTACGAAATGAAATTTTGTGTAACTTGTGAGTTTTTGCGAAACTCACTTCGTTCGTTCCGCAAAAATCTCACGCGTTACACAAAATTAGGCATTTCGTAACTGATGGCATAAATAGCTATTAATAATTGATTATTTATTTTTTGGTTATTTTGGTTACAATAAAAATTTTTAATTGTTATTTAGTTTATGAATTTCTTTAAAAATATTTCTCAAAATTTTTAGGCTATTGAATGTTTTAAAATTATTTTCTTTATTTTTTTTGTCAACATTTTTATTGGATAGGTACCTACATATATTTAAAAAAAATAATTACAATATTTGGGTTTTCAATTATTTTGCCATATATTTTTAAGAATTCTATAGTTTTTATTCAAATTTCTTAATATTAAGGGAAGGGGTATGTGCAAGAATCTAACTATAGAGACGTTGAACTGATATCGCATATTTGGAAATTTGGCAGAGAATAGGTGAGAAGACGCTCAGAGAAGAGAGAAGTGACAAGTATAAGTGAAGAGCAATAGGGATTTATACCTGGAAGAGGAACGACTGATGCAGTTTTTGCTATGAGAAGAATGATAAAGAGATGTTGTAAAATGTAGTATGATAACCACGCTGCTTTAATAGACTTAGAGAAAACGTATGACCGAGTGCCTACACAAGAAGTGTGGAGCTGTCTGCGAGTGAAAGGGATGCTGGAAAAGTGGGTACGTTTAGTGCAAAAGATGTATAAGGGATCAAAAATGACAATAAAATGCAGTCTTGGGGTTACGACAAAATTTGTGGTACATTGGTATTGGTGCTCCGCCAGGGGGTGATGTTGAGCCCCGATATGCTTAGTATTGCCATGGAAGCTATAACTGAAGGGATAAGAAGTGAAGCCTCATGAGAAATGATGAATGCGTTTGATATTGTAATTATAGGTCTTGTAAACAGAAAGTGGAAAAAAAACTTGAGAAATGGAGAAAAGCGCTCCAGAGAAAGAAGTTAAGAGTGACAGACGAGACGAATGGACTTAAAATTAATTTGCAGGACCAACTGGTGCCAGTTGTCCAAACCTCAAATATTTAATATCTATAGTAGAAAAGAAAGGTACAGATTTCGACATAAATATTATTTTCTTTTGATTTTAAATACTTGGGAGATCGTGAAATATTAAAACGTTTGGTTTGTACTGTAAGATCTATTCTGCCACCCTTTTCTTGCTATAACTCTGATGTTTTCTCAGACTTATGAGAACTCTTCTAGTCCTATCTTTCTTAAAAAGTTTAGGATATCGTTGGGCTTCAAGTAAGGTAGATCTTTCTTTTATATTTCGTATGGCCCTAGGTATCTGACCCAAGAATTACGTAATGCAATGCATCCTGAGAGTATGTGAATTAAGGTTACATCGTCTTTGTCACAGAATCTGCACTTTGCTTGATCTACCAATCCTAGTTTCTTTATGTGTCCTTTTGATTGGCAGTGCTCGGTTAATAACCCCCTAATAATACGGAGGTTCTTTTTACTAAGATTTCGACTGTTGAAAAATCTCTTCAGGTTATAGGTAGTTTCTCAGGAGCGTCTTCGGTTGTCATAGCTCTTCTAGATCATTTCAGAACTAGGATTTTTTTCTATTTACTTTTTTCCTTCGTTTTTCTAGGACTGTGCTGATTCTACAAGATGGTTCTGGTCCCAAATATTGGGTTCCATCCCTTTTTTTGCCATCTTATCTGCTGTTTCATCTCCTTCTAATCCTATGTGTCCTGAAACCCATCAGAGGGTTATTTCGCCAGGTTTCATTTAGTTTGCCTAGACAAACTCAGACCATTTTTAAACTGATTGTATGTGAATTCCGAACTATGATGGCTGCTTGACTATCCAGCATCATTACAATCTTTTGTCTACGATTGTTCCTTTCCGTATTAAATTCTACTCTTCTTTTAAAAGTATAAATTTCCGTGTGAAAACTCAGGCGTTCTGAGTCTTTGACTCTAGGTCCAAAAACCTCTGCTTCTGTTCCTTCATATGTCTTGGAGCCATCCACATACCATTTTTTGTCATTTTGGTTTACCCCAAAATGGTCTCTTTGTCCCATTCAGATTTACTACCCAGTTTTGTGGTGTATTTTCTCACAAAGTGTAATTTCTTAGGCATGTCATCTTGGAGAATTCCTCAAGTTTGATCAAATTGAAATAATTGAGGTCTTTTCTTAATTGTCCCTTCTAGTCTATATATTATTTTCTTACTTACACTTTCTACTTGAATGTTTAGCGGCGTGAGATTTGGTATTACTTCCATTGCAGTAGTGGGGCATGATCCCATTGCTCCAATGATACATACACATTACACAGGTTAGTCTCGAATCTTCGAGAGAATTGTTCTCGTAGTAGAGGTAAGCTCTCGTGCCCCAAACTACTGCCCCATAAGTGAAGATTTGTCTCACTACTGCTGTTTATTCCATTGCAATGACCATAGGTTACAACCCCAAATTTTTCCTGAACACCCTAAGAGCTTTGGTAGCTTTCTGTATTTGGGTAAACTCTAGATGTTTAACCTCTGTTTTCCACTCAACGGTATTTTTAACTACTTTGACGGTTTTTAAGTTAGCTTTTCTTTCCTCAAAAAGGTTACTAAAGTGGTCTTGGTGGGGTTGATATTAAGTCCAAATGAATAACACTTTTGCTTTCCTTATTCAGTCCTATCTGTTCTATGTCACAGAGAACATCTGGATCTAGCTCCGGAAATTTGGGAGGGGCAAGCAAGTGCTCTGCCGGCACTGAGGCCACATATGACCCATTGTGCATCCTCCCGTATTTAGAGATATCCACACCTCAGGCTGTCGTCACACAAGCCATTTTCATACTTTCCTCTTGCGAGGATAACCACGTCATCGGAATACCCTTGGCAAGGTATTCCTAGTTCGATCAATTCCCAGAGAAGCTGTCCACACTAAGACTCTACTTGAGTGGGAATGCAAATCACCCCTGCGGGCAACCTTTGGTCGTATTGATTGAGATAGTTTCTTGGCCTGTCTTCATTTCTGTAATTCTTGTACACGTTTGGTTTAAAAGTCGCTTAAAAATTAGAAACTATTTTCAACATCTACAATTAAAAAAATAAAATAACAATAATTAATAAAAATTATAAAACATATTATTAAAATAAAAAAAAATGTCTTTCGAACATTCGAACTTGATTTTAAGTTACTATTTTTTCCATGTGGTAATCTTAATTATAAGATATTGAAGAAATCTTAATTATAATAGAAGTAAATGCTTTACGTAACAGTTTTTAAAATTTGGAACTGATTGAGGAAAATAAAATCTCCTTATCACGAAATTAAATAAATAAACAAAATAAAATAAGTAACCAAGTTTTTCCACTGAAACATTTAAATCTAAATTTCCCCGCAATGGCGCTATTATCAAAATAAGCAAAACAACCTTCTCAGTGCAGGACATTCTGTATATTGAGCCTTACATTTTTATCAGGTTTTTAAAATATTTACATTTAATTTTCTTTTACTTTAAATTTTATAAATTGACTAGAATTCAAACTGTATATTTTGAAATTAACCTGTAGGACAATCTGTATAATAATAATTATTCCCTAAAGATCCCTTATTCAGAGAAATCTGCAACTGCCCTTTAGATGAATATCTAGTGGACCCTTTGAAATTTTAGCATATCAATACAGATGTCTCTAGTGATTCTGTTGCTGCTGGACCTTTATCGATCTGAAATTGTTACTGAAATCTGCCAGTAGAGCGTACTGCTATGGACTATCCAACCACTTATTTGTTAAATTGAGAATATTGAGTTTTGTTTTTTTTTAATAACAAAAAATTAGTTTAGGTATTAATTTTGATAGAAGTAAATATGGAATTATAGTACAAAAGTTTAATTAAGCCTTTATTTTATTTTGTGTAAAAATAAATAAAATATTGGCGTATTTCTGACTTTTCTATTTAAGCTCAGACGTTTTTTATTCGTTTCACAAATTTTGGTCATCAATTTATAATTATTTTGTTGATATTGCTTTTTTTGAGTGTAATTAATTTTTTTCCATTTAACACAACCATTTTCAACAATTCTATGGTCCAAAAATTTTAAACATCCTGTACTAATTATACAGGGTGATTCATTAAGTACGTTTAATCTCAATATTGCTATGTTCCCAAATATCGTGTGTATATATATCGTGAATATCTAAATATGGATTTTAAATTCGCATTTTTTAGTTTATTTCAAAATTGGTAGTTTTAAATTTTTGTACGTTATAGTTTTGCTAATTCTGGCTCTAGTTTGTAGCTCTACTAATAGGGGGCGCTAGTTATATTTGTTGATATTCGTAAATCAAAACATTTCTTTTTTGAAGTTATACTTCTATTCGGACACTCTGTGGAATGAATTAGTGTGTAGCTAAATGGGAAAAATCATTACATATGTAATGGTGTGAGTAAGAGAGAGACAGAATCACATATAAGGTATATTGTTCGGTAAAAATAAAGATGAAATATTTACTACATGTTATTATTCATCACTATAAGTCCTTTGAATACCGTTTAAACATTCATTGCATTGAAAAGAGATAGATATACAACAAATAGTCTGAGCTATTGTTATTGTATTACATTGACGTATCGCATTATGTTTGACATATTATTTTATAATTCTGTCCAGTAAGTATACATATTAAGTTTAGTATTTTATATTAATAATAATATTCAGTAATGAGTATTGTATTGTAGTCTAAAATACCGTCACATGGTTGCATTATATCCTTCACTATGCTTTTGAGTCGAAGACATGCGTGTGAGTTAAAACCTGTTCCTGCAAAGTTACTGAAAAGTGCAGTTCAAAGTGCGTTAAAATTTTGTAAAAGTGTGTACCTATATGTTGTTAGAAAATGTTTTGCATTGTTTTCTAGTGTTTTAAAATCTGTAAAAGCCCACGGTAAGCAAATCGGGTTTTGTAAACACTTTTTTTGTACATTGATCGTTTTACTGTTTGGTTTTCGTGTTTGAAGTAAGGATACACATCAACTGGTCTTATTTTTCTAAGTATTTATTTAATTAAATACAGTTAATTTAAAAAAAAAATATTTCTACTTGCCTGTGTTTGTAGTTATTAAGTTTTATTAGTTAACAGTGCATAGAAGTATAACTTCTGCCGGCAGTCCCACTGACTGCCACACCCTTTTTTGTTCTTCAACTACATATAAGGAAATTAATAAAAAATACGAAAAGCGTTAAATTTTAGAAAATTTTAATTTTAAACATCCGGTATCTCGGAAATTATGTATTGGATATATGCTGAACTATGAAGCACTAAAAAGCTCTAAAACTACCAATTAGGCGGAGCAAGACGATTTGGTATTCAATTTTGCATTCGATTCCGGAGAGCGTCAGAAAAGTTTGTGGACTAAATTTTCCATAGATGAACATAGCATTTTGTGCATAAGAAAAATGTAGTTTCAAATTGCATCTCGACTAGATGGAAAATGAAAATTTTTGAACTCGAGATAGATCAACGAAAATAAGCCCAATTTTTATACCTGGTGGTTTTGGAGGTCGTTGAACACGAATTTCATGACGACGAAGGTCTTCAAAATATCTAGTGGTAAAGGTGGACGTCGTCGCTTAAATTCAATCAAAATCATTAAGCGGGGATTTTTGGGGTCGATGGACACGAATTTCAAGACTGCGATGGTCTCCCAGGTATCTGGTGACCAAAGTGGACCTCGTAGCCTGGAGTTTTATGCTAAATTCAATCAAAATTATTAAGCGGGGGTTTTTGGGGTCGCTGAACACGAATATAATTAGGTACGGCGGTAGTCTCCGAGGTATCTATTGGCCAGGGTGGACCTCGTCGCCCGGAGTTTTACTTTAAATTCCATCAAAATCAGTTGATAATTATTAAGTGGTAGTTTTTGGGACCAATGAACATGAAATTTATGACGGCGGTCTCTAAGGTAACCGGTGGCTAGGGTGGACCTAGTGGCGTGGAGTTTTATGTTAAATTCAATCAATAATCATACCTTCATACCGCATGGTTTTTTAGAGTCGCTGAACACAAATTTTATGACGGCAATTTTTAGAGAGGTAGGTATCTTAGGGACAGGTTGGACCTCGTCGCCTGGAGTTTTATTTTACATTGATTCAAAATCAGTCAATACTCATTACGCAGGGTTTTTGAGGTCGCTGAACGTGAATTTTATGACGATGATTGTCTTCGAGGTACCTGGTGCTTAAGATGGACCGCGTCGCCTTTAGTTTTCTGTTACATTCATTCAAAATTAGTCAATAATTAGTACTCAGGGTGTTTGGGGGCGCTGAACTTGAATTTCATGACGACGAGATACATGGTGCTCAGGGTGAACCTCGTCGCCCTTAGTTTTATGTTACATTCATTGAAAATCAGTCGATAGTTCTTACGCAGTGTTTTTATGGTCGCTGCACACGAATTTCATGAAAGCAATGTTCTCCGATATATCTGATGGCCAGGTTGGACCTCGTCGCCTGGAGTTTTATGTTAGATTCATTCAAAATCATTTGATAATCATTACGCAGAGATTTTTGGCTCGCTGGCATGAATTTTATAACGGACATTGTCTCCGAGTTATCCGGTGGCCAGGTTGCGTAATTACAAACCCTAAGTGGTTGCAGCGCTCGAATGCTCCGATTCGTCATGTGGCGTGGGATTAGTTTAGCTTAAAAACAATAACGATGCTGTCAAACCATACGTTGTATTTGAATATCGTTTCCAAAAAAAATACTGCTAACAATTATCTCCAACTTTTTCACAGACGAAACTTACCTACTTAATAAATAAAAAAAACTAGCTTAGTAACTTTTTAGTGACATAAATTATAAGTCACAAATTCTTACTAGACTTTTGAAAAAGATTAAATATTAATAAATATATTAAACTAAATTATAAATAACACCGTTACAATGCTAATCGTATGCTGTTTTTTTATATACAAATGTATTTGAATTTAAAAGCTTACAATTTGTTTAAACGTGTGTACGGGCTTCTCCGACAAGCCTTGGCGGGACCCAAACATTCGAGCGCTGAGACCACTTGGTTTGTAATTACGCGGCCAGGTTGGACCTCGTCGCCCAGAGTTTTATGTTAAATCCAATCAAAATCTGTCAACAAATAATTACGCGAATGTTTTGGTTTCTCTGAATACGAAATTCATGACGGTGGTGGTCTCCAAGGTACCTGGTGCTCAGGAAGGGTCTGTTACATGTATTTTAAGTAAATCTCATTCAAAAACAATGATTTCAGTTAAAAAGGAACTGCTGTACCTCATATGCACAAATGTTGAAAATTATACAGAACAAAAAATATTTATTCTCTACAAAATGTAATTTTAATTTGTAGGAGATCAAATTAGTTTAGAAACTATCTTAGTTTGCTGAACAAAATCCTGATATTTTAAGTCTAAAATTTAAAATTCAGAGATTTGTAATGAATCACGTATACAAAAATATTAAGCAGTTTGTTTTAAATGGATTTTATTATCAACAAAATTTTTATTCGACGAATTATATGTTGTCATATTTTGAAATGTTAGTTTGATAAAGAATAAAGATCAAAAGAATTTTTAATAATTAAAATATAAATAAGCCGGAACTAACTTCCTATTATTTCTTTTAATTATACTGTTATCAATTTAATTACTATAAATAGTTGTTTGGTATTACTGATAAAGAAAATTGTAGTTATTTTAAAAAATAAACATTTTAGTTTTATAAGATAAATTATAATTTTTTGTTTAATGTATGTTTTAAACTTTTTTAAATTCTTTAAAATCTTTTCTCTGACAGTTTTTTATTATTTTACATTGTTTGTTTCAAATTTAGGATTTTTAAACGGTTGGTTTTTGTGATTTTTTAAATATTTGTTTAATTTTCTTTTTTTTTGTAAATCGGGTTTATTTAAATTTTAATTCAAGAGCAAAACCACAGCCGGACTAAAGTCCGGCTGTGGCAAAACATAGCAGGTAGTTTAAATACACCACCACCTCGCGTTATTCTTTCGTCTGCATTCAAACACTCGCACTATTTGAACTATTTTCTTTTATGGCGAACTCCATCGTTCCATCTCCACACTCAATAGTTCAATAATACGTCCTAACGGCTAATCTAAATGGCGCTTGTCGTCACTTTCCACAATAACTACATCCCCGATGTTCAGCTTTTTCGTTGTCTTCGAAAGATGTTTCATTTAACTTAAATTGTCCCAAATACTCCATACAAAATCGACTTGTAAGGTGTTCTCTAAGATTTTGTAGATGTAGAATTCGTTTCGTCTAAATTGGGTGTTTTAATGGTGCCCTGCAATTTCAAAAACATGTCTGGTGTCAAGGCGACTAAATCTTGAGGTTTATTCGACATATAGTAAGAGGTCTAGAAGATAGATTCGCATTCATAAATTAAAGTTAACAAATGTTCATAAATTAAAAAAGCTCGTCCTGAAACTTTCCTTAAGAATGCTTTTACTACTTTCCCAAAACCCACCCTACCATGCAGCAATGAGTTAAATCATTCTCCACTGGATTAAGTGAAAGCTTTCCAGTCCAACCGTAAAAGTGCTTTAACAGTGCTTTAAAGTTTGTTCAATTGTCACTGTATACTATTTTTGGACGCTCTCGTGGTGCTATGAACCTACGAAAGACTACGAAAGAATAAAGCTAGAAGTAGACAAAGAAAGAGTTAGTAATATATAGGACGGTAAACACTATAGGTGTATAAGCATATCCATAACTTTTCCTCTATTTTCAAAAATAAATGCCTAGCAAAATCCACATCAATTACTTTAAAAGGTGCAGAGATTGAAACCCTATCAGAAAGTAAAGGTGGAAGGTCCACTGTTATTGACATATCTACTCTAAAAGAAACATAAAATATGGAAATCTGTAAGCTTTAATAGAGATTTTGACATTAAGGAGAAAGTAAAAAAATATCTCATTTGGCAGGACTTGAACCTGCAACATTACCAATGTTAAATGTTACATTTCTTTACCTCCTCCTTTAGCAAATGTATGCATTTCGTTAATAAGAGGAGAATTATTTATAAAATTGATACATCAAACTATAGTCACATTTTTGTACCTTGTCATATATTTTTAATTGGTTAGGCGTCCGAAACCATGAATTTTTAGTAAACCAATTATTATTATGAAATATCTCTCTCTCATAGGATTTTTGAAATTTAGAAAATAAACAAACAAGAAAATGACATTAAGTGGAAATTAAAGAGCTGAAGGTTGCGAGTTCGAGTCTCGCTGGATGCGACATTTTTTCAATTTCTACTTATTTAATAAATAAATCCATGGTTCCGGTCTCCTAACCGTATAAAAATATAGGACAGGGCACAAAAAAATGACTTAGAGTTTGATGTTCCAATTGGCGATTTGACAAAGTCTCTCTGCCATTAACGTCATGCTATATGTGCATAGGGAAAAAGTGAGTGTCAAATGTGGCAGGAATAGAATTTAATGACCGATAAGCGATTTCATATCTGAGTATTCATAGCTTAGTTGTTACAGCATCAGCGCGTAGAGCTGAAGGTTGCAAGTTCGAGTCTCGCTGGATGCGACATTTTTTCAATTTTTCCTTAATGTCATTTAGTATAATTTTGTTCGTATACTTACTAAAAACATTCAAAAATTAAAAAAAAAATGTATCAATCAGCAGGACTGGAACCTGCAATCTTTACCTACTTTATAAAATTTACAAAGTGGCCTTTGCAGGACTTTCTTTCTTCATTTCACATGTTCGACAAATTTGCAATGAATTGTAGGAACACTAATATAAAAACTTATTATAGATACGTTTTTTTTTTATAAAAAAATATATATAAATTCGAGACGCCCGCCTCTGAAGTCAGACAAGAATTGCATTTATCAGACGACTTCGTTTTGAATTTTGATGACCTCCAGAGATTCCTCCTCGATCGTCGTTTGTCCTGAGGCGTTGGCACTAAGCCGGCTACGACGTGATAGTGATCTATGCCACATAGCCTGCTTTGCTTTCATCTCACTCCAATACTTCTAGCTTTAGTTCTGCAGTGGAAATACTTTTGCTCCGTTCATTGTCTTATCGATCGCCTGGTTTTCTTGAATGCACACATCGAGCCAATGTTCACCATTCGCTCCACTAATCTCTTTAAAGGTCGCGTTGCAACTGATGTGCACTTCGCCGCAAATCTCTAGAATTTAACACATCAGGCGTAAAAATTCTGTTGTTATCGAAATGAAAGTCGTTGGGGTTAAATGGGTTATACAAATGATCGATATTATCTTCCAGGTCATCTTGTTTATTGGTGACATATAATTGATAGAACTTATACAGAGGAAGCTTGAAGCATAATCTGAGAAAACTTTATTTAGTACGTAAATCCAAAATAGAGGGCGCTGTATTACATTTTGACATTTTTATATTGAATTTTAATAGGTTATAGTTTATACAATTTTTAAGTGTACCCGATCTCTCATTGTCCGTACAATGACACAAAAAGACACTATACTTACAACTGTCTCTAACTCACTAAAACTACAAAACTCGTCTAATACCACATAAATATAGTAAAAATTATAAAGAAGTTTATTGCCACTAACCAAAACTGGAAATAATTAGCACAAAAAGGGGTACTCGTACAAATCAGTATTTAAAACGCTTAAATTTACAACGATTTTTATTGATTAAGGACTTTACAATCAAGTTGGGGCCGCTAAACTGCAAAACTACCTATCTGGTAAATTGTTGAGGAGAAAGCAAGTGCTTTGCCGGCACTGAGGCCGGGTATAGCCCATTTTGCATCCTCTCGTGTGTAGGGATATCCACACCTCGGGATGTCATCAGGCCTACAGATTTAAAATAGGTGATGAGACTCCCGAAGAATGAGAGCTAATCTGACTACTACGAGGACACACCTCTCGAGGATTCAGAGAATAGCCTGTACATGCACCACTAGAGCAATGGGAACATACCCCACTGCTGCAATGGAAGTAATCCCAAATCTCACGACACTACACATTCAAGTAGGTAGTGTAAGGAAAAAAACAATATACAAGGAGAAACAATCAAGGAAAAATCTCGATCACTTCAATTTGATCAAACTTAAGAAATGGCCCAATAAGACATGCTAATGAAATTTAACTTTAAGAGAAAATTCACCACAAAACTGGGTAGTAAATCTGAATTGGACAAAGACACCAACAGAATGAGAGGTTTTGGACCTAGAGCCAAATACTCAGAAAGCCTGAGTGCATACTCAAGCATTTTTTAAGCGGAAATCCGTAGAAAGATGTGTAGAATTTAATATTGAAAGGAACTATCCTAGACAAAAGATTGTAATCATGTCAGATAGTCAAGCAGCCATCAAAGCTTTGAACTCACACACAATCAGTTCAAAGATGGTCTGGGAATGCCTAGGCAAACTAAATGAACTAGGACAAAATAACACTGTTACTCTCTTATGGGTTCCAGGACACATGGAAATAGAAGGAAACGAAACAACAGATAAGCTGGCAGAAAAAGTAGCTGAAACCCCATAATTTGGATCAGAACCATCAGAACCATCTAGTAAAAAGAACCACCGCATTATAAGTGGAATATTAACCGGGCACTAACGATTAAGAGGACACATGAAGAAACTGGGATTGGTGGATGAAGCAAAGTGCAGATTCTGTGGGATAGAGGATGAAACCTCAGTACACATACTCTCAGAATGCATTGCATTACGTAATTCTAGGGTCAGATGCCTAGGATCATACAAAATAGAAGAGAAACACCTACCTAACTTGAAGCCCAACGATATCCTAAACTTTCTAAAAAGATAGGACTAGCAGAGCTGTTGTTAGTCTGAGGAATCATCAGAATTATAGTAAGAAAAGGGGGACACAATAGATCTTATAGCTCGCAGGTGTATCTGTCACCCTTAATTTTGCTCGTAAATACATAAATGGAGAGATTTCGTGAAATGCAGCGTGATATCCCTGCTCCTTCAATAGAATTAGATTAAACGTATAACCGAGTGTCGAGAGAAGAAATGTGGAGATGTATGCGAGTGAAAGATGTGTCGAAAAATTATGTACAATTAGTGCAAGAAATGTACAAGGGTATAAAATTGAAATAAAAAGTAGTGTTGTGGTTACGAAAGGATTTGTGGTGTATGTGGAGCTTCACCAGAGGTCGGTGCTGAGCATCTATATGATAAGTATGATGATGGATGATAAGAGGTGAAGCCCAATAAAATATGATGCGGATGAAATTGTGATTACAGATTTTGTGGCAGATAGTTTGGAAAGAAAACTTGAGAAATAGAAAAAAGCGCTTCAGAGTAGACGGTTGAGAGTCAGTAGAACAAAGACTAAATATATGATAACATATGAGACATATGCACTTAAAATCAATCTGCAGCACCAATTGTGTGAATGGATGAACTGAAGAAGAATGCGTGGAGTTTTGTGTGAAAAGAACGTAAGTGCAAAAATGAAAGGCCCACTGTACCAGATACTTGTAAGACCAGCGTTGATTTACAAAGAAAGTTA
The DNA here is from genome assembly GCA_964028335.1 of Altica lythri. NCBI lineage: Eukaryota > Metazoa > Arthropoda > Insecta > Coleoptera > Chrysomelidae > Altica > Altica lythri. Next base: position 54,696,843 of record OZ034804.1, read on the forward strand.
GAAGTGGTGGAGATGAAGATTTTGCGTTGAGTAAGTAGATTAGCGATTAAGAAATAAGAGAGTCAGAGGTAGATTGACAGCTGAGAATAAAACTAAGATTTTTGTAATTAGTTATTAAAAAAGTGTATATTTAACACCTGGAATAAAAATATGTCCATAAAGATATGGGAAATTCCCACAACCATCTGTTACTCGTACTCCATCTATTGTTTATATAAAAGTCATAAACGTGCGCTTAATTTGCAACCATTCCAATGTTGCATAATCAATTACTTAAACGCCATAAAAGCAATTTATGATACTTGTCAAAGATTTACGACTGAAATGTCAAATACATTGTATTTATTTTCATTGAAATTTTATTACACATTTTATGATCGTACATTTTTGCACCATGTTTGGATGTGTATTGTATTATAAGCGGAGATACTTCAAAATGATTGTAACGGTCATTTCGGTTTTATTGAGGTTGACATTCATTCACATTATGTGTACATAAAGTTTCCTATTCGACGTTTTTTGTGTTGGGCCGATATTGAAAGGGTTTTTAGAGCGATTATCGGTGAATTCTTTACTTCTGGATTCTGCTGAATACTTTCGTTTTTGATCCTTAAAGATCTTATACTTATAAACCATTAAATAACTTTTAAGAACATATTTACTGTCTTTATTAAATTCTCTATCAGTCCGGATATCAACAAGATTTTGTGGGTTAATCAAAGCAAATTATTAAAGCGAAGCTTTTTATGTGGGCTTCGGCAACTTAGAAGCGACTTGGCGAGAAAAATTAAGGTTACGTATGGGTGGTGACTTTATTATATATCTTATATCTTATGGAATACGCGGCAGACTGCTATAATTCAGATGTTTTCTTGCTATAATTCGGATGTTTTCTCAGACTTCTAGCAGCTTTTTAAGTCCTATCTTTCTTAGAAAGTTGGGGTCCCAGTAAGGTAGATCTTTCTCTTTTTTTTCCGTATGACCATAGGTGTCCGACCCTTGAATTACATAATGCATTCTGAGAGTATATGTAATATGTATGCTGTCATCCTCTTCCTCAAAGAATCTGCACTTTGCTTCAATAATCAATCCTAATTTCTTCATGTGTCCTCTTAGTCGGTAGATCCTGGTTAATATTCCCATTATAATATTAAGGTTGTTTGTAGGTCTCTTTTGTTTGTAGTTTCCTAGGAGCGTCTTAATTCTTCTAGTTCGTTCCAGTAGGTACTTGGATTTTTCTCGATTCACTTCTTTCCTTAGTTTTTCTAAGTGTACTACTGTTGAATCCACAAGATGGTTCTAATCCAAAGTATGGGGTTTCAATCCCTCTTCCTCCCGTAATCTGCACTTTGTTTCATCTATATACCAATCCTAGTTTCTTTATGTGTCCTTTTAATCAGCAATGCCCAGTTAATATTCCCGTTATAATACGAAAGTTCTTTTTACTAAGACTTAAACAGCTGAAAAATCTCTTCTGGTTATAGTTTCTCAGGAGCGTCTTCGGTTGTTTTAGTGCTTGGTTTTTCCCTATGCAGTTCTTTCCTTAGTTTTTTAAAGACTGTGCTGATTTCATAAGATGATTCTGGTCCCCATTCTGGTTCCATCTCATTTTTTGCTACTTATCTGCTGTTTCGTTTCCTTCTATTCCTATGTGTCCTGGCACGCCTAGTGAGCTTTCATGTTTAATAGACACAAAAAACATACCATAAAATGTCAGACAACATAAATAGAATTAAAATTTTATTAATTTTTAGCTATTTACTTCTATTTAAAATTGTTGCGTTATGAGCTCAGACAATTTGCGGATAATGCATGATTTAAATATGAGTGAATTTCATCTATATTAGACAAAAAACATTTTATGTCAAACTAGTTCATTATTGTGTTTTTATTGCTTAGTTACCAACTATCTAATGTCGTACTTTATGCCCCTGCGGGCATAAAGTTCACTTTATGACCCGTACGGGCATAAAAAGAAATAATTTTTTGTTTAACTTATTTTAAAACATCTTCTCTAGACAGAATTTTAGACTTCTATGCTTTGTAGCCTTTTGAAGTTTGCTTCAAATATTCCATTAACTTATAGTAATTAGCAATGTTAATATTTTTATTTACTATTAAAGTCTTCTTTACCATGGAATATTTGGACCACAAAGAACTCGGAGCAAATGTTTTAGCGAGATCGCCGAAGTATCCAAGCAACACAGTTTCATTAACATCTTTTACGTAGTTTTCTTGCATCCAATTTAATAATTTTTGGTATTCCATATCGTAAACTTCTTTAGACTTTTGTGGCAACAAATTTTCAGTTGCTTCCTTTGCTTTTTTAATAATTTCGTCAGGAATTCCAAAATCTTCGTCCATTTTGACTTCTTACTTTGACACATGTAACAATTATTGCGATTTTATGACATTTACGTTTGTCAACATTCACCTAGCAACGATATTGCCTACTATGAGAAAGTGGCAATGTTATTAATTCAAACCGGATTTTTAAAATACTGATTTGTATTGAGATTGGATTGCAATAACGAACTAGTATGACATAAAAGTTTGTATGTACCAATGGCATAAACAGATGTGTATACCCTCGGGCGACTTACAAACCCTCGGGCCAGAGGGTTCGTAAGACGTCGCCCTCAGGGCATAAACATCTATTTATACCCTTGATACATAAATAACTATTATAAAACCAATAATGTCAAATATCATTTAAATTGTCAGATGGAACGTCAAAGTTGTCAAATATCAATTAAAGACGTCTAGGTATACCTTTTCTTTTATCCAAAAATTATCCATTGAACAGCAAATACAATTGCTGCCCAATAACTTTTCTATAACATATCGCTTTAGCGAACCACAAATCAGTAACTTTCCATAAAACTTTCCAACGTCTTAATTTCAACCATATTTCACCAAATTTATCAAATACATCGTACTGGGACTGTACCGTGATAATTTTTAGTGGTCGTTAAAAGTTTACGATCTTAGTCATCAAAATTTAATTATTGAACTTTGCGCGGACTTCAGCTATATTTGTTGATTTTAATGTGTCAAGAAGGAACACTGTTGATGCTTGTTAACCACCAACTAATATTTTTTTTAAGTGTTAATTTGATGATTTATTTTATGAGTTAATCATTAGTATGTGTAAACTATTTGACTTTTTTTTTAAATTTTTATTGGTTTCTTTTACAATATAACATTTATTCATTATTCCTAAGAGTAGGGAGCCAACAAAGAGAAAATAAATAAAGAATCAAAATATGTATATTATCTAAGTATTGAAGATTATTTTCTTTCACATATGATTGGCAAACACTAAAAATGCACATTTTATCATTTTGAAGTCAAGAATCAGAATTAGAAATCTCTAAAACTCAGCAGATTGTTTACCTATCTATTGGATTTCTAATACATAATCTCTAGCCGTAAACTGTTGACAAAATGTTACACATGAATTCCGCCACGATCGTCTATATAGAAAATAATGGTAGGATCACTGCGCGCTGCTTTCGAAGTTCTTTGTACCACATTTCGCTCCAGTTTGCCGACGTTTCAAGTAGATTTTGTGAGAACCAGTGAGCAGCGATGCCAACTCTATCGATTTAGGAAGAAATCTATCGATATACCGTTAAAATTGTCTTTCATAATTAGTTAACTTTTTTGTAACTTAACTTTAACTTGCCTTTTTTACTTAAATAAACACTTTTTTTAATTAGCAGCTATTTTTTTTAAATCTACCGATTTCTACTTATTTTTTGTATCAATCTACCGATTTTAGAAATTTAAGTTGAGAACGCTGCTGGTGAGCAACAACGATGTAAAACGAAATGCGGACCGAGAGCTTCGGTGACATGGAACAAGTTTTAGCGAGAGTGATCCTATTATTCTTGTCTATAGGTATATACGGTGTTGGTAGTATTTTTTTTTGTTTACTTTGATAAATTTTCCTAAAGTAACCTTTAGTGTGTACATTCATTTCTTTAAAAATATTTTAAAGCTTACCTTGTAATATAATCCTAAAATTATCCATAAATGTAAAATAATAACTCGCAAAATTTTTCTTAACCCTGTAAAATTATACCGAAATTTATACCGAAATGATATTAAACATGATCTAAGTTGTGTATAGATAATATTATTTTGAAAGTTATTAAATAAATCGTTCGTAGCGTAGTTGGTTAAGCGACGGATCAGTCCACTTGTGACAGTTCTGGTATGTTATCATAATGGGATCGATTACGCGACAGAGAAGTTTTTTTTTTGTATTATTTTAACTGGTAATAAAATAAACTGTTTTAGAAAGTTTTTAGATACAACTACCCTTGATTTTGTTAACAAGGAAATAATCTTCTCTATGATCAATCACAGCGTTGTATGACTTAATATTTTTACAATGTCAGGGATGCTGTGCATTGTTGAGATGACACAAAATATGACCTATAAATCAGTAAAAAACTTTCTATTATAAAAAGTTCTTTTTGTAAATTGTGCTTATATTACGTTAACAATGTAAAACCAAAAATACTTACCTATAGTATAAAGCGTGAGATTTAGAACATCTTATTTGGATCAATAAGGTGGTGGTGAAAACAACAGTTATTGGGTATGGTAGTCAAAGATACATCAAAAAAATGCCCCTATCAATCTAAACAAGGTTTTGAGACATAATTGGAGCTCTAAAAGGTATTCCATCTGCAGCAGTGAAAGTTCTATTAGATCTTCACATGATTTTGAAGGTTAATAAGCAAAAATGGGATTCTAGAAGCTGCTAGAACATGTCTGTTATGTAAGGACACAACAAAGTAAAGCAGGCATCTGAGAGATAAAATACAACCACGTGGTTCATAAATAACTGCTTAAGAAAACATTTCAGGTAGACATGCAAATGCAAATTTATTATTACACATAAGCAAAGATTTATAGCAATGACCAAAAAGCTTCTGTACCACTGAGAATGTACTCAGGCAGAAATATATGCAATCTTGCAATACGTAACAAAAAATAATTTAAGGGATTATAAATCTAAACAGATCAATATATGCGCAGATATCAGACATCTACTATGGCCCTACAGATTCGTATATCAGTGGTCCCCACACTAATATACCTACGAATGCCGGGTAGAACTCGATGTTTGGTGGAACATTACATTAGTTTGAATGCCAAAACATAGACAAATAAGAGCCAAAGAGCAGTCTAGTACTAATAAACTTGCAAAGAAAGGACCATCTACAATAAACTTGAAAACAAAGGACTATATACAATAAAATATGGTCCAGAGCTATCTTCAGGGGTACAAAAAAGAACAATCCGGAGCTGTATGAAGGCATACTTAGATCCGTAGACAACACAACCAGTAATTGTAAGAAGTTTGTGGTCACGCAAACAGTAGAATCTGTATTAAACAGACCATTAGAAAAGTTATAACACTGTGTAAAAGTAGCAGGAATCGGCTGTTAGTTATTAAAAATGTCGTTGTGTGTCGTGCGCAGGTCAAAGGTCACCTGCAAAAAATGTTAAACTTGCTTAATCAGGCTTTGAATCTTTCAGTTTTCTTCTCTCCGTTAACAGTTAACATGTTTCTAGGATAACAACAATGCTTTATTCATCCGTTTCAACATAAGAACAATAAAACACAAGAACAAACACAAATATCTGTCCGGAAACCGTTGGGTTTTTTTGCGTTCCGTGGCACTCCTGTGTGTAATAGAAGGTTCTACTCGATCAAAAGAAACTGTTTCTTGTTTTTCCCTTCAGGCTCCAAGTGGAGTTGAGTCATCAAACGGTGTAGTCAGATCGGACTCTGGCGCATAGGAAAGAAATAGATCATTCATCCCTTCTGCTTCAACTGCGCTAGAAGGAAATGGTATCTGAAACTCAAAACATTGATTAGAACCAAAACCGTGGTCGTTTCGTAGCAGTATTTCATCCGCATGACGTCTTCGTTCTACTCCATTTGTTTTTTTTTGGATGATACGGTTTAGATGTTATGTGTTGGATTCTTTTCCTTGCGTACCATTATATCTGATACGATAATTCGTGGTAAGCCAAAATAACAAAATATCCAATCCTCGTTGCCAGTATGTTATGTTATTGATAATAAAGGGTACTAATAGTATTATATTATTGGTACCCTCTGTTTTTGATAAAAGAACGTCATTATATAAACGAACCTAGTGAATTTCCTCTTAATTTTACTTAAAAATTATAGAAGCAACCACGTATTTCTTTTAAGACAGCTCACTGGACAATTGCAAAATACTGTCAACTATCCACAATTATATGTTATACAACAAGTGTTCGAAGGTTAATCTAACAGTAGCGCGTGATGCATGAATTTAGTAGTAAATCTTTTTGAGTTTGGGTTAGAATGGCTTCCTGTCGGCCTTTCGAAAATGATATAGTTTAGGTTAATGACAGTGAACTGTTATATAATGTCACTCACTAAGTAAGTAAAAACATCATAATTTAGTATAAAAGAATAATTTGTGGCGCGCCAATGGAGAGATATTCTTCGAAGCGATATAGTGCCGAATTCCGCCTGTTTTTTAATTTGTCTTAGAAAAAGTATAAATATATATTTGTTGCGTCACTGTACAATCTATTATTTGAATCTTAAGGATATCTTAAACATCCAGAAAATATTAACAAATACTTAGATGAAGTCATAAAGGTGGTTTTAATACTAAACAGTAAAATCGGAACATAAAATCCAATACCTCCATCAACAATTCATTCAGAGCAAACATAAAAAAGAATCGGTATCATTATGACATTCGGTGATGACAAAATAAGACTGCCACCTCACTTTTCACATGCCTGCTTCCGAGATAAAATCTGGCGAAAGGCAGCACCAAAAGATGTCATAAAACTGTAAATGACCGTTTTGTGGTTATTTTACTAAGTACGGTTACGATGTCATCCGCAGCCCCATTGCGTCCGTCATTTGGTCTGGTGTCTGTCGCTGACAACTTCTATTCTTTGCCGTTCTTTTCTTTCGTTTCGTGACACGCAGTGGCAGCGTCAATTAATATCACATAACTACAATATGTATAAAAAATATATAAAACGCTAGAAAATGTGACCATAATTAATTTGATATCTAATATCAGTAGTTGTAAACAACTTTAAAATCTTCCAGATTTGGGAATCTTTAAAATATAATCGTAATAAATTAAAAACTTATACATATATAGACAAAAATATATAGATTTTAAAGTACTTTATTGCTTTACAAAATATGTCCCACCAAGATTGATACACTTTTGCATACGTTCAAACCAATTCGTAAAACAAAAAACAGTCTTTAGTTGACACCTGCAAAGTCGCTGTTTTAAAGGCAGATTAGATTAGATATTTATTGGGTTGGCTGTGTATCACTGCGACTTTTGCAGATCTATTGTGAACACCCATTATCTCTGGAATAGAGCACTAATAGAGATTAGAGCACCTTGTCCAGCCCTGCCCTCTTAATGAGACTTAATAGCCTTGACAGTGCTGGCCACCCCGCATAACTTGGTGCAACCGGTTTATCCTCTTCCAGTACTAGATACTATACCCTCACATTGGCATAGGACATGAAATGCGGTTTCCTCTTCCTCTTGACAGTATCGACAGATGTCTTCATCTGCTAAGTTCAGCTGTCTCATGTGTTTTCTGTGCCTACAATGTCCTGTTAGAGACTGACAATCATTCTGACATCGTTTCGCCTTTGTGATAGCAGCTCTGCAGTAAACTTCGCCGAGTATCCCTTTTATGAAGACTATGGCTTGTCGTTTGCCCGGTGATTTTTCCCACCACTCCTGGGTCTTCTTTAGCCTCCATTTCTCAATGGCTGCCTTTCTGAATGTACCAGCAACTCCGCCGAATGGTTCCGTGCCAATCATTGGGGTATTAGCTCCCGCACGGGCCAATTCATCAGTCTTCTCATTGCCTCAAAACCCTGAGTGTTCTGGTATCCATGCCAGTGTCAGAGAATTTTGTCTTGCGGCATTTGTCAGGGCCCCAACGCAGTCCCACACCAGCTGTGAGCTTATTTGTGCCGAGACTATAGCCTTTACAGCTGCTTGGCTGTCCAAGTATATGACTACGGTCTTACCCGTTATACTCTGACTCCGTTGCAGTGTTGTATGGCCATTACTTCAGCTTAAAACACTGTGGCATACGCACCTAGACTTAGTTGGACTTTTATTCTGTGTCCTCTACTATATATACCTGACCATGTGCCTTTCTGAGTCTTTGAGCCATCGGTATACCAGATTGACTCCCGTTGGATTGGGGGGCCATTGTTTCATAAGTCCCTTTCCAAGTATTTCTACTCGAAAAATTCTCGCAAAGTTATAGCTGGGGACTATCCTGTCCTGAGGCAAGCTCATTATTTGATCCGCCTTAACCCTCTCATATAACTCTGCTTGCTTTTTCCCTTTTAATAAGGTAATGGGAGCCTGGCTTGTAGCAGCCTGTAAGCAGGTGCCATAGCCTCGCCCTGTATGTAGTTATGCGATTTTAAAGGCAATCATGACTTCTTCTGGCGACTGGAATCGGTACGCACGCATTAAAGTCTTGATCTTTGAGAAAGTAAGTAGTCGTTGGGTCTTAGGTTGGGACTATATGGTGGAGGGTCTTACAATTTGATATTTTGAAGTTCCAAAAACTCGATTGTCTTTTGGGCAGCGTGAGCACTTGCATTGTCCTGATTTAGGATGATTCGCCATCATTGTGTGTTGTTTTTTTTTTAGTTTCGCGATAATTTCTGGTAAGAAACGTTTATATACGAATCAGAAGTAGCCGTTTAAAAATTACATAGTACCAATTTTGTTTAATTTTTTAATCACTCAATTTGATTAACCTATGATGGGATTTGCTTTTTCAAAATCTTTAATGAGATACTTACGAATTGTTCTGGCCCAAATAGAATAAAAGGTTATTAAAATAAGGTACCATTCTGTTACATTTTTTTGGCCCGGTATTATAGTAGGTAGCGGGCCAAATTTGTATCCGCTCTACGTGATAAACAATCATTACCATAAAAATTTTTCACCAAATTTGAAACAGAACTTAATATTGGCTCTTTGTTCGAGGCTCACCCACTCACTCACTTTTAGCTTGAAGCGTGTGAAGTGGTCATGAAATTTTGATAGAACATTAATGACAGATCTACCTATCAAACGCTAGCCCCAATAACAGATGGCGCTACTAGTATAGGATATTTCTTAAAAGTTCTTTTACTTTGCGACAGACCTTGTATTACATTTTTCAGTACTCGTCACTTTTGCATGCATATGAATTTTTTTTCTTAATCTAGATAATTTTTAGATTAATACGTACATTTTTTCACGCAGCAAAACTGTATTTGTAATTTCTAATAGCATCATTATAACGTGCCCAAAGAATATATAACTAAAATATAAAAAATATAATAAAAAATATTATGTAACTTTATGAATTGTTTTATAGCTTCTCATATTATCTTAAACACCATAAAAGTGTCATCGCAGCAATCATTAAAAATCTTATCAACTTCAAATTCAAAATAGTTTTATTTAATCTTTCACAAATCACATTATCTCTTGTATACAATGAAAACCACTGCCTCAGCGTGAACTGACAACAGATTATTGACTGTCATAAAATTTTACTACCAGTTTATGGTGGAATAAAACGCATTGCTACTATATTTCAAACAAATCTACTCCACTCATAAATCTTATGTTTTAAACGATTGCGGTATGTAGTAAATCAACACATAACAAAAAACAAAATAAAAACCTTCGCTACTTTTTATCACACACAATACCTATATAAATCAAATTTAAATAAATTAATATATTGGGAAGTACCTATTCAGTTGTGACATTTGTTTGACAAACGTCGAAGGTCAAATGTCAAGGTTAAATGTCAAATCAGTAAACGAGCTATTAGAGCACGATATTGAAAAATCATTTAGTTTCTTACAGAGAGTCATTCTACCCTTTTAGGACTTAAACAACTCTTATAACGTCTACGTATTGTCAACTATATAAAGTTATCAAATGAATTTTCTTGCCTTTTGTAAACGTCGACTGTTAGTATCAACAAATGCATGACTTATGACAGATGGAAGTTGGCAATAGGTGAACGTCACAAGAAACTTCGGTACTTTTTATCACAAACCATTTATAAATCAAATTTTAATACATTAACGTGTTTAGACGGACCAATTTTGACATTTGTTTGATAAATGTCAAATATGAAATGTTTCAAATTTTGTGGAATGTCAAATGAGACAACGATCTATAAGATAACGGTTTTAAATACCATCTAGTTTCTTATAGGGGAAAATTCTACACTTTTTTAGTACCTACCTTTTAAAATCATCTGACGTAAACAACTATTAGGTATAACGTTAACATATACTTTACAAACTTATCAACTAAATTTTCTTGCCTTTTAGCCTTTTGTCAATGTCGTCTGTCAATGATAACTGTAAGAAACTTATTGCTATTTTGGCCCGTGACGTTGACAAATGACTTATGACAGATGGCGACAAGGATATGTAAAATAAGTTAGTAACATTGTGAAGTTGGTAACAGGAGATCGTCGTGAGAGTTGTAACTTTAAATGACCATAACCAGTACCAAAAAGTGTAAAATATATAGGTAAAAGCTAAACAATGAGAGAAATGTATCGAAGAATAATTATACAACCATACTTTTGGGATAATGAAAGAGAAGAAAGAATAAGCAAATACGAGGAAAACAAATACAAAGAAGTCATAGAAAACATAAGGAATTTAATACATTGGGTAGTAATGTGTAGAATTCATATATTATGGAGACCACAGCTCAAACAATAGCAGCACGGAAGTAAGTAAAAGAATTAAAACAGGTAACAGAAGCTACTGGAAATACCACGAGATTCTTAAAGATAGAAAAATCGGCAAAAACAACTAAAAACGGAAATCAGTCCAGTGGTAACCAATGCAGCAGAAATACTGTACTTGAAAGAAAAATTCTTAAAAGAATCTAGGATGGAAATAAAATTCAAGAACAGACAAGTAAGATAAATAAAAGCCCAAATTTGCCACAGTGAAAACCAATACGCACGAGACTCAGAGTATGATCGAAGTGTAAGACCAGGTTAAGGAAGGAAACTGAAAAGAGAATGTAGAAAACAGAAAAGAAAGGAACTTTATTACCAATCAAGCTAAAACACATAATAACCTGACGGAGAACAGCAATGTAAAATGTAAGAGCATGCGAACTGATCCCCGTGGAAGCAGGATCAAACGAGCTCATATTAGGGCGACTTACACTCCTGTTGCAAGACTTTTTGGCCTATATATGTAGAAGATTTCAAGAGGAAAGAAATGCATTTTATTACAAAAATAAAAATCAGAGACAAAAAGATAAACTGAAACACAAAACTACAAATACACAAAAGCTCTCTAAAAACAATAGCATCACATGCTACAGAGACAACTACCATGATAACAAAGACGGAAGAATAGTTAAAGGTGTGTAAAAGAAAGATAATAAGTAACAAAAATCACTACAAAAGGTGTTAGTTAATACTTGGATTAAATAAAGAAAGAGAGTATTAAAAATGAAGAGGATTAGATGGAATGAGTACCTACATCATGAGAAAAAACTAACCTTAAAAGAGTATTAACGAAATGGATTTCACCAAGCCAAGAGACCAAAAGACAGCAAAAGAGAGCAAACATACGATGGAGGACCAAGAAAAATTAGAAAGATAAAACCAAACATATCCTAAAATAAATACAACAAAGAAGATACTGGAGAAATAGAGTTAAATACGTAAAATCACACAAGCAATTCTAAATAAATGGAATGGGCTTTGGGCTGATACCCAACAAAAAAACTCTAAATCAACGTTTGACATCTAGGTTGGGTAGACATACGGTAGATGGCGCTGTGTGTTTGATTTCTAGATTATTTTTCGTTACAACTTAAGAATGGCTGGGCTGATTTGGCTAATTTTGATATTAATATATTTGTGAAAGCTCAGGGAAAATTTAAACGTTGAGAGATATTAGATGACACATGACGACTAACAAATGACAAAAACAAAAGACCAAAACAAAGATTACTATAAAAATTATTTGAGGTAAAGAATTCCAATGGAAAAATTTAATTATGTCACTGTTTAGAAAATGAGAATAGTACATTACGTAACGAGTGCGGAAAGCAGGTGATCCCATCACGAGTGCATTTGTCGCGTGAGCCGAAGGCGAACGCGATAAAAAGCACGAGTTGCTGCACACCGCACGAGTTGCGTATTCTATTTTTCATCACTCCGTGAGGAAAGCTCTTGAATTTGTCTAAAATAAAAGGAAAGAAAATAATAAAAGTAGTATTAGGTCTGATCCGCCTGCACCGTGAAGGCGCTGAAGGAGGGTTGGGGGAGGCGGACACCCCCTATTCAAACGAAAATTTTTAGAGTTAAGAAATTATAAAATTTTTATTAAAAAAAAACACTTTTTTATTACAAAATTATGTATAGTTATGAATCTTTGTTAAATACGTTATATGTAATATTTGAACAGTTGCTTAATTCTATAGACTAATTTTTTTTATTCAACTTAAGTATATTAGAAAATAATTTCTCACAATATCTTTATTTAGTAATGAAACGTTTGATTGATTATATCGTGGTGCATTTAGTACCGCGTTATCAGATGCAAAACTATTAAAAAATTCATCCTCAATTTCTTTTAATTCACTTTCTATCTCATTTATTTTTGATTGGGAAACACTTATCAACTCTGTTTCGGTCATTCATTGCTTTCTGCACGGTCCTGCATGGTCGAAAGCAGTGGTTTCCGCACGGAGTGATGAAAAGTTTTATATTTTGTAACGTTGAAGGAAGCATTGCTTTCCGCACGACCCTGCAAGGTCGAAAGCAGTGCTTTCCGCATGGAGTGATGAAAATAATATTGTATTGTTTTTATTTCTAAGTATTGTAAACTTTTATAACATACCGATGGTTTTTATTATGGCAAATAAACTAATTCTGTTTTTTTTTTCTAGATTTGTCTACTACACAGACAAGGTAAGTTTGATGAACATTTCCATACAAACAACTTCCTAAAGTAGGGAAAGAAAAATTATTTTAGTTTATGATTTGTTTGTAGCGTTACTTAAATTGTAAAAAGTTTTCATTTTTTAAATAAAAATTGCCTACTCATTTAAAACATAACATCAAATTAAAAAAAAACTGAGATATGTAACTACTTGATTGCAGTTTCCTGCTAATCAATTGTCATTTCAGTAAAACGTTTATCAAATAGATGTCAAAGATAATAATATTATACCTAATACTATTATGACGTTTTACAGAGTCTTTGAAAATCAAAGAACATATAGACCGTTTACTAAGAACCAACAACTACTTCCCTCTATATTTATTTATTTATTCACGGATCCTCCATTTACATATAAAAAAATACAATAGTAAATAAGTAACAATTGCTGTCAATACTGAATAATAAAAACATATAAAAATAACAGACACAACATACTCAAAAATTAAATATTTAAAATATAAAAAAATTTGTACAAGGACTTCAAAAAAAAAGTGGCTGTGGGGACTGGTTTATGTAACATTCACGATACTGTTGGTTATTTGTTGTTTAAAAGCATCTAGTGATATTGTAAAAAGATCAATTCTAGGGCTGATATTGTTTAAGAGACGTAGCGTTCTCGGGATAGGACTGTAGTTAGCATAATTAGTATTATGAAACGTCACATTAAAAAGCTCCCTATTTCTAGTATTATATACATTAATGTTAAAATATATCAATGCAAGTAACTTCGGACAGTCAATGACATTGTGTAATATTTTATAGATAACAGTACAATCAGTTACTTGGCGCCGTACAATTAATTTTTGCATCTTTAGAATAGACAAAGTATTTACGTAGTTAAAATCCCTGTATGTGCCCATTTTAAATGCAATATATCTAGCAAATTTGACCTGAACACTTTCGATCTCAGAAATGTCAGAGTTATAAAATGGAGACCAGACTACAGAAGCATAATCCAACTTAGATAGCACCAAAGAGCAGTACAATATTTTCACTGTTTGATGTGAAAAATTCCTGCTATTCCTCATAATGAGACCAAGTGTACTATTAGCAGAATCACGCGTTTCCTGTATATGTCTTTTGAATGTAAGCTGTTGGTCGAATACTACACCTAAGTCCTTTATTTCACTTACCCTCTTCAGCAATGTATTATTAATGCTGTATGTGTACTTCATCAACACCCTACCTCTAGAAAAAGATATAACATAACACTTATCAGTATTTAATTCTAACAAGTTTTTATTTGACCATTTGTAGAGAGCATTAAGATTACCTTGTAATACATTACTACTGGAAGTATTATTCACAATATGAAATAGTTTTAAGTCATCAGCAAAAAACAAGAATTTCACATCCTTCATGACATGTTTTAAATCGTTTACAAACAAACTGAATAATAATGGAGCACAATGTGACCCTTGTGGTACACCAGATGTAACTTCAATGTCACTTGAAATATAATTATTGATTCTGACTCTCTGCTGACGCCCAGTAAGGAAACTGTGCACCCAAGATATAATATTTGAGCCTAAACCTATAGCTCTTAATTTACTTATTAACAATTCATGATTGACTCTATCAAATGCCTTTCTAAAATCTGTATAAACTGAATCAACTTGTTGACCATTTTCAAATGCGTTAACTATGAAATTCTGATATATCATAAGATTAGTTACAGTTGATTTCCCTACCTGAATTTTATGATATATCAGAATTTCATAGTTAACGCATTTGAAAATATCATTATTCCAGAACAACATGGATTTCAGGTCCTGAAATCCATGTTGTTCTGGAATAATGATATTTTTACATGCCCATGTTAAGTGTTTTGTTATGATGTTATCCATAAGCTTTGGTAAGGCTGATTGAATACAAATACTTCTGTAATTTTTAATATTTTCCTTGTCACCTGATTTAAATATCGGGGTTATGTAACTAATTTTCCAGAAATCTGGATATCGACAGGAATTTAATGACAAATTAAATATATAATGAATAGGATTTGATAAGCTACACACACAACTCGTTAACAAAGCATTGGGAACACCATCTGGACCACTTGAATATTTGACTTTCAATTGCTGAATACCTTCAAACACTTCCATTAAACTAATTGATATATTTTGTAGGTCAGTAATTTCAGTACAATTGAAGTTTAGCATATCATTGCCACATAGGTCATTTGAATAAACAGTTGAAAAAAATTTTGCAAATAAATCCACTATTTCTGCCCCATCAGAACTTATTTTGTCATCCAGATACATCGTGTTTGGATAAGTGTTTGATTTACGGATATTGTTAAAATATTTCCAAAAGAAGCCAGAATTTTTACCTATATCACTTTCTGCATTTATGCAATAATTATTGTAACATTGACTACTAAGCATTTTGCATGATTGACGTAAGTTACAGAAATCCATATAATCGTTAACATTATGAGATTCCATATATCGTTTATGCGCAATTTTCTTTCTTATATAACAAGACTCTTAAGTTCAGACGAAAACCAAACCGGAAAATTTGAGGACCTGAATCTCTGTAATGGAACAAAAATGCTTATACCTTCATAGATAATATCATAGAAAAATTGTACCGCCGAATCAATATCCTTAATGTTGTACAAGAAAGACCAGTCTACTGATGCAAAAAAATTGTTGATGCCGATGATGTTTGCTCGCTTAAAATTATAATAATAAGTATCAAATTTTAGATTATTGCTAGTATTTAAAACAATGGAAAAATAATATGCTTTATGATGATAATTTACATTAAGCAACACATCAACAGCTTCAAATATTCTAATTCTATTGTTATGACTAAAAAGTAAATCTAAAAATACATTATGATTGTTAGGAATATTATTAACTTGACTGACACCAATGGCATTAAAATAACTATTTACCTATATAATTTCCTGGCGAAGTACATGGGCTAATAACATTTAAACTATTCTCATTATCAGATGATACCCATATAGCATCAGGAATATTGTAATCACCAAATATAATAAACTCAAAATCAGAATAGTTTGCAAATATTTCAAATACATCGTCCGCATGCTCAGAGTATAACTCCATATTAGATTTAGGTGGGATGTATACAGCACCCAAAATAAACTTGTTCTGGTAATATTTTAATGAAACAAATAGATGTTTAACTGTTTCATGGTTTATAGTGAGCTTACTGGTGTTAAAACCCTTTTTTACAGCAATTAACACCCCACCGCCCCGACTTTTTTGACTAGTTTGACTAGAGCGATCACACCTATACACAATATAATCATCTAGACCAAGTTCGCTATTAGGCACATTCCTATCTAACCAAGTTTCAATCAAGATAATAATATCATAGACAGACACATTAACATTAGTTTTTAATTCTTGAATTTTTGATTTCATTCCACCAACATTTTGGCAATATACCATTAATTCTTTATTCAGTTTTTTGAGTTATTACCAGATTTTTTCATAATACGAGGCACGCCAAACTGGTAACGAATGAAGATGTCAGTTTCTCCCTTTTTCTTGCGCTCCTCAAGATCACTATATAGTTCTTTGATATGTTTCCTTTGCATTGGAGTTAGGTCAGCATTAATACGAACACCAGATTGGCTAACAATTAATTTCTTCTTATTTTTTAAGCAGGCCAATGCTGTACTACAATCGGAAAATGAAATTTTGATGGGTCTAGGTTTAGTTGTGGGTTTACCCAATCGTATAACTTTGAAATCACAAGGAGCTATTTGTAATGTATCAAGGATTTCCAAACAAACCTTTTTGTCTTCGTCAATACGTACTTTAAAATCTTTAGACTTTGATTCGTTAACATTATACATTATAATATGCCACGACGGACATTGAATTACAGTTCAAAGTTAAACGGGGTTAGTATATCTGCAAGATAGAACTAACCATTTCAGTTTGCAATTCGAAAGGATATCACTTGTAGACCTTGTACTGATGAGACGCAATACGTCGAAACCGGTCTACAAGTGATATCGTTTCGAATTGCAAACTGAAATGGTTAGTTCTATCTTGCAGATATACTAACCCCGTTTAACTTTGAACTGTAATTCAATGTCCGTCGTGGCATATAGCCAGGGAAGTAGTTGTTGGTTCTTAGTAAACGGTCTATATGTTCTTTGATTTTCAAAACGTCATAATAGTATTAGGTATACTATTATTATCTTTGACATCTGTGAGATATGTGAGTTTTTGAAATTTGAAATTATTTTAAAAAATAATAACTTATGTAGATTAAAATTTCCAGATCCATTTTATATTTTTTGGCAATTTAAAAATGGTATTCAAAGAAATCCAAAAAAATAATTTTAAAATATGGAAAAAATCTGTAAAATCTTCTATATTGATATTTTGAAAGAAAAGTATAAATATAAGGTTTTCTTGACAAGGATTTATATTATGCATGTACGAGCAAGTTAAGGGTAACAGATACACTTGCGACCTATAAGATCTATTGTGTCCCCCTTTTCTTGCTATATTTCTGATGATTTCCTCAGATTTATAGCAGCTCTTCTAGTCCTATCTTTCTTAGAATGTTAAGGATATCGTTGGGTTTTAAGTTAGGTACATCTTCCCTTTCTATTTCCTATGACCCTAGGTATTTGGCCCTAGAATTACGGGATGCAATGCATTCTAAAAGTATGTGTATTGAGGTTTTACCCTCTACCTTACAGAATCTGCAGTTGCTTCATCTACCCATCCTAGTTTCTTTTGTGTCCTCTTTATCGGCAGTGCCCGGTTAGTATTCATGTTATAATACGGAGGTTCTTCTTACTATGGTTAAGACAGCTGTGAGATCTCCTCTGGTTATAGTTTCTCAGGAGCGTGTTCGATTGTCTTAGTCCTTCTAGATCATTCCAGTACTTGGATATTTCGTTATCCATTTTTTCCTTAGGTTTTCTAAGATTTTCCTACTGCTGATTCCACAGAATGGTTTTGGTCCCAGGTATGGGGTTTCAGCTTCTTCTTTTGCCAGCTTGTCTGCTGTTTCGTTTTCTTCTATTCCTATGTGTCCTGGAACCCATAGGAGGGTAACAGTGTTATTCTGTCCTAGTTCATTTAATTTGCCTAGGCATTCCCAGACCATCTTTGAAAACTGATTGTATGTGAGTTCAGAGCTTTGATGGTTGCTTGACTATCTGACATGATTACAATCTTCTGTCTACGATAGTTCCTTTCAATATTAAATTGTATACAGCTTTCGATGGCACGGCTTTCCGCTTGAAAGATGCTTGAGTACACACCCAGGCTTTCTGAATATTTGGTTCTAGGTCCAAAAACCCTTGCTTCTGTTGAAGTGATCGAGGCCTTTCCATCATTATTCCTTCTTTGACCATTCTATATATTGTTTTCTTCCTAGCATTTTTTACTTGAATATGCGGTGGCGGGAGATTTAGGATTACTTCTATTGCAGCAGTGGGACATGTTCTCATTGCTCCAG
This sequence comes from Altica lythri, assembly GCA_964028335.1. NCBI lineage: Eukaryota > Metazoa > Arthropoda > Insecta > Coleoptera > Chrysomelidae > Altica > Altica lythri. The sequence goes on from OZ034804.1 coordinate 54,715,399, forward strand.
TGATACATGCACAGGCTAGTCTCTGAATCTTCGAGAGGTTTGTCCTCGTAGTGATCAGATTAGCTCTCGTGCCCCAAGCTACTGCCCCATAGGTGATGATTGGTCTCACTACATTCATTGCAATGTCTTTGGGTTACAAACCCAATTTTTCCCAGCAATGTTTCTGCACAACATGAGGGCTTTTGAAGTACAGTTATGATATACTTACCTTATTTTACTGACATATGTATTCCAAAAGGTAAAATTCATTTTCTTAATTTATAAAATTGTACTTCTATTTTTTTTTGAAAAATTAAATTTAAAAAGTTTTGTTTAAAGATTTTCAATAACTCTGTTCACTAGATACTAGATCGCTTTTTGTATTATATACTCTCTCAGTCAGTCCAAAAACCTTCGAGTATTGAGTTTTAACAAATTATTTCATGAATTTACCGAAAACTCTAGGGGACGAGAAAAAAAGTAGGTATCCTAAGCACTAGATATTCCGAAAATGATATTGTTTTCCAATATTATATGACCGTATAACGTCACAAAGTTTACTGACGCTCTCATGAATCGAGGTAAGGCCGATTTTAGTTCCTTATTGTCTCGACTATGTTTAGACAAATAGAAATTAGATTTGCTAAAAACAAGCAATTAATCACAAAATTTAGGCAAAAAAGCTTTATCTAAATGAATATAGAGGTACCATGGTTTAATACTATTAGATGTTTCTTACTTACTTTCAGGAATTTTAATTTTTAATTTAGCCTTACATTATTATATTAGTGAAGAAGATATAGGTACTATATTGATTCGGCTGTTATATATCGTTAGTTTGACAATCTGAAGATGGTTATGAACCGAATCCATTGTGTGATTAGGTAACTATACCTAACAGATAACCAGGATTTTAAGACTTTTTTTTAAAATACCATTAATAATATCTTGTAAATTTTTTAAACTCTTATTTATTTACTAGCGCCAATATTTAAAATCGGCTACCGGCTATTTTCGTTTTCCCATTAGGTAAAAAAATAGTTCGGTTGTGATAAATATTTGCATGTGCTCCGAATTAAATAAATATGGTAAGTAAAAATTTATTTTGTTTGTGATCCACCCTGTATCTTTAAAACTATATATTCCAGATACCAATATGGATCGCATTTATATAAAAAAAATAGATTTCTATAATAATTTATTATGCAAACAGGTAAAAAACTGGTCATTGAGTTAAAGGAGAAATATTAGTTGAAGAGCGTTCCACCCTGTATCTGTGTGCGGTGCTCTGATCAGCCGATTCGAATGAACCATGCCGAAAAAATAGATTTTCTATAATTATTTATTATGCAAACAGGTAAAAAACTGGTCAGTGAGTTAAAATAGGAATATTAGTTGAAGAGCGTTCCACCCTGTATCTGTGTGTGGTGCTCTGATCGGCCGATTCGAATGAACCATGCCGGCAGCACATTGCCAGCGTCAAGAACAGTGACAGACACACGAAACGGACCAGACCAGAACAGCACACAGCCAGTGGGTTGAGAGCAGTTGCGTGCAAGAAAACAGTGAGTGTTGGAGGGCCGGCTTCTATCGAGCGCCGCGTGCCGCAGACTGATCCGCTATTGGCCGGAACAGCACCTGCTCGGATTGGCACGAATGTGGAGGGGCGCCATTACGCTCTAGTACCGCGGATAAGGCATAGAGGGCTATAGACTGAACATACATGGGTCATAAAGGATTCGAAGAAGTAGAGGAGAAGGACGCGTTAAGAAATACTCTGCAATAGGGTTAAACGACGTTGTTGATATTACTCTAAGTGGCCGGTCGTAAACGTAACGTAAAGAGCGTGTGCGGTTTCAAAAATCACACAGACTATGATCTTATTAATTAGTGCGCGACGGTGTAGTGATTGGGACCTTGCACGACAGCAATGAGTTCCAAATTTATCATTGATAGTATGTTACCTAAGTACCATCAACAATTCCATCATCAACAGTTGTTTCAAAGTCCAGTAAGCTCATCAATCGAAGCCAGTTTAGCATCAGTTGTTAATTATAGTTCATCCGGATCACCAAGTGGTTCTTCTCCTCAACATTCTAACAGTAGCGCTTCATCCACTTCGCCCGCTTCCAGAATGTATCCGTATGTTTCAGCGGCAACCGCTGCTGCTCACCATCATCACCAACAGCAAGCCGTTGCCGCTGCCGCCTTCGGAGCGGCTGCCGCTTCAGGAAGCATGGTGCCTACAGGATTCCCTACCAGTGCTAGCACCGCTGCTTTAGCTGCAGCTGCAGCCGTTGATGCCGCCGCCGATAAGTCCTGCAGGTACACAGCAGGTTTAGGTGGAAACGTCGGACCGACGGATTCCATGGTAAACTACACATTAGGCCATCATCACCAAAATGGAGCGGCTGTTTCAGCGGCGGCAAGTTCCGTAAGCGCCGCTTCTGCTTCTATGGCTGTGGCGGCACAATTTTACCATCAAGCCGCCAGCGCTGTGGTAGATCCGTTAAATTCCTGCTCACAAACTACGACACCCGGCGGACAACCGATTCCAGATATTCCCAGATATCCTTGGATGTCAATCACAGGTAACAAAATTCACTTACATAATCCTATTCCTTATCAAAGTATGTTTTATTGCAGTTGAAACGCCATTAAGTAAATTATTCTTGCCCATTATCAAAATATAGACAGCTTTTATTGCCGAGTAATAATTTTTAATTGTTAATTAACAACATTAATATTTAATAGCGTTTCTTTTAATTAATTAACCTAATTTTGGGTCAAGAGTGTTACGTGAATATAAAGGATTTTTGTTTTTGTATTATTTTAATTAAAATACAGCGCCTTTTGTACTACGCATGCGGTATTTAAGTTAAGTAAAACATGTCCTTTGTAAGGATAAGAATTATCAGTCTTTTTATCACAAATTGCGAATATCCTTATTTTAATTGGTAAAAAGTACTTACTGATCTAATTATAATGCAGTTTCTATCCATATATGTATATTAATTACCATATCAATTACTTAATTAGGCTAACGATATACAATTAATCGCTACTATATATTTAAATGCGTTATATGTAATAATATGTATTTTATGTAATCAAAATTCACATAGGTTTTTGATATTTTACCACTGAATCAATTTTGAGGAAAATGCTTTTTAATAATAGCTTATTTTCCGCTTAGTTGGAAAAATAGACGTTTTTACATTAAAAATTTAATAACAAATAATGTTTTAATGACCTCTTGCAAATAAACCCATAACAGAACGATTTTATCAAGTGTTGGACATTCTAGACATATTTGACTAACATTTAAACTCATAACATAACGTACCTACAGTCTCATCTATTAAAAATAATTTTTACATTTAGTAAATTAGAAAAGTTATTATATTGTGTATAAAATTTTAATAGAAAGTAATGTTTATTTGACCTAACATCACAACCCAACATTTTAAATGATATTTAAACCCATAACACAACGAAATGAATATTCGCGCAGCCTTATTGGACAGATTTCATGATTATAAACTAGATAGGCTTTTTTTAGCCTTATGACTGGTAAACACAACATAATCAAAATTTGTATGGCTTGAAATATATGACGACAATACGTAGATTTATAAGAAATTCCATTATTTTTTAATACTTTATTATACAAGGGAAAATAGTATATGCGACTTTAGCTGGAGGATGTCTTCCGACGTGAAGCGGAGGGAGAAAAAAAGCCATGAAACAAAAATTTTATCAATTGTTGGAAATTAATGGCTTTTTTTATATAAATAAGGGTTTACACTTCTAGACCACCTCGATTAAAAAAGATATTCCCTTATAGGATCATTTTTTGTTTGAGGTTCTAAGTTGAGCGATTAGATGAGTAATTGGGCATAAAACTTGAATACAGTTCTTTTCGATGTCACACGTCAAAAAAGTAGCCAAGCAAAGATGTGAAGAGTTCTCAAGTAATTGCAAATCACTATTTTTTAGGAAAGTTCATACCGAGGTTCATACCTTTGGAGAACCACCCCAATATATCTTGGCATATTTGGGTTATTTTGGATGCTTATATTCGAGAGGTGTAAACTCTAAGCACATTCAAAGTAGTGTTTTAGTTGACATACCTAATTATATTTAATGTTGCTTTGTTCGCTTAGACTTAGCAATCTCATCAAACATATTTTTGATGTCGTGAGCTTAGGTAGACTTGCCTTAAGAATCTGAAGACTAAGCTTAGTACGGTTAGTTTCAAGTCTAACTATATGGTCAGGTGTGGTTTTGGTTATCGTTAGTAACAAATCTAACCTGAAGAAAATCAATTATTTTTGAAATACATTTGTTATGTAAAGTCTTTTTTTCTATGACGAATAAACTCATAACGCATGATTATGTATTGTGTACAACTATTTAAACCCATAATAAAACAAAATCCATATTCGTGCAGCCTAATATAATCTACCACAGCTTTTACGCCTAAACATCATTTATATTTGACTTTTTTTGCGTATAAAACATTGTTTTGTCAAAATTGTCTTATAAAACAATGCTATATGTCAAAAATGATACATAGAACAACGACACCATGTCAAAAATGATATATTTGACATACAAAACGCTGTTGTCTAAAACTAATTTCAAATTTCAGAGAACTGAAGGAAGAATTAAACCAGGAACAAAATTTTCAAGTATACTTTATAGGTCGAATAAAATGTACATGCTTTGTCAAATTGCATATAAAACAATGCTATTTCAAAGTTGACGTATAGAACAATGACAGAGGTCAAAAATGACATAGGTATTTGACATATAAACATTGTTTTGTTAAAATTGTCATATTAAACCATGCTATATGTCAAAAATGATACATAAAACAATGATACCATGTCTAAAATGACATATTTGACATACAAAACGCTGTTGTCAAAGACTAATTTCAAAGTTTAGAGAACTGAAGGAAAAATTAACCCAGCAACAAAATTTTCAAGTATACATTATACGTCGAATAAAATCTTTAAAAAAATGTGCATGCTTTGTCAAATTGCATATAAAACATTGTTATTTCAAAGTTGACGTATACAACAATGACAGAAGTCAAAAATGACATATTTGACATATATGTATCGGTTGTCAAAGACTGATGTCAAATTCTAGCGAGCTGGAGGAAGAATTAACTCAGTAACAAAAATTTTCAAGTATAAATTGTAAATCTTTAAAAAAATTATTAAAGCTCTGTCAAAAATGCGTACCTACCTATTAAACATTGCTATGTTGAAATTGACGTATAATACAATGACAGATAAAACAATGCACGAACACAATACTCCTCTAAAAACGATTGCTAAAAACTAATAAGTTTTCTATAAAACTGTTTAATGTTTAATCTAAATGCTAACAGAAACTGTTGTTGGAATCTTAGTTGCTCGAAACTTAGTTGCTTCAAACCCAATTGGTCGAAATGTTTAAGCTAAAATTTTATAAATACGCTCTCAAACACTGTGGTTGGAAAACCAGTTACTTGAAACTCAGTTGCTTGGGACTCAGTTGCTCTAAACTCAGTCGCTTGAATCAGTTGCTCAAAACCCAATTGATCGAAATTCAACTGCTTGAAACTCAATTATTGCTCAAAAAACTTGCACGAACAAAATACTCCTTGATATACAAATGCTGAAAACTGATAAGTTTTCTATGAAATTGTTTAGTTTTCAAGCTAAAATCTCATGAATATGCTGTCTTGCTTATTTTTGATACTGTAGATTCTATATATCGAATAACGCATGAGCGAAAATTTTAAAACTTTACCGACGGAAAGCTAAACTTTACAGAATCTTTTTTCTACTTCATATAATACTCACCTATTTCTTTAAACTGAATACTTTTCTTTAAAAAAACTTTTTAGTTTTGTTCTTATTTCTAAAGATTTTATTCTATTATTAGCTGATATCGTTTTCCAATCTTAGAAATTGTCGGTAATTTTCTGATAAAATATATTTGAACAATTTTCAAGATGTTTAAGTTGATGGTTTCCAAATAACTACAATTTTAAGCCTAACTTTAAGAAGTTACGATAACTATTTTTTTGTCAAAAATCGATTATAAAACAAATTAAAAAACTTAATGTTTATTAGTAATTGTTTCTTACAATAAAAGCTTATTATCCATTGATTTCTAAGCTTCGATCTACACGTTTATTTCTACTGTCCTAAAGCTTAGTTTTTATCATTTAATCCATTAAAGTTGATGTTAATTTAAAGTACAGAAAATATTTGACAATCAAAATATTAAAAAATGATCATAAACATATGTGTAAACAGTGAACTAAGAATTTGTTATTGACCCCTGTTAATTAATCAATGAAAAAATGAAATTAGGTAAGCGAAACATGTAAGAAAATACGTGATCTGATTAAATAAGGAAGAAGTGTTTAAAAGAACCTTTAATAATTTATAAATATGTAAAAGTAACATAAAAAATAAAAGTTTTCTAAATTTTTTACGGTTATTTTGTACCAAACAAATTATCTTTTGTTTTTCTAAAAGTGAAACCTGAATTTGTGCCTAATTCCAGAGTGATATGCTGTTTAATAGATAGGTATAAAAATACAAATTCCTATATAGTTTATCTAATATTAAAGTAAGAAGCCAACCACGCCTACTAACCATATCAAAAGAACCGGCTTTCGAATCTAGGTTGCCAGATATATTTCCGAAAATTTATATAGTTTATATATTTTGAAAATATTCTCTCTACTTTACTATTCAATTGTTCGTCAATGACTCTTAGAAAGATAATATAAAAATATTCCTCAAAAATATATACTTAAATTAATTAATTAACTAGGTTCTTCATATTTAAACAGTTTTTACTAGTGAAACCATTTTTGTATATATTTCTTATATTTCAAGACATTTTTGAGTAACGGCAACATTGTGTATTTAGCTACGCATTTCCAACTTTTTTGGCTGCCGCTTTGATATTGTATGTAAAAAAATGCCGACGCCTTTGTGACACTTTTACTGACAAGATGTGTTTCGAGAGATACAGGAGAGTCGCTAATAGGAACCGAAGTGGTGGTAAAGCGATGGTAGACAAATTTCGGAGTTGATTTAGCAGAGCCACTCTGTACCGAAATGGGAATCGGTACAGCGAGTGATTCTACTATCCTGACTGACCATTGACCTTGCATAATGTTTTGTTTTAAGACTAGTAAACAGTGGCGTCAGTGTGTTTTTTGGAGAAATTGGTATAATAAGAAATAATAATACTATGGCGTTTTGGTGACCATTTGAAACGGGTGATTAAGATCCATCATTGTCGCAATTATCAATAGATGACAATTATATGTATTAATGACAGTCTCGAATTAAAACACAACACGTCGTTTTAAATATGTATCATTGTTTAAAAAAATAAAATGTTGGAATGACTGACAATGCGATTGGTTCGAGAATTCATGAATTGGCAGGAATCGGGTATAAGACGATATATAAAATTGTTGAATTAGGAACTGTTACGGATCATTCTTTAAAACGAAAGCGACAAAAAAAATTGGGTTGGGTTGACACTGCTGCAAAGGACGTTATTCAACGAGCAGTTTTACAAAGAAAATAGAGTGCCTACTCAATGGGTTTAAAATTCCGACAAAGACCGAAAGTTTTTACATTTAGATTGAATAAACTATACAAAATTGTGCTCAACTTCACAATTAATTTTTAACTATGGTGTAATCTTAACCAAAACTAACCACAAAATGCAAGTTTGGTCAAAATTTTTATTAACGTACGTTTTTTTACACTGTTATTGTGAACCAAATAAATTTTATTCCATTTATCCATTTATTCAAGTTGGATCGCGTATTCATTTTCAATTGATTTTGCAGGATGGCTATACGATTATACACTATTTACTGTTAACATTAGAGCTCTCATTTCACAATTTAAGAAGATTTTATTTTATCCGGTTTATATTTCTTTGAAAGAGAAATCTGAATACCAAAAGTACCTTCAGTCCAAACAAGTTTTTTGAAAATTATTCAATGGGTACATCCAAATTAAAACTTGGTTTGACGGGTACTTACAATTAGTGTCCGACCGAAGGTCTATTTTTGGCTGAAGCCAAAGCCGATTAATCGGCAACCGCCACAACCTTCGGCCGAAGCCGAAGCCGAAGGTTTATAATCTCTGAGTAATTAATTTTATAATTTTGTTCAATACTGTCTACAAGCTACAATTAATATTAAAATTATTTTAAAACTTCAATATTAAAGGTTGACTGTCTCCTGTCTTATATAGAAGTTGATTTAGAGATGGTAATAAAAGTTTGTGATTTTGTGATTTATTTGTAAAAAATAATCATTTCTTTATTATGTAATTCGCAAATTACAATTAGACCACTTGTCTTGATTTGATGCGCATGCAATGTGCAATGTGATATTTGACAGTGACTCCCCGCGGCCTCAGCAAATACGACCGGTCCGTCGATCTCTCACTCAGTCTTTCGTTCAATCTCGACGGTTATTCGGACCTTCGGCGAAACCTACGGCTTCGGCCAGGTTTTGGGCCGAAGCCGAAGGTTTCGCCGAAGATGGTTTTTTTGGTCGAAGGTGGCCGATGCCGAAGCCGTAGCTACTTATAATAAACCAAAAAAATATTTTTATCATAAAAAATTTGTTGTCATTAATTAGCTTTTATAATTTTTTGATTAACAATAACCTATTTCTTTAAATATACCTAATTAATTAGATCCAAATTCCAATATCTAAAAAAAATTGTTTTTAAGAATGTTTAAACTATTATTTATCCGCCAATTTTTTTTTGCTGAAAACTACTCATCGAATACTTAATTAAACGTTTAATTAAAAACGAAAGAGATTATTAATTTGATTTTGTTAAAAAGAATTACAACTATAATTCAAAAAGCGAACGAAGCTCGAAAGCAATTAAATTTTAACAAACGGGCAATCTTTGAGAAAGTTTTTAAGGGCAAGTACAAGCTATAAAACATTTTTATGGCTTTTGAATCGGTTCCATTAACTGTACACAGCGCTCCTAACAGTTCCGACGGACAACTACTGGTCTGTTCAAGAGTTTGAATGCACGCTTTTATTTTTATTTACTTATCAATGATGAAATAAATATGAGAATGAAGGTATTTTAATGGTTTAGAATGGTATATATATACTATTAAAAATTGGTTTTATTCAGTTTTTTATATTAATTTGAGTAGGTACCATATTTTATTCAGTTACCCAAAATAAATTATATTTCGTTATACAAAAATGTCTATGATTATTTTTTGACAAACTTTTTACAAAGATAAGTGTAATCACTATTTTAGTTTTGATTTTTTTTAGTATTTATGCTCGAAATTTCAACATGCTGACGGGTATTATCTATCAAAATAACCGAGTTAGGTAGTATGCTTGGTAAAAGTTGTTCGTTAATCCATTTCTGAGACAAATTTGCATTCATATCATGATGATGATGAGATTTTTTTTTAAATTTTTATTCATGAGTAAAATTAATAAATATATATTCTACACTTCCATTGAATTTAATCGTACGTAATCATCGTATACCTATCTAATTTTCTATTTTTATTTTCAAATATAAATTGTACGTCCAATAAAATATTTAAAAAAATGTTAATGTTCTGTTAAAAATTGCGTATAAAACATTATTATGTAAAAATTAACGTACAAAACAGTGACAGATTTCAAAATGACATATAAAACAACGACATATGTCAAAAATGACATATAAAACAATGACACCATGTCAAAATAGGCATATTTAACATACATTTAAGACTGGTGTTAAATTCTAGCGAACTGTAACTGTAACAAAAAATTTAAGCAAAAATGTACGTCGAAAAAAAATTTTAAAAGTTGTTATTGCTTTGTCAATAATTGCATATAAGCATTTTTATGTCAAAATTGACGTATAGAACAATGACAGATGTCAAAAATAACATATAAAACAATGACACCATGTCAAAAGTGACATATTTGACATACAAAACGCTGTTGTCAAAGACTGATGTCAAATTCTATAGAAATGGAGGAAGAATTAAACATTAAACCATTAACAAAATTTTTCAGCGTAAATTGTACGTCGAATAAAATTTTCAAAAAAAAAATGTTAATACTTTATCAAAAATTCCTTATTAAATATTGTTATGTCCAAATTGACTTATAAAACAATGAAGGATGGCAAAAATGATGTATTTGACATTTGAAACGCTGTTGTGAAAGATTGATGTCAAATTTTGACGAACTGGAGGAAGAATTAACACAGTAACAACATTTTTAAGTATACCTACGTTGTATGTCGAATAAAGTCTAAAAAAATTGTTCATGCTCTCTCAAAAATTGCGTATGAAACATTGTTATGTCAAAATTGACCTATAAACCAATGACAGATGTCAAAAATGACATATGAAACATTGTCACCATTAAAGTATTATTACAGAAAACTGTAATAGTGTCTTACTTAATAAAGCGAGTTATTAATGAACAAATATTGCAAAATGCAGATAGTTATTCTATCGCTTTACTAGTTTTGAAAAATATTTTCAAAAACATTGACCATTTAACTAAGAAGGAACAACTACTTCCCTGACTATGTGCCTCGACGGATATTGAATTACACTTCAAAGTCAAATGGGGTTGGCATATCTAACAGATAATTTAAACCAACCATTTTAGTTTGCAGTTAGAAGGGACAACATAACTTGTTGACCGGTTTCGACCTATTGGGTCTCGTCAGTACAAGGTTGATGTTAAATTCTAGCGAACTGGAGGAAGAATTAACCCAGTAACAAAATTTTCAAGTATTATAATTTATACGTTTATTACCTATACTGTTCACTAGATTTTTATTACTTTTTTTTCTTTAAATTAATTACACGATTCATTTTAGTTACAAAATATGATTTAAAAAGTAACATTTCGATTGATTTACATTTTATTTTTCAAACCAATTGTATAATTTTAAGATATATCATGGACATCAAACGTCTAAAAAAATGTCATATTTGGAATATACAAACAGACAAACTATAGTCCATTTCATCGTTTTTGGCCGATTTGATATTAAAAACCACTGAAATGAGATTAAACTGTCATGCAAGTTACCAATGGCGGAGAGTTTTTTTTTTCTAAATTAAGTCGTAATTTTCTGAAACTATCACGGCGGTTTGACATCTACAAAAATATGACATTAATAATTATTAAATTCAACCCTTCAACAACGAGCTGTACATGACGGTTAATAGGAATGTGAATTAAGTCAAGACTTCCGTATTGAATACTTTTTATCTACCGGTGAAACAAGATGCAGTTACGTAAGTGTTGTATTAAAAAACAAACGTCCTCATTTAAATTTCTAACTTGCCTGTATCTGAGAGAGATGTAACTCTAAATTTATTTCGAGTATGATTTCTGTCATCGGCCAAAATCGGTGACATGGACTATATACAAACTTTTTATGATTGCGCGCGCCACTTTTGGTGCCACTGACAAACTGTCAGCAAACCTAAAGACTAACGGGGCAAATTTTCCAATAAATCACCTGTCGCCATTTACCATCCATCGATGCTATAATTTTAAACTACTACATAAATATGTAAATCATTTTTTTCTGAATGGTTACAGAATAATGATAGACATGCCAATTATTTGTTTAAAACTTCTTAAAAGAGTATATGAATATTAGCTCGACAGGCCTTGAAGGCCTAGGGTTTGGTTGGAGATTTTTTCCATTTTTTACTGTCTAAGGCTTTCTCTTTCCAGTTTCCGACACCTAGGTGTATAAATCTTCCTTCACTGCCGTTAACCATTTCCTTCTGTGTCTTCCTCTCTGTCTCTTCCTATCATAGACCTTCTCAGCATTTTCTTGGTTACTCTCGTTTCTATTTGTCTTTCAACATGTTCTAGCCATCTAATTATGTGAGCCTTTACTTGTGATATTATTGATGGGCTAATCGTAATGTTCCATTATTTCTTTATTTGTTCCTTTTATGTTGGACATCAGCACTCTCGTGAGTGACCCTGCTCTCCTGCTTTCTTTTTCTATTCTATTATTAATTTCTCTGTTTTCGTCATTTTTGTTGTTAATATTCACTCCCAGGTAGATAAAATTTTCCGTATTTTTAGAAGTATAAGATTGGAAATTTCCAAATAATTATTGTTTAACGCATCCGTTTATATAATATTTCGAAAACTGCTTAAAAGAGTTAATCTAGTTATTAAAACCAGTAAAATTGATGGAACAACCTAAATTTTTTCTAGTTGTATACCTATATAAATCTAATTTTTAGTTTAACTTAATAGACGATGAGGAATTTATATTTTAAAGCATATTCCGATTGTCTTTTAAATTATATTATTTGATAACAAACTTCAAAAAGTTCTTTTATGTTTGAACAGTTTTTATTTTAGAAACAATGTAGTTCCATTAGGATGTCACACCATAAATTAACGTAGAATCTATGACGGCTATAAAAAATGTTTTTAGATTACGAAAACGGGAAAAGAATCACATAAATGAGAATTGTTGAAATATATTCATAGATACGATACCTAGTATGTCTATGTTTATTATCGTTCTTTGTCAGCGGGACCGTATGGTATAAAAATAGATTCACGAACGTAAAAATACACGCATCAAAAAATAGTTTATTTTTAAAGATATGGTTAAGTATTTACCAAATTTTCTTCTTCTTCTTTATGTGCCGTGTTCGGTATCCCGAATGTTAAACATTACTCTGAAGATGGTTTCTCGATCTTGTGCCATTCTAAAAAGTTCTTCTGCTTCATGGATATCTTTCAATTCTCTTATATTTCTAAACAATGACATTTGTCTGCGGCCAACTCTACGTTTTCCGGCTATTTTACCCTTCATTATAAGCTTTTCTCCGCGCGAGACATGAACGATTTTTCGGCATTTGATTCCTTGTCTTTCGTTATTTGCCCTTCGTAGAACTTTCCTATGAGTCAGAAGGCTGATCCATGGTATTCGTAGCATTCGTCATGCATTCACATTTAAAGGCTTCCAATCTGCTCAACAAACCAACTTTTAGAGTCCACTTTATATAAAAGATCTGACCAAATGTAACATTTAACCAAGTGTTGTCTTAGCTTTAAATTCAGGTTACCATCACATAGAAGGCATCTAATTCTCTAAAAAGTCATTCTTACTGTTTCGATGCGGCATTTGATTTGGGTCTAAATTTACTGTGATAATACAACCCAGGTATTTGAAACGGTAAACTCTTTTTGTTGAAGAATTGTTGAGAATTAATTTTGCACCATCATGATTTTCACGACTGAATATCATGAACTTAATATTGCTGACGGTTATATTTAGACCCATTTCGGCTCAACTTTGGCTAATTTTGTCAATTAGTAGCTGGAGTCCATCTAGGTATGCTATCGCATACAATAAGAGTGTTATCTCATTGTGTTGAGTAGGACACCATATATTTTAATTCCTTGATCTGAGTCTTCCGAAGCATCACTAAAAATATAAATTGAACACGAGTGGAGATTCAATACTGGCAAAATTCTCTTTATATTTTGACGAACCCGTTCGGATTTCAGCCATCTGGACCCAATATAGGTTCCCAATTATCCTTATATCTTTTATCGCCCAGTTGGAATTTTTTTAGCATTTTTATTAATTTTAAATGGCGCATTCTGTCAAAAGCCATTTTCACAATATATAAAGCAAGCAAAAATATCTTTGCGCCGGTCACAACGATTTCTACATAACGACATTCATAGCCATAAAGCCTCACGTGTTCCAAAAGCATTCCTGAAACCTAGTTGTTTGTCGTTTAGGTTCAACTCGCACTTCTTCCTTATTCTGGTATGTATTATACGAAGTAAGGTATTTAGCATTTGGCTCATTAAGCGCCTATAATTACTCAAGTTTTAGGATATGCGAGAGATTTCCATCGTCTATTAATTTTACGATTTATACTAGAATTCTGTCTGCCTATTTATTTTTTCAGATTGAAATTGCATGTATTACTTCTGTTATCCCTAATTATTCGAGTGGTTTGGTTTGTTGTCAGAAAAAAGATATTCTGTATATTTGTCCCAAGTCGTTTTTATTTCCTCTTTCTTTACCACCGGACAGTTTCTTGGGTCGAATAGTGAAAATGCTTGAGATTTTTGATGGTAACCTAAAACCTCGTTATCTTTCTTGTGCATCTGAAAGAAGTCGTGTTTAACAAAGAAAATTTCGCAGTTTGTGTATGAAATGTTCTAACCCATCTTTTAAAACCTTTTTTCTTGACCAAAATCGCTTCGGCGACTCTTGTAAATTTATAAAAGTATTTATTACACATGAAACCAACCAATAGGATTACTATATTATATAAGATTAATCAACGACATCATACTCGCATAACACAATATTTAAAAGTTTTTAGAAAGTATAAAAACAAAAATATATTAACTGGCATTAAGGAGAAATTGAAAAAATGTCGCATCCAGCGAGACTCGAACTCGCAACCTTCAGCTCTACGCACTGACGCCCTAACATTTAAGCTATGAATGCCTAGCCATCAAATCGCTTATTGGTCGTTAAATTCTACTCCTACCGCATGTGACACTTACTCACTTTCTTCCTAAGCACATACAGCATGACGTTAATGAAAGAGAGACTTTGTGAAATCGAAAATTGAAAGATCAAGCTCTAAGTATTTTTTTTTTGTGCACTGTCTTACTAAACGGTTAATGCTGATCTGCTAGATCTCTTTTATAGTGTAAGATTATAAATTTCTTTCAGTAGAACAAATGTAACATTTCAGTAATGTCAAGTGGTGTCCAAAATTGTTTTACTATTAGTTTAAATATCAATCACCACTCGTTGAAACTAGGAAACAGAAAATGATTGAAATGAATTTCGATCGAAAAAAGGCTTTTTAATTTCAATGGCTAAGGAGAATATTATGATAGTGAGAGGTGACTCAAAACGGCAGATAAGATTATTTAGATTCTTAGTGTTTTAATATAAACACACTAGTTTTGTTACTTAATATTTTTAAACAATTCAATAAATAAATGAAGTAATTAACTACCTGCTATTTTGTTATAAGTATAATAGAGAACATACATACTTCTATGAAATATAATTGTTATTAAGTATCAACAGGTCTATTTTATATCTAATTTTTATAAAGGAAGAAGTTAAGTTAGGGAGTAGTACCTATGTTATCGTAATATATCAATATTTTTAATATAATGACTGACAGTTGACGTTTGACAGTAACACTGGCAGCGTGCTATGACAGTTAACGTTTGACAGTACCTTTTGCAATTTGGTACATAACACCGGTTTCCTTTTTTTTTTTGGGTGTGTATCAATTGAACTAAGGTTCAACTGATGCACATCCGAAATACTTATTACGCCAAATACTAAATATTTTTGAATTAAAAGCATAAAGGTTTAAATTTATACCAAAAAAAGTATTTATCTTGTCTATCTTTGCTACATTTGTTAATATAATAACTATAGTTTACGGTTAATAGTTATAATAAGAGATGGCTCTGTTTGCAAGGTTATTAATACTAAATAAGTTAGCTAAAAAACCGTATACGTAATTCCCGTAGCAATACTTGACCCAAAATGGCGGATAATTACTTAGTATTAGGTTAAATTGTTATAAATCTAAATTAACCCATAGGATAAAGCTAATTTTTTTAAAAAAATTTACAATACAATTGACGCAAAGTATACAATTGTTTTCAAAGTGGTTGTCTTTTTAGTTTTGCATATAGCCGCTTAGAAGACGCCGCCAAGAGAACCGTCAGACACTAATTTAACCTCAGTCGTTTGTTAACAAAAATCCAGAGTTTCATTGCGATACTTTAAGTCGTATAGGTAAAGTGAATTTTTGAAAAATGTATCTTAGCCGAGAACATTTTCGAACAATACTTTTTTACAATTTTCGGAGTGAATTATCCCAACAGCAATGTCTCGCTGAAATGGTTTTTATGTTTGGGAATAAAGTACCACATCAGTCAACTATTTTCCGTGGTCGCTCCAGTCTTAGCGATGAATCCAGGCTAGATCCACCCAAAACAGCAGTCACACAGCAAAACATTGTTAGGTTCGTCTGCTAATTAAAGATGACTGCAATGTGATATACCGGGTGATAGAGGGACATTTCAAAGACCTCGATTCAAAAGATCCTACATGAAGAAATAAGTGTTACAAAGTTAGTTTTCCGCTGGATCTCTCATTTGCTCACAAAAGAGCAAAAAGCGGTTCGTGTGAATTGGTGTCGAAAAATATTGGAACGGTTCAACAAAGCAAGTTCAAAAAATGTTTATAGTAATGTTAGTGGCGATGAATCTTGGATTTACTCCTACGAACCGGAAAATAAACGCCAATCCGCTGTGTGGGTGTATCACGATGAGGAAAAAACAACAAAAGTGATACATTCTCGAAGTCAACTGACAACAATTTATTTAGAACGGAATGGTGAGACATATTTTAAAAAGCAATTACCTAAGTACTTTGAGTCTATATTTTTTATGTAAAACTAAAAAGACAACCCTCGTATTATTCTGTTTCAAAATAAATTGCTCCTATCAAAAAAAGAATTTTACCGTATTCTTTGTATCTCAAATTTATTAATCCATTAATATTTAAATTAACGTTATTTTAACGGCCACTTTTAGTATATAATATCGTAATAATGCCACGGCATTACCTAAACACCCATAATTTAGTTGATAACATAAATTTTATCTGAATCGAAAGTGTTATTATTATTCATTTTAAAGAACTATTATGATAATACAATCTATAATCTTATCTAATTTCTTTTTTCTTTTATAGACTGGATGAGTCCCTTTGACCGGGTCGTCTGTGGTGAGTACAATGGTACATACTTTTTTTTATTTATTATTTCATTAATTTAGTTTTTATTTTTCTAACATATTAACCTATTCACACAATATCACTATCTCTTACATAACTCAACAAAACCTAACCTAAAACAACATAACCCATTATAAATTTATTTAGAAATTAGATATTAAGAAATGACAATAAGAAATCAATGAAAAAATGTTAAAATTGGAAGGACACGAATTCGTGGTCTTCATCTATAGCCGATAGCGCCCAAAACCGCTATGCATCGAATAAACCTATCAGTTTTTTGGTGGTGTCAGGTCAAATCTTTAGAAACACTTGAACACTTGAAACACATTTAATTCCTCCTTAAGAAGATACAAGGTCTGTCGCAAAGTAAACAGGACAATTGGCGTTTCTGGCGTGATTACATATTTCGACTGGCCAACATGTTTTTCATGTTCCAACGACTCATGATTACTTTAAATCGTTTAAACCACTTGTGGACTCTGCTACGATATAAACAATTATCAACATAAACTTGTTTCAACAATCTTTGCATTTCGGTAAATGTTTTACCAAATTTAAAATAGAACTCTTTGTTCGATGCTCATTTTTCCACCGATATTAAAAAGGTACTGTCACTTTGAGCACGATAACTCGGCGTAAAGTGGTTCGTTTTTCATAAAATTTTGACAGAGCACCAATGAAAGATGTATCTATCGGACGCTAATCGCAGATGGCGCTGCCGGTATCGTATATGTTTTAAAGTCCTGTTTACTTTGCAACAGACCTCGTATATTACGTTAGCAAGGGAGAACATGAAATTATTGTTAAATCGTCTAAAATATCAAATTTGAAGTGACTTTTGTGCTTTGTATTATATTTCGTTTGGTTATGTGACCGCTACCAATAGGAATCTAACCTAAGATCTAAAATTTTTTCGATTTTTCCATACTGTCACTTCTTGTTTGTTTATTTTTAAATTTAAAAATTCCCATAATGGTTGTTTTAAATCATTAAATAACTAATTAATTTATTGTTTTTTACTGGTTAAATTAGTCATACAAACGTTTTTACAATGTGTAAAAACAAATTATTTATTTGGATTTGACAATAATTAATTTGCAGTTACATTAATGGTTATGCCAAATTTATGTAAATATAAACAAAATAGCTGTAATTACTGTTTTTGTTATCGGTACGTTTCAGGATGTTTTTAACAAAATGTGGCATACATTCCTGCAAAATACGAATAATGTATATTTATACAATTTTATTGTAAAATCCTTAATAAAACTATTAAAAAACATAAAAAATTAGTTGTTATGAAATATAGTAAAGTTTGAATAACGAATAAAAAAATATTTTAGTTAATTTACACTTAAAAGTGTTTTGTAAACATTTCCAAATTTCCCCTACAGAAAACATTCATCTTCTGTGTTATAAAATTTTTTAAGTTTATTTTTCTATGCTTGTGTTTTCAAATTTTGAAGAATCAACTTTATTGTCATAAAACTTATAGTAACAAAATGCTTCTTCAATAAATATAGGTATTATTTAACTAAAACCATAATTGAGTCCAATTGATGCACACCCTAAATGGTCAAGACGCAAAATCCTAAATATTTTTAAATTGTTTTCGACACATTTAAATTACACAAATTTAAATTTTCATTAAACAAAATATTTATTTGATCTTCGTTCTGAAGTGTCTTCTTCTGTAGCTGGTTTTTTTTTTGTACTACTGACAAATCAGCTTTATTAATATAAATCTAATTTAAGCGTTAGTCTAAAAAATAAGTGTAATTTAAGTAAAACTCAAACTGAGTTCAATTGATTTACACCCGAAATACTCATTATAACAAATATTAAATATTTATAATTGTTTTCTACACTCTCATACCGTAAAGGTGTAGATTACCACTGTACAAAAATGTATCATATTGTATTTGTAAAGTTTGTTACATTTTTTTCTATGAAACATATACTTCTTTCGTTCGTAACTAAAAGCTTTATTAAGTCCAATTGATACACACCCGATATAGTCAGGTCGCAAAATACTAAATATTTTTTAATTTGGTTTTTACATCTTTGAACCACACACTAAAGAAAATATTTATTTGATCTACGTTCTGATGTGTCTACTTCTGTAGCAGGTTTTATTTTGGCTTTTTTTTAATTGCTAACAAATTAGATTTTAGCATATAAGTTAGTCATAAAAATAGGGGCAATTTATCTAACTACAACTTAAATTCAGTCCAATTTACTCACAATCGAAATATTTTTAAAATGTTTTCCACTCTCTTATACCATCTAGGTCCAAATTTGCACTAAACAAAATAAGTCTTAGTTCTGAAGTTCGCTACATTTTATTTCTATGACACATTAACTGCTTTCGTTCCTAACTAGAATTCTTATTGAGTCCAATTAATACACTCCTCAAGTAGTCAGTACGCAAAATACTATTTTTAATTTGTTTTTCTACACACTGAAATCACACAGATTTCAATTTTTACTAAACAAAATATTTATTTGATCTTCGTGTTCTGAAGTGTCTTCTTCTGTATCAGGTTTTATTGTGGCTTTTTTTATTGCTGATAAATCAGATTTACTGATCTAAGAATAATAATAGCAGATAGTAAATCTAGAAATCTAAGTGCAATTAAACTACAACTTACACTAATTCCAATTGATTTACACCCGCAATAGTCAGGATACCAAATATTAAATTTTCTATACTCTCATACCATTCAGATCTAAATTTCCACTAAACAAAATGTTTTTCATGTTTTAGTTCTGAAGTTTGCAATATTTTTTTTCTATGACACATATACTCCTTTCGTTTCTAACTAAAATCGTTATTGAGTCCAATTGGTCTATATTTTAAAGTTTACTAGATATCTTCTTCTGTGGCAGCTATTATTTAGCGTATTTTCTTAAGTACTGACAAATTAGCTTTACCATCGAATATAGACAAGAATAGTAGGATCACTCTAGCAAAAACTTGTTCCAGTCCGCAGAAGCTCTCGGTTTGCATCGTTGTCGTTTACCAGTAGCGTAGCCAACCTTAAATTTTTAAAATCGGTAGATTGATACAAAAAAATATTTAGAAATAGGAAAAAGTAAGAAAGTGTTTAATGAATAAAAAAAGTAGGTTTAAATTAAAAAAAAAAAATATGAAAACAATTATTATTTCCTAAATCAGTAGATCTACCGAAAACTCGGTAGAGTTGGCATCGTTACTTATCAGTTCTTACAAAACTCCATAAACAACGTCGGCAAACCGGAGCGAAATATGAAACAAAGAACTTTAAAGGTGGCGAGCAGAGTGATACTACTATAAATTAGTGCAATTTAACTTATTTAACTACACCTCAAATTAAGTCGAATTGATTCACACCCTTAATAGTCAGGATGCCAAATTATTTTTAACTAGATGTTTTATCAATCAATTTTTGTAAATATTAGTAAAATTGATTTTTTTGTGAGCAGATATGAATAAGAGAAATAAACTGAAAGTAAATTTAATACCTACAACATTTTCCTCGGCAGGTGTTTATGAAGGATATAAAATAAAAGTAATAAAACTAATTTAATGGCGCTACCAACAAACTGCTAAGTATTATTTCTTATACAAAGTAAGTTTTAATGTTAAACTAAAGCAATAATTTTATTAATAAAAAAATTGCGTACTCACGGCACTATTATCTATTATTATTCAGTTAGAACCGACAGATAATGCTTAGAATTCATAATTGTGAACTTTACTTTAAATAAACAATGTCTGGGAATAGCAACTATAAAAAAATATTTATGAACTCTGTTTGTCTGCATCGAGCCTCAACAAGAAGACTATTGCAATTTTGCAATTTTAAACAGACGACCTCAAGCGTTCAATTACATTTAACCGTGCTTAACAGACTGTTTAAGAGTTATTTGTAATAGTCGTTATTTATTTGTAACGTGACATTTAGATGAAAAACGGACTGGGTCAATCTGTTTTTATTTTGGGTGCAGCCATATTATTAAAAACAGATCAATTTTAATAACTACCAATACAATTTGGTATATAAAAAAAGTTCATCTACAAAAGACTTAACATTCTTTATATCTGGTAACTAATCCATCCAAAAACAGAAAAAATTATGTGAAACTTGTACAGCCAAAATAATTTTTTTGAAGTAAAACTTCTTTAGCGAGACTAGGAGTAAAAAAATTATTCTAACGGACGTGACGTCATTCTAATAACAGAAACCGGAAACAAAACCTAATACTGACACGATTTTGCATGGGCGCCGGCAGCAGGGTGCAAGAGGGTGCGCTTGCACCCCCCTGCTATGAAAGAAAATACCTGAATTTACCAGAAAATTATATATTTTTTTAATTTTTTTATTAAATTATTGTTTGAATAAAAACTAAAGGCGTCGCGGTTGCTGTCCAAATCATTCTACATTCTATATATATATTAGATCATAATAGTGTGTAGATGCAGATGCACCCCCTGAAAATAATCCTGGCAGCGCTCATGCGATTTTGCCTCCTATATTAAATAAAATTAAATCTGTAATTGTATGAATTGACAGCTGATCATCTTGTCAATCGAAATACATTACTTTATATAAATAGTTTTTTGTGTATAAAGTGTTTGTATTAAATATGAATAAACAATGTGGATTTATTAATGAAGAAAGTGATGAAAAAATATTGATTGAAAATGAGTGAATAGGTAGGTACTCTATATGCATAAATTTTATTTTTGGTGTGTAATTACACTATTAATACCTAATTGTTTATACCTATTATTTATACCTAGCTATTTTCGTTTTATAGACTTAAAGAGCTAAAAAGAAAAAGAAATTGTGAACGACAAAGGGGATATTATAAGCGCCAGAAAGATTTGAAGAAAAATGACAAAAATGAAAAAATGACGAGACAGCCACATTCATTATGATTTGATTAAGTAAGTTTATATACATACATACATATTATGATAGTAAATAATTGTTTATACGGAATCTTTACGTTGAGTAAAGAAGCATGTTGCACGTTTTTGTTCATAAAATAATAATATTCAAAATATTTTAACACTTTCTTATACTTATTTTAGGTTTGGTTAGGTAGCCATAAAGGCCATAAAACCACTAGTCAAGATGGCTGATCTTTTACCACCATTAACAGATCCTTCGTAGACGTGAAGGAAACAAACTTAACTCAGGATTTTAAATTTTATGGAATATGCTATAAAATGCTACAAAATGAAATGGTTATCTAACTATCGAAGGCTCTTGTGTTGTGATGTATTACAATAAGGTAGATACAGCTACAAAATCACACATTCTAAACGTAATGTGTGTATATTTTTAATATTGTTTACCTATTATTGAAGCAAAACTTCTTTAGGCACGACTAGGGGTAGATTCTAACGGAAGATTCTGATGGAAGTAACTGTATAATTTCAGCTATGGGAGGAGTTTAAATTTCCGAAATTTATTTATGAAATTTTCAAACGGTTTCAAATACTTTAATGGTATTTATAGACTAAAATCTATGTTTCACATTTTAGTTATCATAAACCTATTATTTCATATATAAAAAAAATAATGATAACTTTCAAATTCCTATTTCTAATGAATAATATAAATATAACATCTCATTTTTTTTGTAAAGTATATAGGCAATAAATATGATTGAATTGTAATTAAATATTTATTTTCCGATACGTACGTCAACAAGTTTTACTTCAATCGCGCGTAAAGGTTACACGCACACTCTTTTTTTATAATTCTTATGTTTTTTGCACAATGGTTTTTAATTAAGTCAAAATTGAATGCATTTCTGAAAATACTGCGATAACTAATGGAACGTCTAGCAAATAAGACGTTGTCCTTGAACTTAAGTGTAAAAAACATTTTCTGAGAGTTTTATCGAGATTATCTGTCAGCGTATTGTATAAATGTTTTCTGTTATTGTACTGAATGTAAAAACCTTGACAGGAAGCTGCTTAAAAATGAGCTTATAACCAATTCGAATGGCAATATTCATTTACTTAATGTGAATTATTGTGTCTAAAACAAGCCATTAGGATTTCGTGCTTTTTTAAAAATAGATTTTGTTATATTTACCGACATATTTTTATTTCTACTAAAGCCAAATATTTATTAAAAGAGATTATAATAAGCCTATGTTAGCAATTCGTCAACTAGTATTAACAATTGGTCAACTTTTATAATTAACTGGACAACTAGGTGATAGAAAATCATTAAGTATTATCAACTTTTCCAATTGTTAACTGTTCAACTATTTTTTAATAACTAGCCAATTGATGTTGGCAATTAGTCAAAACTTAATAAAAATTGGTCAGGTCATATTAATAAATTACCATTGTTTGTTAACATATATAAAGCTTTTAATAAAAATTCTTTGTCTTAAGTAAGAAAATATTTATTGTTTTGTATTCAACTATACTCGATCCGTTCAAAAGATGGAATTCAAGGATGCGTGATCAGTGACTGGCCGGCGTAATCGTACGATGCCAAGCCTTCTAAACTGAAATAACGAAGGACAGTTTACACTGTACTTATACCAGAGATAATATAAACTGTAGGCATCGAGGGTGTGTACTTTTTTGTTAAGTGGTGTAAATCGGACTTGTGACTTTGGTTGGGGAGAATAATATTCAAAGAGTGCGTGCCGTTCATGTGATCATTCCATCTTTTGAACAGCTCGACTATAGTCAGAATCTGTTAACAATTAGTCAACTTATGTACGCAAATTTTCTTATTCCTTATCAACTTAACAATACACAGATGCTTTGATGTTTGCAGACGATCTTAAACTATTTAGACGAGTTTATTCTGTGCTGGATGTTGAGTTAATACAGGCAGACTTGAATGCTCTATCGGTTTGGTGTTCAGAAAAGCTTTTAAACTTAAATTCTGAAAAATGCTATAAAATAACCTTTCATAGAATTAAGAACCTGGTCGATTCTACATACTACATTAATAGTATGTAGAATAAAGTTATCTAAAGTCGACAATATAAGGGATTTAGGGATAATATTTGATAACCAACTTCAGTTCGTAGATCATATAAATACAATAGCAGTAAAAGCTGCTAAGATGTTGGGATTTGTTACTCGAAATGTACAAGGATTGTCTTTTCGATCCGTTAAAGTTAAAGCCTTGTATTGTGTATTGGTAAGATCTATCTTAGAGTATTCATCAGTAGTTTGGTCTCCCTATTATGAGGTATATAACAAATCGATTGAAAATATTCAACATCGATTTCTTCGGTTCTGTTCATTTCAATTTAATATACCTAGACTGGAACATGATTACCAAACAATTCTAAGTCAGTTAAATATGTCTTCGTTAGAATCTCGTAGATTAATGTATGATGTTTGTTTTATATTCAAGTTGCTCCACGGTCAAATCAGATGTCCCGACCTTTTACAGAATATTAATCTGTGTATTCCTTCCAGGCATCTTAGAAGTACAAATACATTTTCTATAAGTTTTCATAATACAAATTATGATGGTAAAAATGAACCTTTTAGCAGAATACTGAATTACCTTAACTGCAATCCCAGTATTGACATTTTTAATATTTCTTACAACAAATTAAGAGAGACAGTATGTGTCATCAACAATTAATTGGTTTTGTTACTCGTAGCTATATAGGGAAATTATTACTTTTTTACTTTTCAATTTAAATTTTTAATTTTCTGTTCATTATTATTTTGTTTTGTATATATTTAAACTTACTTGTATTACCAAAAAGGTTACTGCAATATTTACTGTAATGGGGTTTTCCTGTCAATTAAATAAATAAATAAATAAATAAATAAATAAATAAATAAATAAATAAATAAATAAAAAAATAAATATATCTTAACGAATTGTTTACTTTTTGCAGTTTATGAACTAATTGTCAGATGTCAAAAAACATTATAAAAGGTCAGAAAACTGAGTGGAACGTCAAAAAATTGTGCCAAACGTCAAAAAAACTTCGTAAAACGACAAATAATATTATCAACTGTCAAAAAATTAAAAGTCAAATGTTAAAAAACAATATAAAACGTCAAAAACTGAGTGAAACGTTAAATAATTGTGTAAATTTCAAAAAAATTTAATAGGAACGTCAGAAAGCTAAGTAAAATGTGAAAAACAGTAAACAACGTCAGAGAACTAAGTGAATCTTTAAATAATTGTGTTAAATATTAAAAAATGCAATAGGAACGTCAAGAGGCTAAGTCAAATGTTAAAAAACAGTATAAAACGTCAAATATTTGTGTCAAATGTCAAAAAAATCGACAGAAATTTCAAAAAGCTAAGTCAAATGTCAAAAACATTATAAAACGTCAAATAATTGTGTCAGATGTCAAAACTTTATTAGGAACGTCAAAAAGCTAAGTCAAATGTCAAAAAAACACTATAAAACGTCAAAAAACTGAGTAAACATCAAATAATTGGGTCAAATATTAAAAAATTTAATAGGAACGTCAAAAGCTAAGTAAAATGTCAAAAAACAGTTCAAAACGTCAAAAAACTGAGTAAAACTTCAAGTAATTGTGTCAAATGTCAAAAAACACCATAAAACATCACAAAAATGAGTGAAACGTCAAATAATTGTGTCAAATGACAAAAAATTTAATAGAATCGTTAAAAAGCTAAGTCAAATGTCAAAAAACATTATAAAACGTCAAATAAATGTGTCAAATGTTAAAAGAATCGAGAAAAATGTCAAAAAGCTAATTTAAATGTTAAAAACAATATAAAACGTCAAAAAACTGAGTGATATGTCATATTATTGTTTCACATGACAAAAAATTTAATAGGAACGTCAAAAATCTAAGTCAAATGTCAAAAATATTTCTAACATTCTTCCAAATCTCGATAGCAGATCTTCAACATTAGTTAAACAACTCGTTAGCTCGGTTAGCAATTCGTCAACTTTTTGAGAAAATATCACAAAACCAAAAGAAAAATTGCTATAACATGGGTTAACATTCCTCAAAGTTT
The DNA here is from genome assembly GCA_964028335.1 of Altica lythri. Classification (NCBI taxonomy): domain Eukaryota; kingdom Metazoa; phylum Arthropoda; class Insecta; order Coleoptera; family Chrysomelidae; genus Altica; species Altica lythri. The sequence goes on from OZ034804.1 coordinate 54,741,275, forward strand.
TTTAATTAATTTATTATCAAAAGGAAATATTTTTCTACCAAGGTCCAGTAGATTCGTTAACTAGTCAACTTTATGATCAACTCGTCACTAGTAATACAAAAATTTTAATTATTGTTTAAACTTTTTGCAATTATGTTAACTGTTTAAATATTTTTAACAACATATTAATTAATAATGGCAATTCGTCAACACTTGAAAATAATTCTTCAGCTTATATTAACCTTTGTTATTTAAGCTTTTAATAACAAGTTTTTGACTTGAGTGAATAATTGTTTATTGTTTTGTTACCTTCATAATTTTCATAGAAGTATGAGTAAAAAATTATTTATACTACTTAAATCTAAAAATCCAAGAATTAAGCACTCTGACCATCCACAATTTTTAAAACCCTCCTTAAAAACATTAATAACAAAGAGTTAGCACTTAAGAAAAATAAGTTGAAGAGTAAACAAATTTCTTTTTATTTTAAAAATGCTGTAGGATGATTTATTAGATTTGTTGTTTCAAAAATAAAAAGGTAGATATGTTTTTTACAGTGACAGTACAATATGGAACCTGCCTCCACATTGAAATTCCAACGAAACCAAGACTTATCCGAATCCAGCGTATAAATCTCGTGAGTCGAGACTAAACGTGCCATAGTCGTTAATCACCCACATAAAACGTAACTTGTTGCTGTAAACTTTGTAAAAACGATATCGTGTTTCAAATACTTGTTTTCTTAATGTTAGCCGATACGTTTTCAACAATAAATAATAATAACAGAAATTGTTTATTTGGTTTCGTTGTAAGTTGTAACAGAATCGAGTCACACACATTAACGAGCATATTAACGCGTATAGCCGGACATACCAAATATTTTTTTATGTTACTTTTTTTGACCACGTATTTTTTTAAATGAGCCATGGTATTGGATGTCTTATTCGTCTTATTCTTAAATTTTAGTTATATACTTTCGAAGTCAAAAACAGTTTTCTGATAAACTCATTTATTTTGAATTAGAGAAATTGTAAAAAACAGAAATGGCAGAAAGAAAAATTCAAAAAAGTATGTTTTTATGTACGCACTAAAGAAGTTATACTTTAACTACTTGATTTACAGTTTCCTGCTAATCAATTGTCATTTTAGTAAAACGTTTATCAAATAGATGTCAAAGGTAATAATAGTTTAATACTATTATAACGTTTTACAGAGTCTTTGAAAATCAAAGAACATATAGACCGTTTACTAAGAACCAACAACTACTTCCCTGGCTATATGCTACGACGGACATTGAATTACAGTTCAAAGTTAAACGGGGTTAGTATATCTGCAAGATAGAACTAACCATTTTAGTTTGCAATTTGTAAGGATATCACTTGTAGACCGGTTTCGGCGTATTGCGCCTCATCAGTACAAGGAAGATATCCGTCCAGAAGCTCTAAGAGCATCTAGACTGGAGATATGTCTGAAATCACACAAATACATTATCTTCAGTAAAAAAAATGTTAAAAGTGCGATAATAGCGACATCTCCATAACTAATCACAAACTAAAATTCTATTTGACAAAAAACCTCTCGGCTTTGTAGGGTTAACTACTTGATTTACAGTTTCCTGCTAATCAATTGTCATTTCAGTAAAACGTTTATCAAAAAGATGTCAAAGGTAATAATAGTTTAATACTATTATAACGTTTTACAGAGTCTTTGAAAATCAAAGAACATATAGACCGTTTACTAAGAACCAACAACTACTTCCCTGGCTATATGCCACGACGGACATTGAATTACAGTTCAAAGTTAAACGGGGTTAGTATATCTGCAAGATAGAACTAACCATTTTAGTTTGCAATTCGTGAGGATATCACTTGTAGACAGGTTTCGCACTTTTAACATTTTCTTTACTGAAGATAATGTATTTGTGTGATTTCAGACATATCTCCAGACTAGATGCTCTTAGAGCTTCTGGACGGATATCTTCCTTGTACTGATGAGGCGCAATACGCCGAAACCGGTCTACAAGTGATATCCTTACGAATTGCAAACTAAAATGGTTAGTTCTATCTTGCAGATATACTAACCCCGTTTAACTTTGAACTGTAATTCAATGTCCGTCGTGGCATATAGCCAGGGAAGTAGTTGTTGGTTCTTAGTAAACGGTCTATATTATGTTCTTTGATTTTCAAAGACTCTGTAAAACGTTATAATAGTATTAAACTTTTATTACCTTTGACATCTAAGTTATACTTTGACGTAAAAATGTCAATTTCTTAATTTTTTTGAATTATGTTTTCGATTTTTTTATTTATTTTGAAGGGTATGAAAGAAAAACTAAAATATCTAACTAATTTAATACTGTCTGTTTTTCGTGACGATGTGAGCGAGCATAGTAAAAACTTACACTCACCACTTTTCCTAACGCGCCAAAAGAAGTATAACTTCAAAAAATATAACAATCAACAAAAATCGAACCTATAGCTTTAAACCGCTTTACCACGGCTGTACCAAGCAGTTAGTCATATTTTTTTATTATTCTTTTATTTATCTTAAGCTCTCCATACTTACTCAAAAAAAAAATTAATGATATATTGCCAAGAATCTGTTCTAGAGGATTTGGGTTGAATCAAAATAATTACTAACTGGATACATCCGTGACTCAGCTTAAGAAAATACACGAATTTTTTTAACATAACCTATTTGCAATACTAAAATTTAAATAAAAAAAATCGATATGACTAAATAATAAAAAATTCTAAACAACCACTTTCACAAAAAATTATACATAACTAGGTAGATCTTTAAAAAACTTTCTAAAAAAACCCTTTGAAAAGAATGTAAGGGTTATTTGTAGATAAGAAAAAAAGGGCTGCGAATACAAAAGAAGAGAGAGTTATACCTACCTACTTTTTTTCTTAAAAAAAGCAATATACTCATCGTACAAACCAGGAAAAGTCGTGCAAAATAATGTCATTTTTACCAAAATTTATCCCTGAATCGCAGATAAGATTAGAATTGTATGCAACAATTATTTAGAGAAGAAACAGTAAACAGAAAAATGTTAAAGTGTTAAAAAAAATATAGAAGAAAATATAGTTATTTGTGACACAAGGACGGAAAATGACATTTTGCAAGAGCGAGTAAAGTTGTGTAGCCGAGGTGCGTAGCACCGAGGCGAAACAATACGAGCACTTGCAAAATATTTTCCGGACGTGTAACACACACTATTTTTTGGTTCGACTAATTTTTAATATTTTTAAAAGTTCTGTTATGTTTAAGACTTGACTGCTTGTGCTAACTGAACTAAGACCACTGACTAGAAGATAGCCGACAAAATGTCAGCTGGTAATTAATTTTTATACATACAAATACTGTGCTAATAACATAGACAAATTAATTAATTAATTCTATTATCTCTGGCTAATAAGCAGCACAGAGAAAATTGTTATATTGAAAATATTAAAATCAATATCTAATAATTTTATATAAAAATAGCAGAGACAATGAACTATATATCCATAATCGAATGATAAGTAGTTGTAAATTGACATAAATGTCAAATTTTATAATACAAGTTGTGAGAGAAATTAAATGTAAATTAGAATCCTGCTTACATTTAGAAAAATTTATAGGTAAGTTTAGTATATTGTACGTTGTTTTTAATTAAATTTAATTAAAAGTTATATTTATTATGTATTTTTGGTGACTTAAAATTTAAACTCATAGCGCCATCTCCTTAGATAATCTAAAAGCTACTTTGCCGGCCTAGGCCGGAAAATGCCATTTTCCGGACGATTTTGAAGTAATTAATAGTATTGTTTCTGGACGGAGGACCAAAAAATAGTTTTTGTATTAAACCATCTTTATTCTCATTTTCTAGATGATGAATAATTAAGAGATATAGACGAGTTTAATTAATAGACGTTATTATATTTTCTAAAAAAGTTGCTAATCGACTCACGAGTTGTCAACCAAACTGACGAATTATTTAGCTAATGTTGAACAGCTGCTATCGTCGTTTGAAGAAGTGATAAAAAATTGTCAATAAGTTCATAAAATACATGAAAAAGTTAACAATTCTTTATTTATGTTGTTATCTTGTACTGAATAAGAAAGTTGATTCATTGTTACTGGTTTAAAATGTTAAACAGTCAAAGACTTGTTATTAAAAGTTTAATATTTGTTAACAAAAAATGTTATTTCGTTAAGTTAAGCTGACGAATTGTTATTTAGTGTTGACGATTTACTAAAATTAATTGACGAATTGTTAAAAAAAATATTTAACAATTTTCCATTGCTAGTAGTAGTTGACTATTTGTTAAAAATAGTTGACGAGACTCTTATACAAAAATATAGGACTTTGGTAGCAAAATATATTCTTTTATTAAGGAATGTTGACGATTTGTAACCAATTTTACATATAGATGTCAAAGGTAATAATAGTTTAATACTATTATAACGTTTTACAGAGTATTTGAAAATCAAAGAACATAGACCGTTTACTAAGAACCAACAACTACTTTCCTGGCTATATGCCCTTCTGGACGGATATCTTCCTTGTACTGATGAGGCGCAATACGCCGAAACCTGTCTACAAGTGATATCCTTTCGAATTGCAAACTAGAATGGTTGGTTCTATCTTGCAGATATACTAACCTCGTTTAACGTTCAACTGTTATTCAATGTCCGTCGGGGCATATAGCCAAGGAAGTAGTTGTTGGTTCTTAGTAAACGGTCTATGTTCTTTGATTTTTAAAGACTGTAAAACGTTATAGTATTAAACTATTATTACCTTTGACATCTATTTGATAAACGCTTTACTAAAATGACAAATGATTAGCAGGAAACTGTAAATCAAGTAGATAAATTTTATATATATATATATTTTTCAGATTTGTTATATTTTCAAAAAAAGTTAACGAATTGCTAACTGAGCTGACAAATTGTATAACTAATGTTGACGAGCTGCTATCTTTATTTGGAGGAATTTAAAGAAATGCAAGAGTTATCAATTCGTTAAGATATGTAGTTAAGTGGATAATGAATAAGAAAATTTACTCACAAAAGTTGACTAATTGTTAACAGATTCTGACCGTTATAAAAAACCTACACCGTGAAATTAGCTGGAATTTGTAATACATAGTTACATACTGAAATTTCCACTTTTTTTAATAATTTTGTTCATTTTTTATTATTTATATTAACATTTTAATATTTATTATTAATTACCTATTGTTTCATGAGAATTTTTCTTTAAATGACAGTTTTGATAGGTACTAAACAGATACAACAACTGTAAAAGGCAATAAATGTAAATAGTAAAGACTTGAGGATAACAAAAATCGGTTTTAGTATAACTTGTGTATAAAATGTTAATATTTATTTAACTATATAATTCGTTATAATAAAATTTTCTTTCAATGTTTTAAATAACTTTTTTTCTTTTAATGAAAACTGTGTAATAAAAATTTGATATTCCATTTTTGTTTTCAAAATATCTTAAATAAATTAAAGTAAAAAATATACAAATATCCTACAAATTTCTTTACTCAGATTTTTTACGATATTCTAGTTTTACGATTTCATACATAGCATCTCGTATTACAAAACATGAGTTGGTAGTAAATGCATATCCTTATAAATTTAATGCAGACTCAATGATCTAAACAAGGTCAGTCACGTTTCGTGTGAGTAGAAGAAAACAAATTTACAAATTACACTGGAGACAACCAAAAATAGTCTGAGAGTTGAAAATTGGGACCGTTGACTGAATTCTGTGACGTTCTTTTTATTAATGTTACAATCACTCAATCAATTGATTATCAGATATGTACTTTAATACAGAATATTTTAAAAATGATTATATGTTTAAAGTTAAATTGCTTAAAAATAGTATTCTTATTTTTTTATTGACAACTAAGTATCGATCTCATATTGACACCTGTCAAAATATTTTAAAGTCTGAGAGTAGATTATTGAGACCATTGACAGATTTATGTGGCATTCTTTTTATTGATATTACAATTATCAGATACTTTCATTACAATCAGACAGAACATTGTAATAATTGTTATAGGTTTACAGAAAATTTCCTTAAACATGGTATTCTTATTTTCTTATTGACAACTGAGTATTGACAGATGTCGTATTAACACCTGTCATAATAATGTAGAATATTGCAAACATAATTATATGTTTAATGATAACTTGCTTAAAAATAGTATTCTTATTTTCTTATTGACAACTAAGTATCGACAGATCTCATATTGACAACTGTCATAATATTTTAAAGTCTGAAGGTAGATTATTGAGACCATTGACAGAATTCTGTGGCTTTCTTTTTATTGTTATTGCAATCACTCAATTGATTATCAGATACTTTCATTACATTCATACAGTATTTTGTAAACATGATTATATATGTGTGACGAAAGATTCCTTAAAATTAGTATTCTTATTGACAACTCAGTATAGACAGATGTCATATTGACTCCAGTCATAATATTTAAAGTCTGATAGTAGATTATTGGAATCATTGACAGAAGTCTGCGGCTTTCTTTTTATTGATATTACAATGACTCAATTGTTTATTTGACACTTTCATTACACTCATACAGAAAATTGTAAAAATTGTTATAGGTTCACAGAAAATTTCCTTAAACATACTATTTTTATTTTATTATTGGCAACTGAGTATTGACAGATTGACACCTGTCATAATATTTTAATGACTGAGATATTGATTATTGGTACCATTGACAGAATTTTGTGGCGTTCTTTTTATTGATATTACTCAATTCATTATAAGATACTTTTATTACATTGATGCAGAATACAGAAAATTTGCTTATAAATTTTTAACTTTGTATTAACAACTGAGTATCATGTGTAATTTTGACACCTGTCGTAACATTTTAAAGTTGGTAACCGTAAAGTCATATTTATGTATTTTCAGAGGATGTTTGTCTAAATGTAATATTGTTTCTTTCTTCGTTCTTCTGAGTAATGTCAAATGCTATAGAATAATAATATCATGTTTATATATTTGGTGAAATTAGCATAAATAAGTGAATAACGTCAAATGTCATAATGACATTTGTTATCCAATTTGAACGCCTTATGAATTAAGAGAAATATTGCTTTAAAAAATTAAAAGGAATATTGCTTAAAAAATATATTATTTTTTTTATAACTGAATAATGTCAAATATCATTGTGACATATGTAATAATATTTTAACGTTGGTAACGGGAAAGTATTTTTGCTTCCTTCTGTACAACTGAGGAATGTCAATATGACATCTCTCATCTGTCATAATATTAGAACATTGGTACTTATCAAACAGTATTACGTAGTTTTTAAATTTACTGAATCCAATGATTTCTTTTTATTGATTTAAGAGTCGCGAAATTATCAAATATTTTTTTACCTAAAAGTTTCTATTAAATGATTTGTAAGATTCGGTATTTACAATTGCATGCATTTTACAACTAAATGTAAAATGTCATGTTGAGATTTGTCATAATATTTAATATTGGTAACACTGAGACTTTTTAAGTTAACAGGATAATATGATATTTTTGAAGTTATACTTATTTTTGCGCGTTAGGGAAAAATGATGACGGTAAATTTCTACCGTCACGAAAAACCGACAGTATTTTTTATAAACTTCGAGAACAAAATTAAAGAAACTGACAATTTAGAAGAAACAAACAAAACCTCTTTTAAAACTCACACAGATTTTTACATTTGCTGTACTGGGAGATATGTCAAAATATTTTTCGTGATAAACAACCAGATACAGCTTTCATCAAACTTTCCACTGTAGTCCTTGGGTGGTGAATAATTAAAATATTCATTTAATTTAATTTAAACCCCTTAAACAACATTTATTAACAAAAACAAGATTCATGTTAATTGATAATTACACACTGTAAATCTGGTCAACATTACGAAATAAAAGAAGCGGCCTTTTACTATTCAGGCATAAGATTAAACTGTATGATTGGCATTTTTAGGTCAAAGAAGTATAACTTCTTACGTGTGTACCTAAGAACACACACTTTTTTAATACTATAAAATTAATTACGTCAAATTTATAATTACACTTATTGGCAATCGTTTTTTTGAAATAAATATACCTTAGAGAAATCCAGAAATAACCTAATAGGTGGTATTTGGAATGAGATCAATTCCGTTAAATAAATTGTCAATTTGCAACATTCTAATCAAAGGAAATTGTTAATAAACATCATTAATAGATTTATGTTTATTGTTTAGTTATAAAATTGAAATTATGGTAATATTTAATATTATTTACTCGTTTTATATGTTAATAATGATAATTAGACCGTTCAGTTCACTTTAATAACGCGAATGTTAACGATTTAAAAATAATTTTAATGAAGCATGTTTACCAGTTATGAATTGTTGTTATTAATATAATAATCTTTTAAATAAAAATAAAAGATACCGGATTCGATAAAAATTTATATATAATTATAAATGTATAATGTTTCAAAGTTTATTGAGTATTGACAGATATTATTACAAAATTATCACATTGCATTCAAAGATTTTTACAAAAAAATTGACTTTTGGCATTTGGAATGTCACGTTTTCTCTAGTTTGATATGCGATGCATGAAACATCACGTTAAACATTAAACGTCAGTTTTTATTTTTTGTCAGAAGAAGTTTGAAATTGTTGGCAGTTGACACTCAGTCATTTGTCAACAAAAAAAATTAAACAGTTACTTATCTCTTTTTAGTATTATTACCTGTCAATTCAAGGTACTATTGGACAAAATGTCATGTGTCTTACCATACAACTTTATATTTTTGTTGTTTACCACTTTCTGCTAACAATCTCTCATTTATCTGAACATTTGCAATCTGCAATTTTGATGTTCGTAATCATTTCCCGCTAAGATCGGTCATTTATTCTTTTTTCTCTTATTTTTCTTTCTATCAACCTCATCCCAAGCCTAGTTGGGATCGGCGTTAGCTTTCCGTAACATTTGTTTTCACTTGTTTCTGTTTCCTTTCTTCGCTGATTCATTCTCTTTCAGGTACTCATTTATTTTTTTCTATGCCAAAACCATCTTAACCTATTTTTCTGGATTTTCTTGCTCAGCTTTCCCACTTTTACTGTACCTCTTACTCTCTCATTTCATACTTTATTTCTCTTAATTAATCCATACCAACGCAACCTCTTTATCTCCGCTACTTCTAACTTTCTCTATTGCGCTTCGGTTATGGACCATGCACATGAACGTGCAGTTTAATTTTCATTTTTGCTTTCATATTCCTGTCACACAAACTTAACTCATTTTTCTCTTGTTCATTCATTCATAATTATTTCTATGATTCAATCTTTAACCCTCCATTCTTTTCTAGCACATACCCTCAATATTGGAAAGCAGGCAGCACTTGGTTATATGCATTGATTATGAGTTCTTTCATGTCGTCTGTTGTCATGTACTCAGTCTTCGTCCCACTCATTCTCAACCCTCTACTATCAAGCGCTTTTCTCTATTCCTCAAGTTTCCCTTCGAGTCTTGCTTTCACAAAATCTACTATCACAATATTATCCGCATACATCAAATGTCATGGGGCTTCACATCTTATCCGATAAGTCATAATATTCAACTCCATTTAACCCCAGGTGGAACCTCACGCCACTCAAATTTCTCTGTAACTACTTTTTATTTCCGTTTTTGTTTCCTCATACAGTTCTTGCACTAATGGGACACACTTTTCTGGCACACCTTTTACTTCTTGTCTCGTCACTTGGTCATACGTTTTCTCTAAGTCTGTCAAAGCAGCGTGGATATGACGCTGCATTTCACGACTTTGTTATTATTATTCTTATAGCGAAAACAGCATCCGGCGTTCCTCTCCCAGTCACAAATCCAAATTGTTCTTCATTTATTCTCGTCTCTTTTCTCAGCCACTTTTCAACTATTCTCTCCCAAATTTTATATAGAATGCTTCTACAGTTACCACAATTTTGCACATCCCTGTTTTTTTTTATAGATTGGCACAAGTACCCTTTTTCTCCACTCACTCGGTATTTTCTCTTGATTTATTACTTAAAATATCTACTTCATTCTCACCAAGCACCTTCTGCTGGGTCCCATCCGCTTTCACCGCCTTTCCATTCTTTAGCTTCTTCAATGCACTCTTCACTTCTTCCCCGGATACGTTTCTAACCAATCCAAAATTTGCAATACTATCTTTAAATATACCTTTCTCACTTTACTCGTTTAACAGGTTCTTGTAATATTCCTTTCATTTTTCTTGTACGCTCCCTACGTTTTTAAAACACTGTCATCTTTGTTCCTAATTTGTCAGATGGCAGTTATACTTTTTAAAGCTTTACCATTTTCTTTAGCTAACTCTTTCTTCTTTATTACTCTCAAAATTTTTAAAAAGCTTTTTCATTGACTTTAGTTTCGCTTTTGCAACTGCTTCTTGAAATCGGCCATTTTTATCTGTCATGTATTCGGTCTTGTCTTAAGAGCACAGAAAAACAACGATACAACTTTGCAATTTCGATGTTGTTTATCATTTTCTGCTAACAATCTACCATTTTAAATTTGTCGTATGTTAAGGCTCGTAGCACAGCCAAACAACGATACTACTTTGCAATTTTGATGTTGTTTACTTTTTTGTTTTACCAATTTGTAGTTGTGTTATCTGTCATTTATTTGGGACCTTTCTTATTAGCAAAGACCTTTGGCCCTTCCGCGTCTTTCCTATGTAAACAAATGGTACAAATTTCACAGAAGTGACGTTGTTTCTTTGCCGTTTCTCGTGATGTAAAAGAAGAAGCACTCGAGTTCATCACCACGTGTTTCCGTGTTTAGCCTCAAAAATGCGGGATGATGTTAACTTCAACATAAAATTTTGCGAAGAATTTGGGAAGATCTTTATTTTTTTTATTTTAATCGTGCTGATTATTGTAATAGGAATGCCCAAGACCTTTCTTCTCACCACTGTCCCGCCACCTGTGTGCATTGCCTGTCCGCACCGTGTGAATTGGACCATAGAATAGATGAAAAACAGGACATTTAGAATGTTTTCTATTACTGGCATTTAGACAACCATTTGAAAATTTTATATTCAAAATTTAAATGCAAATTTGACGGTTTTATCGTAACGATTAAAATTTCCTAAAAATATGTAACATTTACTACTACAATAAATTAGTTCCGACAAACAAAACTGAATGAATAAAAGTAACATCATCAATCGATATAACCTAAACTCTTTATTACTGAATAAATTCCGAATGAAATTATGTCCTCATTAAATGAAAATAAAAATTTTATATAGCTATAAAATAATTTGTTGTCTGTATAACGCGAATAATGACAGGTGATAAAATTATAAAAATAATTGTTGCAAATGTTAACATTTCCATTCGAACGACGTCGCCACAGAAACGAAAGAGCTTTATTTGTCATGTTTCATTTAATTTGAAATGACCCCCTAAATGATAGAAGTTAATGCGGGCACATTCTGAATTATTGCACAATAAAAGCGCAATAATTAGGCAGGAAATGGCTGTAAAAAGTCAATCACGACCTACAGTAATAGTATTGTAACGTGATAACCGTAAAGGAAGGGACCTTAATTTGAAAGATTGTTGTTGACAGTTGATTTTTAGAAGTTTGTAAAAAAATCAACTGACCATTTTAAATAATGTTTCTAGAAAATTCTAGAAACTTCTAAACACACTGACTAGATTAAATAATGTTGTATATAAGGGGATGCATGGGCAGTTAACGTCAGTTCGAGTCAAGTGTTCACAAGAGTTCATTGTATTGTCAAGTAGTTAGACGTTATCCAGCAGAGTTCAGTGTATCTTAACAATTTTGTAAATAAATTGTGTAAAAAGCCCCCATACGTGTTTCAAATTGGTGTCAGGTGTGGGGTGAAGATACAAGAATGCCTGGAAAAAAAGATAAATGAACAATTGGTGGCTGAGCTCAGAAGAGAGCTCGAAGAATTGTTAAGAAGGCTCCGTGAGTACTACGTAAATAATAATTTGGACCCTGACGCTGTGGAGTTTGATGACCCAGTTCAAAAAGCAATTTCCCGACTACAAGAAGAACAAACTCAACAACTTTCCCGGCTGCAAGAGGAGCTATCAGGACGAATGACGACTATGACGAGCCAGCAAGAGGAGCTATCTAGTCAGATGAAGAGCCAGCGCGAAGATATGTCCCAGCTGTCACAGCGAATGACGAACCAACAAGAGGAGCTATCCAGTCAGATAAAAAGCCAGCGCGAAGAGGTGTCCCAGCTATCACAACGGATGTCTACCCTACCAGAAGAGTTATCCAGTTCCTTCTCCCAGCAAATATCACACCTTCGTGACGAGCAAAATCAGCAAGTTGCCAACTTGAATCAGCAGGTAGACAACTTGAATCAGCAAGTGGACAACATGAATCAGCAAGTGACCAACATGCGAGACGAGCAAAATCAACAAGTCACCAACTTGCGAGACGAGCAAAACCAGATCAACCAGCAAATGCAGTCCGAGATAAGGAAGCTTCAACAAGAACAGGAAGCTAGCCGCCGAAACCAAACCATCCACCACGGCGACGGAGATGCAAGAAGGATGGAAACCTGCCACGCAGACGTCGAACGACAAAGAAGCGAGGAGACGACCCATGTACGAACGACGATGAAACCCCCGACCTTCGACGGGAAGACTTCCTGGCCAAATTACCTGAAACAATTCGACGCAGCGGCCAGAGCTAATGGATGGTCATCCCAGGAGAAAGCATTGTCCCTAACCGTAGCTCTGCGAGGCGAAGCTTTAGACGTCTTGCAATCATTGACACCGGATGAAGCTGACAACTTCGAGTTATTGGTGAATCGTCTAGAGATGCGTTATGGTCAAACTCATCTACAACCGGTGTACCGAATGCAGTTAAAGAGCCGAAAACAGAAAAATGGAGAAACTATCCAGGAATTTGAAGCGGATGTAGCAAGAATGGTACGACTTGCGTATTCCAACGCAGCGGAGGATTTCCTGGAGTGCCTAGCAGTCCAAACCTTCACCGATGGTCTTCGAGACGTCGAGTTGCAGCGCGCTGTACGGTTGGCGCGGCCGAAGACCCTTGTGGACGCCTTGACCATTGCCCTGGAGTTTGAGGCGGCGACGGAGGCCTCACGTGGAGTTGCTCGACTAAGGGAAGTCACTGGTAACTACGACCATGCCGTTCATTTCGTTAGCGACGTCGAAGCGGTAGTAGAGAGGTTAATGAAGGTATCTCCAAAAAGAAGGCGCCCAGTGAGATGCTGGAACTGCGGGGAACTAGGCCATATAAGAAATACTTGCCCCCAAAAAGAAAAATCTCCTGCTGAAGTACCCCAGCAGCAGGAAAACTTTAAACGGGTCGACTCCTGGAGGGCGACTTCGACCCTAAACATTCCCGAAGTCCCTCACACCATTAAATTGGCAACTCTGCGACATCACGTGGACAGCTTATATGTAGATGGCCTCCTTGATGGGAAGAATATTAGCATGCTGGTCTGGAGCTACAAAAACAATCGTCCGACCAACCATCATTATGCGAAATAAGATGTTGCCTACCAGTTGGAGACTGCGTACCGCTACCGGAGATTCTGCTAGAGTCTACGGTGAGATACAGGTGACGCTACAGTTTGGTTCAACCTCTCTTGTTCACTCAATGCTGGTGGCTGACGTTGATGAAGATGTTGTTCTGGGCATGGATGTTATGCTCCACTGTGGTTTTCATTTGGATCTTCGCCAACGTATCCTTCGTACTGGTAATGAAGAAATATTTCTGCACCAAAAACAAGTTGACAATGCCTCGATTAAGCTAATCGATGATATCGAACTTCCGGCAAGCTGCGAATGTGTCGTCACAGCGCGGTTGGATGGACTGGAGCCAGATGGTGCCCCAGCCATGATAGAGCCGAAGAACCATGACCATGAATTGGGAAAAGGACTCCTTGTGGGTAAGACTCTTGTTAGATCCGCCAAAGAGGTACCCATCCGAGTTATCAACTTGAACGATCATCCAGTTCTTCTCCGAAAGGACACGGAAATGGGAAGTTTAGAACCGGTAATGGCCATAATTCACAAGATAAATGTTACGGAAACAGATGAGACCAACGAAATTGAACAATTAATGACAAAATTAGACCCCTCTTTGTCAAAATTAGAAAAGAAACAGGTAAGAGATCTACTTTACCGGTATAAACCTGTATTTGGTTCTAAAAGTAAACTGGGAAGAACTGATGTTGTACAACATCGAATTGACACTGGTGATGCACGTCCGATTCGACAGGTACCCCGAAGGATGCCTCAAGTTAAAAAGGAAGAAGCAGACAGAGCCCTTAAAGAAATGATTCAAAATGGCATAGTCGAACCATCCAGTAGTCCGTGGGCTTCTCCTGTGGTATTAGTGAGAAAGAAAGACGGATCAATGCGGTTTTGTGTCGACTATCGAAAGCTAAATGATGTCACTAAGAAGGACAGTTATCCTCTGCCAAGGATTGATGATGCCCTCGACGCTTTGGCGGGTTCTACTCTGTTTTCTACCTTGGACCTTAAAAGCGGATACTGGCAAGTTAAAATGAATCCTGCAGACAAAGAAAAGACTGCCTTTACCAGTGGATCAGGGTGATGGCAATTCACGGTCCTTCCATTTGGCCTCTGTAATGCTCCTGCGACGTTTGAACGACTAATGGAAAACATCCTGCGGGGTTTGTCATGGGAAACTTGTCTAGTATATCTAGACGACATCATCATAATGGGTAAGACCTTTAAGGAACATTTATCTAACCTGGAAGAAGTTTTTAAAAGATTACAGAACGCTAATCTAACATTGAATGTTAAGAAATGCCACTTGTTCCAGAGACAGGTCAACTATTTAGGACATAACGTAAGCAAGGATGGCGTTGCTGTTGACCCCGCTAAGATACAAGCCGTTCAGGAATGGCCAATCCCTATCGACAAACATCAGCTCCGGAGTTTCTTGGGTCTTTGTTCCTATTACCGACGATATGTCAAGAATTTTGGAGACATCGCCAAACCCTTGACAAGATAAGTCCTTCTGTTGGGATCAGGAATGTCAAGAGGCGTTTGAAATATTGAAGAAACAGCTTACGTCAGCACCTGTTCTTGCTTATCCACTTCCTGATGGTAAGCTTATTCTGGACACCGACGCCAGCAATGTGGGAATTGGAGCCGTCTTGTCACAGCTACAAGACGGTAAGGAAAGAGTGGTTGGTTACTTCAGCAAAACTTTATCGAAAGCTGAAAAGAACTACTGTGTAACTCGGAGGGAACTGTTAGCAGTTGTAGAATCCGTCGAACACTTTTATAAATATCTGTATGGCAGAAAATTCCTGATCAGAACAGACCATGCTAGTTTAAAGTGGCTACTTAGCTTTAGGAACCCAGAAGGACAGATAGCAAGATGGCTCGAAAAACTGCAGGAATATGATGTTGAAATCGAGCACAGACCTGGAACCAGACATCGTAATGCTGATGCACTTTCCAGAAGACCATGTCGACCTGATTGCCCCCATTGTACCCGTATGGAGCAGAACGAGGAAAAACTCGCCTTAGTTAAGGTTGTGCCAGAAGACGAGAGTTCTATGCTGGAGGAGCAACAAGAAAACGATCCGGTTCTGAGAAAGATTCGGGAGTGGAAGAGAATGGACCGTCGTCCGTTGTGGAGAGAGATATCCTCATCCTCTCCTGCTTTAAAAGCATACTGGTCCCAATGGAACTCTTTAATTTTGGACGGAGGGCTCGTTAAAAGGCTTGTAGAAAATTCCGTGGGCACAGAAACAAGGAAACAAATAGTGGTCCCAAGAAATGCTGTACCGGAAATTTTAAAACAGATGCATAATGATAGTTCCGGAGGACATCTGGGTATTACGAAAACGCTGCAAAAGATCCGAGATAGATTTTACTGGGTAAATTGCACTAATGATGTTAAAGATTGGTGTCGTAAATGCACTACATGTGCTGCCAGTAACGGTCCGCACCGAAAACCGAAGGCGGAAATGCAGCAATACCTGGTTGGAAGTCCTTTTGAAAGAATCGCAGTAGATGTATTGGGGCCACTTCCACAGACCGATGTAGGAAACAAGTACATCTTTGTTGTAATGGACTACTTCACTAAATGGGTTGAAGCATATGCAGTTCCCAATCAGGAAGCTACCACTTTAGCAGATATATTGGTTGAAGAATTCGTAAGCCGATTTGGGGTACCATTAGAATTACATTCAGACCAAGGAAGAAATTTTGAGAGCAAGCTGTTTCAAGAAGTTTGCCAAAGATTAGGCATCCACAAAACGAGAACCACAGCTATGCACCCCCAGTCTGATGGAATGGTGGAACGAATGAACCGGACTATAACCAACTATCTGTCAAAAGTGGTGTCAGATTGTCAGAGGGATTGGGATCGACATATTCCACTATTTCTAATGGCAATTCGATCGGCCATCAACGAATCAACTGGCCAAACGCCTGCGAAGGTCCTGTTCGGTAGAGAAATGAGGCTACCATGTGACTTGGTGTTTGGTTGTAAACCTGGTGAAGAAATGGCACGTGAACAATATGTCGCCGACCTTCAGAATCGAATGGAAAATATACACAACCTGGTGCGTGGAAAACTACAATTATCTAGTGATCGGATGAAGAGGTACTATGACACACGGACAATGGAAAAGAGTTACCAAGTTGGAGATTTAGTCTGGCTCTATAACCCCCGGCGGCGTCGAGGTATTTGTCCCAAATTACAAAAGAACTGGGAAGGTCCTTACACCATCAAGAAGAAGATTAACGATGTCATTTATCGGATCGTGAAAATTCCCAGAGGGAAACCCATCGTGGTCCATCATGATCGTTTGGCGCCTTACCAGGGAAACCACAGTGGAGATGCGCAGCAACTCCAAGAAGATGGTTTGGCTGACTCAAGGAGTGTGCGGGATTCCGATGTAGGAAATAACATTCCAGGAGGAATGAATATAAGGAGGGGGCAGTGTAACGGGATAACCGTAAAGGAAGGGACCTTAATTTGAAAGATTGTTGTTGACAGTTGATTTTTAGAAGTTTGTAAAAAAATCAACTGACCATTTTAAATAATGTTTCTAGAAAATTCTAGAAACTTCTAAACACACTGACTAGATTAAATAATGTTGTATATAAGGGGATGCATGGGCAGTTAACGTCAGTTCGAGTCAAGTGTTCACAAGAGTTCATTGTATTGTCAAGTAGTTAGACGTTATCCAGCAGAGTTCAGTGTATCTTAACAATTTTGTAAATAAATTGTGTAAAAAGCCCCCATACGTGTTTCAGTATTTAAAAAAAAAACTAGTAAATTGTAGTAGGATTAATATGCTCTTATTTTTTATCTGATTTATGATGTAGTTAAAATTGTTAGATTTTAGAAATGTTTACGTGTGGATAAGTAAAGTGTGGTTTCATTAATATAACCTTGCAAGTATTAGTTATATTTTTAACTTTATTCAAGGTTGAGGTTTTAGTTAATTAGCGCTTTAATTATTATTTTTTTTACAAATTGTACTTCTTTCAGAAAACCACATTTCCAAATTTTATTAAATTACATCGGTATGCATTTAGATGAGTTTTAAAGGCACAATCATTCCAATTTTGCAAGAAAACATAATTATTACATTGATTGTTTATGAAATTTAGAAATACAGTTACATTTCATTTTATTGAGATTAAAAACTTGGCCTTTTACTGTTCTACTGAGATCTGTCATCGTTTTAACTGTCAGTTAATATATGTTCCACATATTGAAAACGTGGCCTTTTACTGTTCTTCTGACATCTGTCTTCGTTTTAACTATCAGTTAACACGTGTTAAAAAGTGTGTTAATAATAATTGATGTTACAGAGGAAGACAAAGTTGAGTGCAGGGAAGAAAAGAATATAGTAACACAAAAAGAGATACGTAGTGCAATAATGTGTATGAAAAAGTATAAAGCACTAGGACCTGGAAGAATTGCGGTTGAATTAATCAAATACGGTGTGGAAAAGTTATGGAGAAATTTCAAATACAGCCCAGATAGAGTGAGAATGCATATGCATAAGATGAAAGCACATCTATATTTAAAAAAATAAGATAGAAACAAATGTGAAAACTATAGAGAAATTAGCATGCTGGCTGCAGTAGAAAATTTGGAAAACAATAAAAAACGGAAAATAGAAGAAGAACAAGCAGGCCTCACATCAGGAAGCAGCTAGTAGAAAAGAAAAAGACAAAAAATGGAGACATTTATTTGAAGTTTATAGACCTTACAAAAGCTTATGATATTGTGCCCTGAAAAAGAGAACGGCGCAGAGATGTGGGTAATAAGCAAGAAGAACCGATGGAAAATTTTAGCAAACAGAAATGTAGTAGTAGAGGCGATGCTGTAGTCTTACAAGAAAGGATAGAGTGACAAACATTGAGATGCAGAAAAATGCCAGTAGAGAATGACATCATTAAATACATTAAAGAAAAGAGGCTTATGTGGTAAGAGTGGAACACAAGTCGATAAATAAGATAACAAGGTGGGGTCCGAAAGGTAGAAGAAAGAGAGGAAGATCATGTAGATCCTGGAGACATAAAGTTGATGAGTTTTTACACAGAAGAGGACTTAATAACAATGATTAGAAAATAGAATGAAATAGTAATCCCAGTTAAAGAATGGTAGTTGGCGTTAGCCGTAAAAACTCTATATATTCTAAATAAACGATGATTGGTAGAGATCTGTTCAAAAACTTTTGGTTTTAACGTATAATTCAAAAACAGTCTATTTCATTAAACATTTTTGACATTGGATACGTAACCTTTTGCAGTTCTGCTTACATCTGTGATCAGTTTACCTGTCAGTTTTCACTTGTCAATATTTTTAAAAATGTTGTTTATAATCGCTTTGAACAAACAAGTGGTAGGAATCTGTTGATAAAATTCAGAAGTTTTAATAAAACTTATAAGCACAAGTTTTAATAAAACTTATAAGCACAAGTTTTATTTCACATTTTTGACATCGGTTATGTGGCATTTTACAGTTCTGCTTACATTTGAAATCAGTTTACCTGTCAGTTGTCACTTGTCATTATTGCCAAACAATGGGTGGTAAAGATATGTGGCTAAATTGTGAAACCTTTAACGTAAA
Source organism: Altica lythri (assembly GCA_964028335.1). Lineage (NCBI taxonomy): Eukaryota > Metazoa > Arthropoda > Insecta > Coleoptera > Chrysomelidae > Altica > Altica lythri. Next base: position 54,760,439 of record OZ034804.1, read on the forward strand.
TTGTAAAAAAAACTATACCATATTCATTCCATATTTTGGGCCATGGGTCCATGTTCTTTTATAGTTTTATTTAGGTGCATCTGTGATCATTTAGCTGTCAACTGTCGCTTGCCATTGTTTCTGAATATAAAAAGGGTTAATAATAAATGATGGTTCTAATGTTGTCACTTGTCATTACTGCTAAATGTAAAAAAAATATTTTTGATTTATTCTGGACAAATGATCTGTTGATATTGATAGTTTTTGATCTATTGGATAATCATTTGATACAAGAAGTTGGTGGAGATGTTGACAGAGGTTCTTTGGATGCTATTTGATATATCGTGAGTTCATTTCTTCTAAAAACTTTTTTAGATCTCTATTGGCTTTTCTACCATTTTAACCCTCAGTTGTTACTCACTTTGTTGCAAGAAATTGTTGATTATGATTGATTCTAAACAAAACAATAAGTTTAAGAGATCTGGTAAGAAAGTTCTTACCTAAATTTTGTTGTGAGAATGTATACCTGTTAGCATTTTTCATCATATTTGATATTAATAAATAAATAAGGAATTAGCAGAAATGATATTGCTGACAGTTTGGCAAAAGAAGGAGCTAGTACTTGAAGTTTGTAAGTGAAGAAAGAAACTCAACCTGATGGAAAAACATTCCAGGCCAAAGACAAGCTAAAAGGTTAATACTATCTCCACTGTGCTAGTTTACATTACTCAGACACCTGAGCTCAGAGTCATCGCATGAAATCTCACATTACCCTCTCCACTGAGGTACCATCTCTGTATGCAGATGAAACGCCTAAACATATTATCTGCAACTGCAGAGTACTCTTTCACCAATGACATAAATATGTGAAACAGGTCTTCTTAGAGCCTCATCAAGCTACATACGTATATTCTAAGCGGATAAAAGCTATTTTTAACAGTCTAGACCTTATGAACTCATGATTAGATTTAGGGTATACACAAAAAATTATTTAGGTCGCCAATCGACCTTACTTATAATCGATATATCATAAAAATCAAATTAATGATTAGTTATTGTCAACAGAGGATTATTATAAGCATACCAACACATATTTGTTACAACATAATAAGTGTTCATCAAATCTAGTGCTTTTTTGATTTAATGGGTGATCATTTAGCACAAGAAGTAGATGGAGACGTTGACTGAGTATCTGAGGATGTTATTTGATATGGTTTGAATTCATTTATATTTTCTTTAACATACTTTTTTAATTTTAGTTGTAGTTACTAATTTTTGTGTTGTTTATGTTATAAATAAAACGATAAATCTGTTGATTAAAAAATATATAAATTTTGAAGCTTTTTTTCTGTTTGTGTTTTGTTTTGTGATGTTATTTAAGTATTTCCAATCATCATTGACACCTACCTACAGCTCTTAAGTTGATAGGAGTTGTCCACTGTGTTCTTTCATTTGATTTGATGTTATTGAAGCGAAAAAACGCATCTGAAAATAAATCTCATTTATCGCTGATATTTTTCAATCCTTGATGTAACATTGGAGAGAGTGCATGCGGCGCGAAGTTCCTCGAGAGAGCAACGCTATCCAGGGACGTCTCCCGGGCCCTCTTCAAACTATTTTATAGCTTTTTCCTCGTCCCCCCTCGACCACCAAGCGGCTCACGGAACGAACAAGCTTGATCGAGGAACGGGGATATAAATCATGCTCCCTCTCTTCCCTACCTCACCTACACCCCGGCTTTCGTTTTCTTGATTCATTCCACGGCAACTCGATGCCAGCCATATTTCTTTTCTTTTCTTACTTCAATTGAGAATTGTGTTTTTCACCTTCAGGTTTAACCGATATAACGGTTGTACATAGTACAAGTTTCGGTCTTTTTTGGAATTTGTAAAGATTAATGGGCAAGTTAGGATTTCTTTGAAATAACGTTGTGGTTGGACTGATTTATGTTTTGGATTAAAATAAGAGATGGTAGGTATATAGTTACAAAAAAAGAAAGTCGTCTTTGTGTGATTATATCAAAATGTTGTTTCAAATTGAACGTTTGTAGACTATTTCTATGTATTAGTTTGAAAACTTTTTTATATGGTTTAAGAATATGTTTAATAATATGTTTCGTTCATGAATCGTTCGTTTTTTTTCCAATTTATACAGTTCTATTGGTGGATTAAAATTTACCTACCAAAAAAGCTGTTAAGGGACTACCTCTAAAATAAGTTATTCAAAAGATAATTAGATTATTTAAAATATGTAGTTATAATTTAGAAAGGGCAGATGTGTGAAAGCATTGTATTTAAAATTAGATTCATATCAAGTGTTAATATAACTTTCATTGGTCTGAATTAAATTTGTTAGACCACAAATTATGAACTATTTAATATGAAAAAAAATATACATATATAAAACAGCGTCTTATTCAACACTACATGAGTAATTATGAAGACATAAATTAGATCTTTGATAAGAAATATCTTGTTAAAATTAATTAAAAAATGTTTTAGTAATGAGGATATTTCAAAAATGGTGCCCATTCAGAATATAACAAAAATTCTAACACCTCTTGATTTGTACAATGATATTTCTCATTAATAAAACTGTTAAAGAACTTCTATACATGCCAGCATTTAGATATTTAAATTGCAAAAATTTATATATATTTTTTACACCATTTTTTATGGTTCTATTTTGGCAAACCTCTACCAGTTTACAGGAAAATATTTCTTTTTCTAAATCCGTTTTGTTTTAAAATAACTCAACAAGATTTTCAGCTATTTGACAATTGTCAACTCACAAATGTCAACTTTCAAATGTCAATTGTTAAATTTACACTGCCAACTGACTAATGTCAACTGCCAAATGTCAAAAAAGCAAACGTCAAATTTTAAAATGTGAAATCTCCTGTCTAATATTAACTGTAAAATGTTTGTATGTATGTATGTATGTATGTGGTGTTAGCTGTAACAGATACACCTGCGACCTACAAGATCTATTGTGTCCCCCTTTTCTTGCTATAATTCTGATGATTCCTCAGACTTATAGCAGCTCTTCTAGTCCTATCTTCCTTAGAAAGTTTAGGAAATCATTGGGTTTTAAATTAGGTAGTTCTTCCCTTTCTATTTCGTATGACCCTAGGTATTTGACCCTAGAAGTACTTAATGCCATGCATTCTGAAAGTATGTGTATTGAGGTTTCATCTTCTACCTCACAGAATCTGCAGTTTGCTTCATCTACTAATCCTAGTTTCTTCATGTGTCCTCTTAATCGACAGTGACCGGTTAGTATTCCTGTTATAATTCGGAGGTTTTTCTTACTCAGGTTAAGACAGCTGTGAGATCTCTTCTGGTTATAGTTTCCCAGGAGCGTCTTCGATTGTCTTAGTCCTTCTGGATCATTCCAGTACTTGGATTTTTCGCTATCCATTTTTTTCCTTAGTTTTTCTAAGATTGGATGGTTCTGGTCCCAGGTATGGGGTTTCAGCTCCTTTTTTTTGCCAGCTTGTCTGCTGTTTCATTTCCTTCTATTCCTACGTGTCCTGGAACCCATAGGAGGGTAACAGTGTTATTCTGTCCTAGTTCATTTAATTTGCCTAGGCATTCCCAGACCATCTTCGAACTGATTGTATCTGAGTTCAGAGCTTTGATGGCTGCTTGACTATCTGACATGATTTCAATCTTCTGTCTGCGATAGTTCCTTTCAATGTTAAATTCTATGCATCTTTCGATGGCACGAATTTCCGCTTGAAAGATGCTTGGGTACGTACCCAAGCTTTCTGAGTATTTGGTTCTAGGTCCAAACACCCCTGCTCCTGTTCCTTTATCTGTCTTGGAGCCGTCCGTGTTTTGGCTTAGCCCCAATATGGTGTTTTCGTCCCATTCAGATTTGCTTCCCAATTTAGTGGTAAATTTTCTTACAAAGTTAAATTTCTTTGGCATATCATCTTGGGGCATTTCCCAAGTTTGATCAAGTTGGAGTGATCGAGGTTTTTCCTTGATTATTCCTTCTTTGATCATTTTATATATTGTTTTCTTCCTAACATTTTCTACTTGAATATGCAGTGGCGAGAGATTTAGTATTACTTCCATTGCTGCAGTGTGTGAAATGTTGTGGTAAAGGGGATATTTTAAAAATGGTGCCCATTCAGAATATAACAAAAATTCCAACACCTCTTGAATTATACAATGATATTTCTCAGTAATAAAACTGCTGAAGAACTAATATACATGCCAGTATTTGGGTATTTAAATTGCAGAAGTTTCTATACCTATATGTTTTTACAAAACTTTTTTTGGATCTATCTTGTTAAACCTTCACACATTTTTTATATTGGTCTATTTTGGTAAACCCTTACAAATTTACAACAAACGATTTCTGCTTATAAATCTATTTAGTTTTTTAAGATAATTTAAGAAGATTTTTAGCTATTTGACAACTGTCAAATGTCACCTGTAAAATTTTACAAATGTCAATATTTAAATTTTAACTGTCCTGACAAATAGTAAACGATTATTTGAGATTTCTTTCATGGGATGACTTAGAGTTTGATATTTCAATTGTCGATTTGACAAAGTCTCTCTCTCATTAACGTCATACTATATGTGCTTAAGGAGAAAATGAGTAAGCGATTTGATGGCTAGGCACCTATAGCTTAGTTGTTAGATCGTCAGCGCGTAGAGCTGAAGGTTGCGAGTTCGAGTCTCGCTGGGTACGACATTTTTTCAATTTCTCCTTAATGTCATTTAATATATTCTTGTTTGTATACTTCAAAATTTTAAAATTTTCAAAAAATGTCCTGACTAATGTCAACTGTCACATCTCAAAAAAGCAAAGTTGAAATTTTAAAATGTTTTAAGGCGTTTTTTCGGGATAAATAATTTTCATTCATTACAATTTGAATTATTAAAATCAATTTTGAAATAAAAGAGTTATAGCGTTTTATCTTAAAATCACTCGAGCTTCTTTTTGATTTTTTCTTGGTCTGTTTCCTGCCGATTAAAGTTGGTGATGAGAAAGCTAATTATCTCGGAGAATTTTTGGCATACTTTTGTGCCTTTAATGTCGTTTTGTCAAGAAAGATAAACTTTATTGTATGCAATTTATAACATTAAAATCGGTTATTAAATTCAAGACGTTTTATCTTAAAGACATTCTAGCTTTTTTAGATTCTTTCAGATATGATAAGACAACACGATCTTTTTTTTTAAAGTTTGCAAAGAGAAAGCTAATTATTTTGGAAAATTTTTGGCAAGTTGTAGAAGAGAAAGCTTATTATCTCGAAAAAAATGTAGTTGATTTTAGTGACTTTAATGATTTGTGAGGCAAGATAAGCTTTTTTGAGTGCAATTTAGAACATCTAAATCGGTTTTCAAAAACACTTTAAAACACTCGAGCTTTTGCAAACTAAACAAAATATGGCAACAAGATACCTTTTTTACGATAGATAATTAAAATTTTTGTGGTTAGACTTCCAATTAATACAAATCTGTAAAAAAAATAAAAAAAGAGTGTGCGTGTAACCTTTACGCGCGATTGAAGTAAAACTTTTTGACGTACGTATCGGAAAATAAATATTTAATTACAATTCAATTATATTTATTGTCTATATACTTTACAAAAAATGAGATGTTATATTTATATTATTCATTAGAAATAGGAATTTGAAAATTATCATTATTTTTTATAAATGAAATAATAGGTTTATGATAACTAAAATGTGAAAAATAGATTTTACTCTCTAAATACCATTAATGTATTTGAAACCGTTTGAAAATTTTGAAAATTTCATAAATAAATTTTGAAAATTTAAGCTCCTCTCATAGCTGAAATCATACCGTTACTTCCATCAGAATCTTCCGTTAGAATCTAACGTTAGAGTTACCCCTAGTCGCGCCAAAGAAGTTTTGCTTCAATAATAGGTAAATAATATTCAAAATATACACACATTACGTTTAGAATGTGTGATTTTGTAGCTGTATCTACCTTATTGTAATACAACACAACACAAGAGCCTTCGATAGTTAGATAACCATTTCAGTTTGTAGCATTTAAAGCATATTCCATAAAATTTAAAATCCTGAGTTGAGTTTGTTTTCTTCAGTTCTACGAAGGATCTGTTATTGCTGGTAAAAGATCAGCCATCCTGACTAGTGGTTTTATGGCCTTTATGGCTACCTAACCAAACCTAAAATAAGTATAAGCAAGTGTTAAAACATTTCGAATATTATTATTTTATGAACAAAACGTGCAACATGCTTCTTTACTTAACGTAAAGCTTCCCTATAAACAATTATTTACTATCATAATATGTATGTATGTATATAAACTTACTTAATCAAATCATAATGAATGTCGCTGTCTCGTCTTTTTTTCATTTTCATTTTTCTTCAAATCTTTCTGGCGCTGATAATATGGCCTTTGACGTTCACAATTTCTTTTTCTTTTTAGCTCTTTAAGTCTATAAAACGAAAATAGCTAGGTATAAATAATAGGTATAAATAATTAGGTATAAATAGTGTAATTACACACCAAAAATAAAATGTATGTATATAGAGTAGGTAGTTACTCACTCATTTTTATTCAATATTTTTTCATCACTTTCTTCATTAATAAATCCACTTTGTTTATTCATATTTAAAACAAACACTTTATACACAAATTTAAACTATTTACCACCAATGTATTTTGTTTAACAAGCTGTCAATTCATACAATTACAGATTTAATTTTATTTAATATACTTAGTAGGCGGAATCGTGTAAGGTATTTTGTATCAGGTTTTGTTTCCGGTACGCGGTACATTAGAATGACGTCACGTCCGTTAGAATTACTGAGTTACCCTTAGTCGCCGCTAAAGAAGTTTTACTTCAAAATATGTCTTTTTTGCGAAAAAGTCACTTTTCTCCCAATTAAATTTGGTGGAGAGAAAGTTGATTATATTTTTGTCAGGTTTTGTGCTTTTAATGTTGTTTTCCGGGAAAACTAAGCTTTAGTAAATGCAATTTTAAACATTAAATCCAATATTTGTCAACTATTAATAGTAATTCTAATCTATTTGTAGTTATTTGTCAAGAAATAAAACAACCTTAGTAATTTAGGTAATAATTTGACTTCAATAATATTTAGATAACAACTTATCATTTTACAGTTACAATTCGTCCACAGCTTTTTAAGAATTCGTCAATTTTTAATAGAAATTAGATAACTCTTTATTTAACAATTTTAAAAATTTTCTTCTGCAATTTGTGTTAACAACTTTAATAAAGCTTTCATGGTTATTGAAATCCGAGTGATACAGAAGTAACAACAAAAAACACAAACACAAATGTTTAATAAACTAAGAAAATATTGATTACACAGGATTTATTTGTTGTTTTGTGTATTGTAAAGGAATTTTAAAAATATATAACCATACTACGTCTAATAGTTTTTGATCGTAAAGTGTTAGCAAGTTTGTATACGAACGTGACAAGTTCAAAGTATTTTCAAATGTTTGTAAACGTTGTCAAGGTTCTTTTAAAACAAGAACATAACAAATACAACTGTATTCAATTACATTTAGTATTTTCTAAACTTCCGGTTCGAGTAAAACTTTTTTGGTTTAAATGTAGATTCACTGAGATACTGATTAAAATTCATACGTATGGTTCTTAAATTGGGAATTGTGGTGAACAAAAATTTAAAATTACATTTGACAATTGACAATTTACATTTGGCAATTGAAATTTTTACAATTGACATGTGACACTTGACAATTGACAATTTACATTTGACAATTTACATTTGACAATTTACATTTGACAATTTACATTTGACAATTTACATTTGACAATTTACATTTGACAATTTACATTTGACAATTTACATTTGGCAAGTGACAACTGACAATTGACATTTGACAATTAACATTTGACCATTGACAATTGACTTTTATTATTTGACAATTGACATTTGGAAGTTGACATTTGACAGTTGACTATGAATCACACTATTATACGCCGCGCCGCTATTTTATGTTTTAATTAAATTTATGAATGTTGATCTCTTATTTTTATCTAATCGACTTATTATTTTGAATATATTTACCTAATGTAGGTACTTATTGTACATTAATATTATATTTACTTAAAATATTTTTAAATTTTACATTGGTTTGAATTACATTAAATGTAATAAAGTTAAATTTTAATGTTTTATCAATCATTATAGTATCGACTAGTTTTAATAGCTTGTGTATGAAGTTTTTTTAGAAAGTATTTTATCTAAGATATAAATATTGTATCCGTTGTTATGTGCTATTTGTTTTATGATATTTAATTCTTTGTTAAAGTTATTGTCTGATAAAGGAATAGTTATAAGTCTATGAATCATAGATTGGCCGCTAATTTATATTTAAATATGTGTGTTGAGCTTTTATGTATGCTAATATCTGTATGAGATGGTTTATGAAATATGACAAAATTATGTCGACTATTAATCTTACTAATAGTTATATCTAAAAAAATTAATGTATTATCAACTTTTAGTTCAACTGTGAATATTATATTTGGACTTAACATATTTCCCATTGGACTTAACATATTTCCCATAATTAAACATTCATTCCTAGAATATATTATTCTGTCAAATACAACATAATTTTTTGCTAGACAAAAATTAAGCAATTTATGATATCAATTTAAATAACTGGTTACTATTATTTTTGATTAATAATTTCTCTATTAATAAAATAGTTTTCTTTGGTGAAACACTAACTAAAATATTTTAGATTATTCATAGTCAACTGTCAAATCTCAAATTTCATCTGTCAAATGCCAACTATATGAAATGTCAACTTTGAAATGTGATTTGTCAAATGTTTACTGTATAACGACAACTGTCAGGAATCATTTGTCAAAAGTCATATAAAGTGAAAGTGAACTGTTAACTACTTAAAATTAAAATCGGAAACAGTATGAAGTAAAAACTCTGAATTGTCATAAACATGTCTAATTTACAGATAGTCATCGCTGTCACACTTCAACAATCAAATGCCAACTATTAAATGTCAACTATCAAATGTCAACTGTGAAATTTCAACTCACAAATGTCAACATTTAATTGGCAACTGTGAACTGATTAATGTCAACTACCAAATGTTTAAAAAGCAAAAGTCAAATTTTAACTACACAATATCAAAACCACCTGTCAAATTTTAAATGCCAATTGTTTAATGTAACTGTCAAATGTGGACTGCCAAATGTCAACTATCAAATATTATCTATCAATTGTCAAGTGTCAAATGTTAACTGTTAAATGTCTACTGTCAACTGGTAAATTTCTACTGTTAAAAGTCAACTGTCAAGTGTCAAATATCAACTGTCAACTGGTTTCTTTTTTCTTAGAAATTTCAATCGTATGAGTGTTTCAGTTTTAATTACCAACAAAATGTCAAAAATCACTTATCCAATGTCAAATGACAATTGTTAAATGCCAACTTTCAAATGTGGACTGCCAAATACCAACTGTTAAATGTCAAATGTCTACTGTCAAAAGTCAATTGTCAAGTGTCGAATATCAAATGTCAACGTTGAAATGTCAGCTGTCAAATGTCAACTGTCAAATGTTTTTATTTTTCTTAGAAGTTTCAATTTATGAGTGTTACAGTTTTAATTAACTAATTTCTGTAATCCCATAAATATAAATTTCATTGTTTTTTATTAATAAGTATTTAGATGTATTTCAGCATCTGAAGAAAACATGTTGAAACGTTTTTTGCTGAAGTAAATGAAACGAAAATTTATCAAAAAATATTTTAAACTTAATTATTATCAGTTCAATCTTTTTAAGGAATTAACTCATACATGTTGTGTAACTTTGTCTTTTTGGTAAGCTTTTTATATTTATCTTCATTAAGTTTGTTTTTACTTTTTGTTTCATCTTATTTTGATCTTTAGTTACATTCCTTCGTGGTGTTAATTCCATCATAAATCTGAAAATGTTTGTTTTTTACCTTATCTTTTTATGTCTGTATTATCTAATATTCTCTACTTTTTTTAGCTCTTATCAGATTCTTATCCACTATTGCTTTTTATGATTTATTGTCGTTTTCGTTTTAAATCTATTCCTTTTAAATCTATTTGTTAAGAAAATTTTTATTTACACTTTCTCTTTTTTTGTCATAACTCTTTGCAGTACCTATACACTATCTACCAATGGTCTAATTGTCTGCTAATTTTTTATTTTGTGCTCCAGATTATTGTTTTATCCCTGATAGAACTTTTTTTATAGTTAAATTCTTCTGGCAAATCTGCTTTTACATTGACTATTATTTTCAATGTAAATGTTTTCTCGAAACTGTATCCAATTTTAATCAATTTTATTATTTACTGTATTTTTTCTTTCATTAATATTAATGATTCGTGTTTACTTCTAATCAGTTGAACAATTTTATTTAATACTGATTCTTAGTTTTTCTGTTGATACTTTCCTTATATAATCTTAAATATCAAGCACATTTACCTTAAAAACCACATCAAGTTATGGTATAATATACTGTTTAAGAAAAAAATAAGTTTAAACAGCTAGATTAATGCTATTATCTGCCAGCAAGGGTTTCCTTAGCTTCAGCTTCCCTATAAGTAAAGCAAAGTGTAGAAAACTTAAGCTACCTTCTTCGTTCACTAAAGCAGATGGCTGTAAAAATTTCGCCTTTATATATTAACTACGAAATTGTGAAGTAATGTTATCCTAAAAAGTTCCTCTACATTATAAGGCAATTTGAATTCCAAATTAGTTTGTTGCAATTTCATTATTAATAAATATTAAGTCTCTAGAATTATATACTATATTTTCTGCTATTTAAAATATACGTATGTACAGTTTAAATTTTATTTGAGTGTAGATAAAATACCGTTTTATCTTTCGGTCATTTTCTTTTACAACAGAGACCTTTGTGTCTAAATAACTAACCTGCTAATATGAGCCCTTAGTCAGTAAGCCGTACTAACCGCTCTACGCAAATGAAGCCTTTTTGTTTGTTGTTAATTTTATGGAAATAACCCCATCCAGTTGCCGCAAGTGTCGGAACGGCCATCATAAACATTCCCTTTAATGCACGCACCCTCCGGCTGCGATATAATTTCGTGGATGGCTCCCCAAACGCCAATCTCCCATTCCAACCGTCGATTGTCCATCGGGCCTATACAAGAGATAGTAGCCATAGTTTGCATAACTGGCTATGGATCGTTTTCTTTTTATAGCGCACCCCTTCTGGTCCGAGCTTTCTTCTTCCTCTTCACCCTTCTAATCCCGGTCCCGGTGTAGTCAAGTTCCCAAGGGAGAAAAGGCTTTTGTTATTTTCGTTGCTCTGCGACATCACTCCGACCTCTTTGACAATTCAAATGATACGTGATTATCATACTGGCATAATCCACCAAAATTGGTCTATTCTTTTACTTTGTTGCATTGTTACTGGCGGTAGGTTTCTTGTTTATCGTTTGAAATGAAGGGTCACTATTGATAGAAGGGTCATTTTTCGTTTTATTGTTGGGGTAACGCCTGAATTGGGTGTTATTTTGTTACTTGGACATAAAACGCATTTTATGCTAGTTCATGAAATTAGCTTAGACGCACATAGTTGTTTTCCACTGTTATAAAGTCATTCAGAAGGTCGTAACTACAACTATAACGTAACGCTTCATTCTCTACAACCCTAAATCTTATATTTTACTGTATTTTAATAGTTTTACTTACGATTAGGTGTAGGTGTGTATTTATTACATCAAGAATTGTAACGATAAAGAGAGAATTTATCAACTAAGGAAAATCAATGCTTTAATGTTATTTAAGTTATATTAACGCTTTTGATAAATATAAAGTTTTATCAAATGTTGTAGTCACTATATTTCTGTTTAAGTACCCAAATTTGACATATGTCAATACTTGTGTCAGATGACGTCATACTATATAGTTGATTAAGTATACCTATCAATCTGATATAATATATCAACACTTTTGTGAAATGACGTCTGTACTACAGTTTAAGCCAATAAATCTGACTTATGTCAACACTTTTGTGACGAAATCGGGATGTTTATAAAAAAAAGGTGATTAAACAATCATAGAAAGCTTTGCAAATTTTTTTAAAATAACATGATATATGTCAACACTGTCAGATGCCATACTAACTAAGCTTTCCTCTTCACGTATCTGATGTATATTAAAATTTCTATCGTATTCGTATTTGACATATGTCAACACCGTCAGATGTCATACTGACTATGTTGTCCTGTGCACGCATCTGACATATATCAAAATTTTTGTCGGATGATTTAGTAGCGAGATCTGTACATTCACAACAAAAGAAATAAATACAATAAAAAATTCTACTTTCAATACAAAACAGTGTTGTATTTTAAGAAATGTAAAATGAAACAATAGCTGGTTAAAAACGTTTGATAATCTAAAAGATATATTAGTTAAAATATAACAATTTATTAATGAGTTTATTTTTTTCTACAAGCATGCGTAAAACAACACTTTCCCGCACGCATTTTAATTCAGAAAATATCACTTAAAATAGCACTTAACTGCTTGCCCGAACTCCGCTTCGCGTCGTTCGGGCATCGGCAGTTCGCGTGCGGGAAAGTATAACTTTCCGCACTTGTTAGGATAATAACTATTTACTTCTACTTACTTGTTTTATAAATCAACAGTTCGGTCAGGTGACATTTATGTCAAATGTCAACAATTTTGTTTAAGTACACGTATCTGACATAAGTCAACACTGTCAGATGCAGTTGAGAATATTCACAAGGCTGATTAATGTAAAGATACAATTGTTTTGAAAAATGCTATAAGATAAAAATCAACTGTGAAGTGACTAAATTTAACATAAATAATAATTTTTATTATTCTTATATTTGATACTAATAGACTAGAATTGTTCATTAAAAATGTAGATATAAAAATCTTACAAAAGTAGTAATTTTCTACATACATATAGCCACTTACCATGATTTGTAGGCTACCGGAAGGGAATTTATTAAAATTAGTTTACCGCATCCTATAATAAAATTGAAAAATGACTGGTTATTCGCTAAGCATAAATTTTGTTGTGACATTGTTTCCACATTGAACCAGCCGCTATTATCCGCATTCTTTGTGTTCATTCAACAATAACTGATGCAAGTTTCTTGAATGATTAGAGCAAATTTTTCACACAGTTGCCCGTTTATTCGAAAACTGAATAAACGGAATAAAAGTCTATACTAAACCTTTTTTCTATCGTACTGCGTTTAAAAATTTATTTTAAGCAAATGTAAATTTAAAGTTGGATTATTGTTGGATTGTTTATATATTACTTCAGTGTTGCCTTTTAAATTCTTTATATAACTCTTGGTTTAGTTTTTTCTTCTCTTTTTGATCTCTCTTTAGTCTTTTCTGTAGTTCTTTGTATCGTTCTATCATTACTTTTTTCATTAATATTTTCTTTACTTTTAAGTATAGTTTTTTATTTAGCTCTTTATGTAGGTTCTTTAAATAAATTAAGCTAATTTTTTTACATTCAGTTATTCTATTCAGTCTAAAACTATTCTTGACAATTAAACTCTAAATTCAATTTTTTTGTCGTCAAAATTTATTTTGAGAAATTAAAAACTAAAAAAGTTGTAGTTTAGTTGAATTATTTAAATAAGCAAAGGTATTATTCGAATCAAGTCCGTGCGGACTGACCTATCTTATCTTAATAAAAGACGGCTGGTTATCGCTTCCATTGTAATATATTACCTGGTTTTGATCTTTACAGGTTTGGGTTTATATTTTTATGTATGCACAAATTCTAGTATTGTCGTCGACCGGAGCTTTCGAAAAATTTCTGTTATTTATTCATCTTCATATGTTATTTTGTTCGGCTTCCAAAAAAAAGTAATACTTTGTTTATCTGCATATGTTGCTTTTTTAGCTTTTTATAGATAGAGCTTTTTTTAGTTTTATTTTTCTTTGTTTTTACTCTAGTTGTTTTGTCAGTTTTTTGGCTAGCTCTTTGTCTAGTTTTTGCACCAGATTTTTTTAAGTCCTTTTATTAGATTTTCTAGTTCTTTTTCTACTTCTTTTTTATTAGAACTTTTTCTAGTACTCTTGTTAGTAACTTCCCTACTTCTTAGTCTAGTTTTTTAGGTAGCTCTTTTTCAATTTTTTATGTTACATCAGTCTCCAGTTTTTTTATTAGTAGTCCCTAATTTTCAGTCAATTTTTGTTTAGTTTTTTTGTGTGGATTTTTTAAATTATTGGGACAAATGTTTTTATACGAAAACAGTTCATTGCAATTAACTTCTGCTGCCATTGAAAATTTTATTTTAGTTAGATTATTTTCTGTAGTGAATAAATGAGCAAAATTCCTTTGCTTAGCTATATATGTTGCTTATTTTCAGCTCTTTATATGTTGTTTTTTTTTCTAGTTCTCCCTCCAGTTCTATCACTATTTCTGTTAGGTACTAGTTTTTTGGCTAGCTCCTTATCTAATTTTTGCTCTAGTTATTTTTTTAGTTTTGTCTTTTTGTCTTTCATTTTCTTTTTCTTGTTTTTAGACTAGTTTTAAAAGCAGAGCTGTTTATGTTAGCTTTGGCGAGAGCAATGAAATGGGAAAAAGTGTCCTTGTACGTACGGATGTTACGCATATGCGGCAAACTGATGGCATAGAAAGCTTCGGTTTCATCGAAATTCCCCAAATTCCACAAGCTTTTTTTATTTAGTTTTTCTCTAGTTTCTTTGAATGATCACGGCAGACTAAATTGATTGTATGATTCCTAAAATGTTCTTTGTAAGTATTTTCTCAGTATCCTTTTTAAATCATATTACGGAAAAAAAAATTGTGTTTGATAAGAGAAAATGGTATTTTAGTTAGATTATTTTCTCTAGTTTAAGTATGCAAAGGTTTTCTGTTTAGATATGTTGCTTTATTTTAGCTCGTTATATAGCTGATTGTCTAGTTTTTGTTACTTCTTTTCCTATTTCTTCCTCTAGTTCTTCGTGTAGGTCTTTTTAGATTTTTTTCTCTGGTTTTTCATTTAGTTTTTGAATAATTTCTTTTTTATAGTTTAAGTTTAGCTATATATAGTTTCATTTTATCTATCTGTCGGCTCGCGTACTGAGTCTAGAAGGCTGCCTCTTTGTTATATGCTTGTAGACTAAATAATATTTCAAATTGTGAAATTTCCGTAATTTAGTATTTTTACCCACGACTCATAAGTAAAATGCCTATTTTTAAACCTATAACTCTGTCAGTAAGTGTCAAATTATTGAGGAGTTATGTTATAGTTTCATTTACTAAACTAGTGGAGTAAGTAAATAGAAACCTGTATTATTATGTTGGTTACCTACAGTTTTCATTAAATTAAACTAACATTTGACATTTCTCAGACAGAACTGTCTGTGAAATCGAATATTTTTAACAACTTATACCAAAATTTAAATTTTATATCTATTTGTTATTTTTAGTTTTATAAAAAACCATTTGGTAAGTCGTGGGTAAAGCATAGTACTTCACTCGAGGAACAAATTGCATATTTAGCTCGTTTCTTTAGCCCCTTCGCTCGCAAGCTCGCTCATGGGCCAAACACACTCGCTGTAATATGCAATTTACTCCACTCGTAAAGTAATATACTATTACTAATCATTTAAACAAAATATCTTAGAAATAAGTTTCAAATTAAGTATCATTATACAATACAAAATCATTGGTAATTCATTAAATAAAATTAAAATTTTGCATTGTTGTTAAACATTAAACTAATGTACTTAAAAAAATAATGATTTAAATAAAAAATAAACTTATGTCTACACAGATGATAATTTAACTATTTTTCGATAATTCCATGATTAACTATAAATCATTATTATCTAATCTCACTTAGGATTAAAATATTACTTTTTATTATCAATAAGTATAAGGGTTAATAAAAAAGATTGTTTGGGATATCATTCCATTAACTTCAAATATTTATTAAAATGAAGTCTACTTAACATTCTGTAAACGTATACATATAAATTCATTCGTAATTTAATGGCTAATTGTACGGTCAATAAAAATGACATAAAGCACAATTGGCGGTTGCCAAAATAATAAATTTTATCTGAAATGTTTTTGTGGATTATTTATACATTTATATAATGTTTATTAATACTTTAAGTCAGTTTATATACATAAATCTTATCTAATATATTTACAAGCAATAGAGCGCTTTTAACCTTAGTTTGTTTGTGGGTTAGAATTCCTAACCCTAAGAACAGAATGCTGCGACGTAGATATACGTATCAAACAGCCAATTCAAGGGCAAAACCAAAATGCAGACACTGTGTTTCGCTCTATTAGAGCTCATTAGTACAGTATAAGTTATGTCTATAACGGGGATGTCTCTTCATTAGTCTCTTCTAACATTATACGAGCAGAAAGTTCTTACGATGTTGATGTTTCACGAACAAACTCGGTCATCCATATACCATCACAAAATCTACACAAGAACTAATAATGGCTCACAGCTATTTAGCCATTTTTATTGGTGTGTAGCGTAAAAAAACGTTCATTGAATGTACGGGAAGAGGTCTAAGAGTTCGTGCAGTAGAGGATATGAAGTGGGGATAGTGGCTCTCTACTATGGGACTATTTCTTAATATACATCTAAATTAATTTTTTGTCCTATTGCTTTATTTGTTTACAAACACAGACGTTCCAAACAAGATAATGCGGAAAGAAAATTAAACTAAAATCTGTGATAAAATTCTGTATCAAGCAAAAAAACAGTGTTTGGAATAAACTGGTATCCGTTTATGGAGAACAGTGTACAAGTAAATTAATAATTTATAAGTGGTAGTGTTGATCAAAAAAGATACACGTTCTGAACGGTTAGTTGTGGCCACTACATCAGACATCGTTAAAGAAGTAGAAAAATGATTTTAATACTACGCACAAATACCAGAAAAATTAAAGAAGACCATCAACGAAAAATGTCCAAGATAAGCCGCCAATTCACAAGAGCAAAATTGAAATATCTGTTTTCACACATGACTTTGAACTAGTAGTCCATACTCTCAAACCTGGTCTCTAACGATTTTTATTCGTTTCCTAATTTAAAAAAGGACTTAAGAGGAAGAAAACATTGACAATGAATAAAGTGCTTTAATGTATCTACATAGAGCAAAGTAAAAAGTGAGTTAATGTTAAAAAAGCTAACAGCTTTTGATTTTATTTTTCATGGTTTAAGTGGTTGTTTAAAAATTGGTTATTACGTTTGAACTTAAAAAACTGATTCGTGTTATCCAGGAAAAAATGAAAAATGAGAAAATCGCTTTATTGAATAAAAGAGAAATTCATTTTTACCGACTACATGCTGTCTACTATGAACAGAGAAAAATATTTAAGCTACACATTAAAAGGTTTGAAGTGTGGACCTTTTGGTTAAAGAGACTTTTTCTGACGAAATATTCTAACAACCAGATGTTGAGGTTCAGTTCACTTGCCAGCAATGCAAAAGATTCTATGCAAAACTAATGCACTACATGAAAGCAGACAGCGCATATAAAACTCTTGCCAAAGATAGGAAAACCAAAAACTTCATATTTTTTGATTTAAATCAAGTTTATTTTACGCCTATATTTACTTACACTCATATATATTACCAACGTCAATATTCGTTGTATCAGTTTGCTTTTCATAATATGACAGTGGATGTAGTAAATATCTACTTAGGCTCTAAATTCCTTTCAAAACTGTGTTAAAAAGAGATCAGTTCGTGCTTTATAGACTACTTAATAATCACGTATCGTACCCTTGGTCTAATTGGAGAGCGATCGTAAATAAATAATTTGATGTACAGAGCAAAATTATAACAAGACAATTCCCACGTTATATTAAAATCTTATTCAGGGCGGATAATTCACAAAAGTGGTTACTATAATGAGCAAAGCTTTCTACTTCTACCATGCTACGGAGGAAAGTTGTAACTAACAACTATTAAAGTTTAGAAGAGCTACAAAGTCTCGCATATCGGACTTTTAATAGTGTTAGGAAATAGAAAATGCTGTGTAGATTTTTCAATTCAGTTGAGTGGCTTGTACACTCATCAATACAATGCAGATTTACTAAAGAATATGATGGGTTTAGAAACTGAACATAAAAGTTTCATGGGGCCATTAAACAGCAAAACTACTTGATATTTAGACCCTGTTTTCACAAATTATAAATAATGTTAACTGCATATTGTAATCTAACTCTATACAAAATAAAAGCAAAGTTAACGACTTTAGTGGTAACAAATATCTTTCTTAAAAAGTTTAGGATATCGTTGGGATTCAAGTTTGGTAGATATTTGTCTTCTTTTTCGTATGGCCCTATGCATTCTAAGTGTCCTCTTGCTCACAGAATCTGCACTTTGCTTTGTTTTTACTAATGTTTAGACAGCTGAAAGATCTCTTTTCGATATAGTTTCCCAGGAGCGCTTTTGGTTGTCTTAGTCCTTCTAGATCGTTCCATCTTCTTTTTTGCTAGCTTATTTGCTGTTTCGTTTCATTCTATTCATATGTGTTCTAGAACCCATAAGAGAGTAACAGTGTTATTTTGTCCTAGTTCAATTAGGTTGCCTAAACATTCCCAGACCATCTTTAAACTTATTTTGTGTGAGTTCAAAGCTTTGATAGCAGCTTGACTATCTGACGTAATTACAATTTTTTTTCTACGGTAGTTCCTTTCGAAATTGAATTCTACACATCTTCACGGATATCCGCTTGAAAAATGCTTGATTTTTCCTTGATTGTTTCTTCTTTGACCATCATATATACTGTTTTCTTTCCTGCAAATTCTACTTCCATTGCAAGTTGAGAATGTATGTACCAACTATATATTATTGAATGATGTATAAATACTAATGAATATTAATTATTCAAATCCGTTGAAACTTATTGCTGGTAATAAATCAAACATATTTTCATGTTCCGGGAATAATCAATGTTGTAAAGTAAATTACCTTTAAAATTCTCTTACAATACCGAGTAAGACCGTGGTAAGATTATGAAAAATAATAAATTTCAAGTTCGTGGCAGAGAATAAATCATGTTAGATAATAGCCTATAATGAGTACTACGATGTAGTATTTAAATTTGTTTGTTACTATGTAACAAATATAATAATGGAAATTAGCCTTTAGGTACCTATTAATAAGATATAATTCAAATTGAATTTGTTAGAGTAAATTTATTCATTTGTATAAATAAATTTTCTTAATCTAGAAAAATAGTTACAGGTATCTTTACAGAGTGAAATGTCAGTTGTCATTTTAAATGTCATTTGACATATCACATTTAACAGGTTTATTATTATAAGAATAATTACAGGTTTCTATATAGTAAAATGACAGTTGTCATTTTATATATAAAATCTGACATATCATTTTATATTTATGACGTTTTAAACATAAATTTTATTTCCAACTTTGACATTTAATTGATTAAAGATATGTTTATATACAATTTTTAAGTTTAAAATTCCAAATGTCAGTTTTTATAAAAATTAACCTATCCTATACGGTTTGAAATATTATTTTTTTTTTATAATATTTATGAAAAGAGATTTTAAACACCATATTTTTATTCCATGTTAAGGTATTACGTTCAAATCTTTATAACATATTATATTTGAAATGTCAATGTTACTTAAAAATTTGACATACGACGCGTTTAACATAATTGTATTTCCAAATTTGACATTTGACAGTTTAAACTTTTTTTATATTCTATGTTTGACTTATAAAACTTCAAACGTCAGTTTTTATAAAAATTAACCTATACGGTTGGTTTAAAATGTTAGATACTTTCTTAATAATTTTTATCACATGAGATTTTAAACACCATTTTTTTTATTCCATGATAAGGTATGACGTTTAAAATGTCAGTTTTTAAAACTCACATGACATTTGCAAAATTTATCAAGTAGGTAGGTATGTTTGATTGGACGTTGAAGCACGAAGTTCTAATGTGAGTTTTTAAACCTTGTGTAGTATCTAAGTTTGTGTTTGCACTTCTTGTTTGGCTCTCATTATATACCTATGATCGTTTTTAGTAATTTCTGTTGTTTAGTTTAAAACTTTGTCAACAATCTTGATAGATTTTTGATATGTAAGTTTTACTTTATAATATGACATAAAACGTTTTAAAAATCATACTTTAATTCAATCTCAACATTTTTTATATCGCTCATTTGTTTATTTTGCAAACATTACACATAACATTTAGAATTTGACGTATGAAGTTTAAATGTAACTTTTTAAAACTTACATTGAAATATGACATTTGAAAAGTTTGTTAAAAATCATATCTCTCCTAGTCAACTGTTATCGTACAAGACGATAAACGCTTTTATTTCCTCTAGTACATACTTCAACAAAAGTTTTAAAGGCATCTTAATCCTTTTATGTAAAATCTTCGACGGTAGCTACATAGGAACCTGCTTGTTTCGGGTTTTGATTAACGTTCAGATTAAGTACCCATCAAATGCGGTTAGACACTTAGATACGCAAGTTGAGAACATGAGCATTGAATGCTGTAAGGATATATAAACACGCGTAAAGGAGCAATTTCGTGTAAGTTTATCGCCATTTCGCTACAGTTTAGAGCAGACACAGAATGCGTTCGAGGTATAAGATAATGACGGTTGATAGTCTAATGACTGAGAACTGGGGATGCTTAAAGCTCCCTAGAGCGAGGGAGAAGACACCAATTGCAAAATTAGATTTGAAAATATGATTCAAATTATGGAATCGTTGCCAAGCCTCTTTTAAGAAAGTTGATAGTCAGAGCAACGCTTTAGGGAGATTTATTATAATTACTTTTTAAAGTTTTTTGATTAGTTTACTTAATAGCGTTAAATTCACACAAGAACAACAAGAAATACTATCCATAAAAGATTTTGCATCAATTCCACAAATTTTTATCATTATCAGTTTTTTCTCGTTTATGCAGAAGTGTATAGACTTTTTCCACTTAAATGTGGGATAGGAAATCAAGTTTGCCGGTTCAACTTGTTAAATACCTATACAATATTAATTAATTTATTTAAAATTAGTTTTAATTAGAAAAATAAGAAGGTGTTGTCCTGTCCATGATTGTCTTAGTGGTCAAAAGTCAAGTGAGAATGTAGGAAAAGTTTTTTTTTATCCAAAGCACCAAATGTGAATAATATCAAAATAATATCTATTAATTTGTTTACCAGACAATTAGTTTATAGGGATCTAAACGAGTATTTCTTGAAAAGTGGCGCACTCTACCGGCAAAACATCTGTCCCTAAATTTAGACAATGCGTCCAACATTATACTTTCAGTTAATTTTTGCTTTTTTGCATACACACTGCACACTTTAGTACAGCAAAAAATGCCGACAAACGATGACCAACTAACAGATACAAAATAGTAGTAGCCAAATGTATAATCTGAAACAGAACACACAGATCATGTGACTCTTATATTAAACACTAGTTAGTATTTATAAACCTATATACTTTTAAATAAGTGTTTTGATATAGATTCTGTAAGAGATGAAATTTCATCTCAAAGTGAAGTAGAAAACCAGGAAGATACTACCAATAAATATGCTATAAGGATGTCACCCACTGCTCAAATGATTGTTCAAAACATGTATAAACAATTGATGGTGGAAAATAATGGCTCAAATTATGGTGTCATAAAGCGAATCCACATGTTGACAAAAATTTTGAAGGTGGTATCTAGGGAAAAGTGTAATCCACAAAAAAAGAGAACACAACGATCTCTTACAAACCTAAATCATGGTATGATGGAAAATATTCGTAGAAAAATTTATGAATTTTATTCTAGGAATGTTATACCGTCTTTTTAAATGATTGAACAAGACGTTATGGCAGTCCCTGGTTATCCATATAAATCAACCAATACTTTGAGGAAAGTTTTGTACTCGTTAGGACTTAGATACCGAACCTTAAATAAAAGACAATTGATTATGGAATCGCAAAGAATCATTATAGCCCCAAATGTGTACCTAAACTCAATGGATAAAGCACGTCAGGAAAGAAAGTTCATTGTTTATCTTAATGAAACTTGGGACGATACTTACGACATTTTGAAGAAAGGATAGAGCGACCAATCTTTTAAATGTTGTATAAAAGCTCCACCAAACAGAAGATTATTTTACATGTCGGAAATGAGAATGGTTTTGTGCCAAATTGTTTCTGCTTTTGGCCAAAAATATTTCAAGTTCTTCAGCAGATTATCGTAAAGACATTATTCGAAAAATGGTTTGGAGAACAACTGTTACCAAATTTACCTCAAAATTCAGTCATAGGATTTGCTTCTTATATTAAAATCTTTGAATTTTAAACCAAGTTAAGTTGTAAATGGCATGACTGAGCAATATAGACATAATGTAGTTCGTTTACCACCTTATTATTGTCGAATTGGTTTCGAGCAACATCAAAAGAGAGGTTAGAAAGAAAAATGTGACCCCAACTTTATCAGGAAGTGTGATTGACACTATAAGGTAAGTTGTTGCAGATTTTCGAATGAATTATGGTACCTACCTATAATTGCGTTGGCCATGTTCATAAAATTAAAAATACTTATAGATTACTTTCGGTTCATTCCTGTGTTATCGATTTGAATGACACATCTTGTGAGGATGATCGTTCTGACGAGGATTAGTTTTATTTTATTAAATCTTGACTTAGAAGCTAAATCTGTATCATTTATTGTAGGTTTTTAACCTATTTTTGTTCTCGAGCGATGTAACCTTCACGTGGTGAAAAGGCGTGCTCTAAATCTAAATAATAAAAGCGAAATCCTATCCTGCACCAGGCAGTTGAGTGAATTATTTGTCATTACCGAAAAGCAAAATTTATCTTTGAACCAAACTATACGTTCGGACTCCTGGTGCTTTAAACTATGACAGCTGTTATATGCCATAGGTCAACTTTAATATATTTTTATTTGGTTGTTTAGAAGTTTATTAACAAACAAACTATTTCAAAAGAACACTGCTCTTTACTTATATTTATAGATAAATCCTTAAATGTTTATATAAATAACATTATGTGAGGTAAATCATTCAAATCATATATTTAAACATTAATCATAAAAACAAGATATTTTAATATGTTCTCGGCACAGGTAATTAATTTAATAGAAAAAATAATTGAAAAATGATAAAATTAAACATTACGTGATTAAAGAAAATTTATTAATTAACTATAAAAACTAATAAATCCTTTAATTAAAATTAAGAATTAGAATATAAAAACCTTAATGGGAATGAGAAACTAGGTCGTTGGTGTTTCTTATATATTAAGCAAAGTTTGTCACGAAACAGAGGTCGCAAATCAAAATTCCTATAAATTATGAACTTAATATTTTTGATAATTTATTAGTACGCATAAATGTAAATATTTTTACATCTACTTTGAATGAGCCCGCAGTTTAATTTTAATTTCAGCATTATGGCTTGTAAACATTTTCTATTTATAGCAACAAATGTTTGGGTAATAATACTGTCATCTTTTGACAACGCCAAACTTTGGATTAATTAAAAATTACGGTACCTAAATATCTGCAACAACAGATTATAAGAACATGTGTTTAAAATTGACAACAACAGACTTCTGATTGCTTGATAAAAACTGTATCTGTATTAACAACAGGATATTCATTAAAAAGCTTTTGACAGCTACAGATTTTAGAATACCTACTCGAAAAATTGAAGATCAACATTATAACAGTATGCGTTATACTTAATACTATATCGATATCTAATAAGCATTGATATGGATATTTCTTCAGGGACACATTTCTTTCGGTACCTTTCCGGGAGTAAGAGTCAGCTTTAAGGAAATCGGTTGCTAATTTTAGTTTGGAGTTTTGTAAAATATAAGTTTTTGTTTGTATTGTAAATAGAGATGATCATTTATTAAATTGTCAAAAATAAATTAAAAGATATGTCGTAAAAATGGAATTGTTAATTAATGAAGTAAAAGGTTATGGAGTTTGAATTTTGAATTAAAATAAAACGAAAAATATATGATAGCAAGAATTAATCAGGGAAACTAATTAAAACACAAATAGCAGGAGCAAATAGATGAGTTGGAAAGTGAAATAGCAAAGAGAAGGAGATAAAAAGTAGAAGAAGGGGCTGGAAAGTAGAGAAATGGAAAAAAGACCTGCCACGGGAAGAAAACAAAATTTTTGTTTGGATATTTTTTTTTTGAATACCTTAAGTGCAGAATCCACAAAATGTAGATTATTATTGATTGGAACGAGTCCTAGAGGAGTAATTTACTATCTAGGTATATTCAATATTCTCTTAATTCAGTTCTGACAATCTAATAAATAATAATCTATTTGACAATACAAACTAACAAAAATCTATATTTTACTAAACTCCAGACTATAACTAGCAACCGACTTCCTTAAGGGAGACCCACACTCCCGGAAAGCGCAAAAAAGATCTAACTTTAGCAATCTATGTAGTAGAGCCGCCCTATGACGCCACCGTAAGGTGGCGCAATTAATATTTAACAATTTATTCAAAAAATTACTAAATACTACAAAAAATTGTAAAAACCTGGCAAAATCGTAAAAATCTAAAAAAACGAAAAATCAGAAAAAGACATCAATGGTAGGCGGTACGAAGTTCGTGGGTCAGCTAGTATATATATTCCACCACAATTTCCATGAAATGTAGTATTCAGGGGGTTTAAGGGGAAGATAAATAGGTCAGTTTTATTTTTAGAAAACTTCTTTCTACCCCATGTTTTTGAAGCAATGAAAACTTCTTTTGTTTTTGCCAAAGGTAGAATTTAGGAGAGTTGATAAAAGTTTTGAAATACTTCCAACAATGGAAAAGTCTCTGATAATGTTTATTACACCAATTAGTTTATCTATATTTTCATTTTATAATGTCTACAAATATTTCATAAATAGGAACTATGCATTATCATTATATGACAAACAACTTTAAACCACGTTTAACAGCTTTACACTTCATTTAACAGGTCTATAAACAGCTTAAAGAGCTTTTAAAATTTAAACAACAGTTTAACCTGTTTTCATTTAAAGTTGTTAAAAGCTGTTTATAGACCAGTATAAAGCTGTTTATAGACCTCTTAAAAGCTGTGTTTATGCTGTTTTGAGCTGTTAAAGCGCTGTTTAAAGCTGTTTAAGCTGTTAAAAGCTGTTTAAAAGCTGTTTAAAAAATTTGTTTTTAAAACCACTTAGATTACGTGAGACGCTAGCTGTCTGGTGCTGGCTCAAGTGTCCAAATAGGTAACTACTGTTGTTCATACAGCAGAAGGCGTAAAAACTAATTAAAATCATTCCTACATGTTGTGTATTATATTTTTTCTACAATGTTTTCATGGTAACTGTAGTAAATCATAAAATTTTGGATTGGTGACTTGATGACACGAAATTTTTAGGTTGATGACTTGATGACTACAAATTTCAGATAACAATTAAATATACTGTTTCCTTGTCCAAAACGTAAAGAAACTTTTAACGGATTTTATGAATAAAATTATTTGTTGCTCACATTAGTAGATTTAAGTGCGATAAAAACAATAACTATCATTCTTTAAGATAAAATTGATTAATAACGCGCATCAAGTTTTTTTTTTCTAAATCAGAATCTCCCTCATTTATGACCTAAAAATGAAGTTCCATATACAAAAAATAAAATAGTAGATTTAGATCCCACCATAGAAAAAGTGTATTTGTAAGAATTTGTGAATACTTCGATAGACAAAGCAAAAACTTGTTAGGTTCCGTCATATGTTTAACTAAAAAAATATATACGAAATAGCATTTGAGCGGTATAACAATGAAATAAAATGTGTTCGTGATATGTTTGAAAGGCGAAAGCGGCTCCCATTGTAATCCGGTGTCTCTTTCAGAGCTACGAAGTAGGCAGTTGACTTCGAGTGTAATAACGAGAGAACGTTGTATTACCGTTTTCGCACCAGGGACTCATTTCGTCAATATACGATGTCACCTCATCATAACCACTCCATTGGCTTGAAACTTTCATACCTTCCTTTTGCTCTTTTGATTTCTTATTGAAGAACAAATTTTTGTGAATAAATTTAGTTTACTCGTTATTTTTTCTATTAAACTTCTCGTTTTCTGCTACAAATTTACCACTATATGAAACTGAGAAGTTAATAGGAAATTGTTATTTGAAGAAAATTCGTTTCTGATACTAAAATTTTCTGGTCGAAGTGAACATGGAATGTCAATTGTCGTTACGGTATTTGATTACTTACAAAATGCACTTTTTTGCTCTATTCAATGTTCCAGCTGGTTGAGAAAGATTTAAAAATCAAGCAGTATTAGTAAAGATAAGGTTTTTTTGTTCTTCTATTCTGCTTTTTATCACAGTCCCTCAGTTGGCTAGAAATTTTGTTATTCTCTTTTGAATTTTTCTTACAAGACATATTTTTTTAAACAGATTGCTATTCATTACAATACTTTCTATTTTTTATACGTTTCTATATGTTTATTACGGTAGATTTCCCATTTGCTGCTCCCAATTTTAAATACACCAACCATGCGTCAATTTTGAGAACTTGTAATACCTCGTTTTTTTTAAATACATATAGTAACAGATCGTACTGCAGACTAATTAGGCTTATTATACTTCTTCCATTAGTTCTTGATACATACACCAAGATCTTATTGGTACCCTCTACTAGTTGGTTAGAATGGGTGCCATGTGTTTGTGTAGGCACTCAGAAGTCTCTAAAAGTTTACTGTCCACTGCGATACAGTGCCTTGAAGTGTTACAGTATATGATTAACTGTTTTAGGTTCCCTGTCATATAATCTCCAGCTTATGGGTCTCCATTAAACGACCCCATGATTTAAAGGTGTCTCTGGTGCCTGTAAGCAATCCTGTGGTTACTTATAGCTGATTCCTGCGAGATTTGCGTACTGTTTCAGCTCTTAAGACACACTTCTATTCAATACACATTCTTTGTTTTATTATTATTTAAGGATGTACTCCTAAGTATAGACCTAAATACAAATATACCGAGAACATCTATTGGGGCAGAAGAGCCAATTTATTAATTTGGAATTTAAAGGACTGCAAGTTAGGACGAGTGGGGAAGACGTGGGAAGGTAAGGAGTTCCACAATCTGAAGACCCTATAGGGATGAAGGAACGATCGAATCGATCCGTTCTCTATGTCTGACACTGAACAGTATAAGGGTGCATGGAGTGGGCACGTCGCTTTGCACTGGCTTGTCTGGCAAGTGGAGGCATTATAGAGCGGAGTTCTTCTGTACAAAATCCGTTTATGTATCGGTAAAACAAGGAAAGATCAGACACTGCTCTCTGGTGGAACAATGGGGCTAGGTTTTTGGTGATACTGGTGTCGTTTATTAGTCGAACTGCTCTTCTCAGTTTTGACGGAGCTGCCGAACCCCATGCATGCGAGCAGTATTTAAGATTAGGCCGTATTTGGGCTTTGTAAAAAGTAGCTAAGTTGGATGGAGAGAAATATTTCCGTGTTTTAAACAGAAAGCCTAATTTCTTTCCTGCTGCAGTTGCTATGGATGCAATATGTTCGTTCGAGAGTAAGTCCTGGGAGATCGTTATACCAACCAGCGTAATGGAGTCGCTTGATGTGTACTTGGCCAAAAGTGTGTTCTCAGTATTGGGAATATTGTTCTGATGTGTATTTTGCCAAAGTTGTGGTCTCAGTATTGGTTGTGTTGCTTTTATTCGACTCTGGATGGCACTAGTATGTCTAGATCTGACTCTGGACCATGAAATATTATAGCTGATTATTTTCTTGTATGTGTATTAGCCTGCTAGTTGCCTTGTGTTTCTCGATGTCTTGGTTTCCAATCTAGTTTGACATTGGTATGTTCTGCCAGGATATCGAGTTCTACTCGGCATTCGTGTACTAGACTGAAGACCACTCTAGGGTTTCTTAAAGCCCCAAAAGCCGCCAGACTGTGACTACATATGTTGATCTGCTTTGATTTATAATTGAAATACTTGAAATAGAGATGTATGTGTTTCTGGATGGACAGAAATCTTTTATCTTCCGTTTAACTATTTGAAGTTATGTTGTTTTTTATAATTTTCCTATATTTAGTGACAAAAATGTTAAAAAAAAGATTTAAATGTATTTTTTAGGTCAATCTTCTGCATCAAAGATATCCTTAAAAATTTGATTGCATCGGATTCCACCGAGTTTTCTTTTTGTCATTATAACCCTTTTAATGAAAGTGTAGAAAGAATATAGTACCAGACTCGACACAGCTTGCTCGTGACTGCAATGTTTTTGCTCTTTACTAGTCTGGTTATGTAATATAACTGTAATTACATCAATAATTAAGAAAATTGGTATATTTGTTAAGCGTATGCTTCAGTACAAAAATTAACGTGTAGAAAACAAGCTCTCAATAATTAAAGTAGGTAAACTGTGTTGAATTTCCAAAAGACTTAGTATGGTTTTTATCTTTAAAGTTAAAAATCAAGTACCTGCCAAGTTGCCCTTGCTATTTGGTCTATTCGACACACTTCCCTCTCTACGAGACTTTCACATCAACGTCTTGTATCATGTTTCTTATATTTGATCTGCAATAATTCAAACAAAGTTTATTATTAATCAAGAAGTAGAACAAGTGATTAGTTAAGTTATCAGATTTCGATATCGTTATTTTCGTTCTTATGGTCCTTTACGAGTGTTAACGCAGATTAAGATTGTCAAATTGATTAAATTTAATAGATACAAGTGTGTACTTACCATATTTAAATCGGTCATATTTATAAATAGAGCACATTCCGTCATTTGCTTGTTGTTGCCAAATAAAATATTAAATGAACTTGTGGCAACCCCAGCTCGTAAAGACATGTTTTAAATATAAAGGTAGTTATAGTTTGTCGTTTACATTTCGGTAGAAGCCGCGCCAGTAGCAAAATACATATAATTAAGCACGTTTAGTCGAGTCATGCGATATGTTAATGAGGCTCAGAGCCCAAATGAAATTCGGTAAGTCACGCTATGCTTCTGAAGCGTTAATGATATCGTAAACTACCTGGATTACTGTGCTTACAAAAGGTAATGGGGCTGGTTATAGAGTGCCGGACATTTAGCTCTCTCGTGTGTATGTAATAATTTGATAATATTAGATTATAGCTGAGGATAATCGCTGATAAATTTAAGTCATGTGTTTGGCACCAAATCTGCACGCTCTTTAACTCTGACAACAATTTTTATACATTTACTACTTAATCATACTTTAAACAAACTGTCTCGGTTAGTTTATGTTGTTTACAGATATTTCAATTTACATGTTGGTCGAACTGTAGTAGTTCTGGTGTAGATAAGCTTATAATATCCAATTGCAATTATTTTTGAATTTATTAAAATATAATACTTTATTAAACAGAAGCTTTTATTATCAGGATCGCAAGAGGTGTTGCGACATAAAAATCGTCACATAAGTAAGTAACGGAACTTCTCCTGGTTTTTCTATCTCTCGTTGCTTCTAGTTTCCAGTAATCTTCAGTTCACCCTTCTGCGCAAAAGATATTATTAAAAGTTTTGCTTTCATCGGGATGTATGTATGTATGTAGTTAGGGGTAACAGATACACCTGCGAGCTATAAAATCTATTGTGTCCCCCTTTTCTTGCTATATTTCTGATGATTGCTCAGACTTATAGCAGCTCTTCTAGTCCTATCTTCCTTAGGAAGTTTAGGATAGCATTGGGTTTCAAGTTAGATAGTTCTTCCTTTTCTATTTCGTATAACCCTAGGTATTTGGCCCTAGAATTACTTAATGCGATGCATTCTGAGAGTATGTGTATTGAGGTTTGATCATCTACTTTAAAGAATCTGCAGTTTGCTTCATCAACCAATCCTAGTTTCTACATGTGTCCTCTTAATCGGCAGTGTCCGGTTAGTATTCCTGTTATAATTCGGAGGTTCTTCTTACTAAGCTTAAGACAGCTGTGAGATCTTTTCTGGTTATAGTTCCCCAGAAGCGTCTTCGATTGTCTTAGTCCTTCTAGATCATTCCAGTACATACTTGGATTTTTAGCTATCCATTTTTTTCCTTAGTTTTTCTAAGATTGTACTACTGCTGATTCTACCGGATGGTTCTGGTCCCAGGTATGGGGTTTTAGCTCCTTCTTTGGCCAGCTTGTCTGCTGTATCGTTTCCTTCTATTCCTATGTTATTTTGTCCTAGTTCGTTTAATTTGCCTAGGCATTCCTAGACCATCTTTGAACTGATTGTATCTGAGCTCAGAGCTTTGATGGCTGATCACAATCTTCTTTCTACGATAGTTTCTTTCAATGTTAAATTCTATACATCTTTCGATAGCACGAATTTCCGCGTGAAAGATGCTTGGGTACGCACCCAGGCTTTCTGAGTATTTGGTTGTAGGTACAAAAACTCCTGGATCATCAGGGGATTTACCAACATCTATTTTGTGATACTGATATTTTTTTGAAATTATACTTCTTTTGGCGCGTTAAGGAAAAATGATGAGGGTAAATTCTTAGGAGGCGCGCGCACACCGTCACGAAAAACCGACAGTATGAAACTAGTTGGTCAACATTTTCGTTTTTTTTTCATCATAACTAAATTTCAGTAAGTCTGGATTTGATAAGTTCAATTTCTCTTTAAGTTCTTAATTTAAACATTTTAATTAGTACATTGTTCCTTAATTTTTATGTTTGTATTAAAACGTAAAAAAGTTGATAGCAAATAATATAACTTTTACCTATACAACTTAACCTTTTATAAGATCTTTATCTGAGTGGTTTTAATTTATAGTTTCTAAATATTATATAAAGTGCATCGGATTTAAATTTTTTATAAATTCTTCAAAGTTTTAAAGCTAACTTAGCTGTCTATAGATTCCATTAAATAAACAAATCATCAATTTAATTGTGTGAATGTTGATAGAGATATTTCAAACACCCACATCAATTAAATTCGTTTTTAAATCGGTTTTTAATGCAAATCTCGTGGGTTTCTTCTCCTAGAAGTAATCTATTACAATTTATAATTTCTAAATTTAAAACCCTTAAATAAATTCATTTACACAATTTTTTATTACAATTATGTCATTTATATCCGTAATGCGTGCAGACAACTTATCCTATGCAAAAATACATTCTTTGAAATGACAACAATGTCAATTGTAAATGAATATATTGTTGGGTTTTCAGTACAGACATATTAGAGATTAAAATCATGATTTAATGGTATATATGCTTTGCAAATGTGCCAAAACTCTGGAATTTACAAGTAATAGAAGAAATCACGTACTGCTCTTAAAACAGCCCACTGAATAATCGCAAGATACTACTGACCAATCAGGTTACGCACTCAAGTTGACCAAATGAGTCGCAGCCAATTGATTACTTAATAAGATCATTACTAGTTCACTTCTTTTTTGACTGAATGTTCTATAGATATCTTAGAAATTAAAATTATGATTTATTGTTATATATGCGTTGCAAAAGTGTCAAGATTGGGGAATTTACAAATAATAAAAGCAACCAGGTACTGCTTTTAAAACAGCCCACTAAATAATCGCAAGATACTGCCGACCAATCACGTTACGCCATTCTCTTCTTCTTCTTTTTCTTTTTCTTTCTCCTTCGACTAGGATTACTCCTGCTTGTCTGCTTCTATTCCGTTTCTGTGGTTGTTGTCTGCCAGCTTTCTTTCCATCTTTTGGGTGGTCTTCCTTGAGGTCTTTTGCTACATGGTTTGTTGTGCCTGGAAATTTTTGGTAGACTCTCCTGTTCCATTCTGTCCACGTGTTAATCCGATTACTTTCGTCTGTTGTTGTATGAATCTAGTGATGCTTTGTATCCCACATTGTTCTCGTATGGTTTTATTTCTTTGTCTGTCTCTTAGTGAAACTCCTTGATCTTTATGCTTTGCAAGAGTGTAAAGATTGTGGAGTTTACCAATAATAGAAGCAACAAACAGCCCACTGAATAGTCACAAGATACTACCGACCAATCACGTTACGCACGCAAGTTGATCAAATGAGTCGCAGCCAAAAGATTACTTAATACGATCTTTATTACTCTGATATTTTTTTGACTGAATGTCCTACAGACATTTTAAAGGTTAAAATCATTATCTTATGTCATACATGCTTTGCAAAAGTGTCATGATTGTATAATTTGCAAATAATTGAAGCAACCGGGTATTGCTTTTAAAACAGCCCACTTTATAGGTAATCAATATCTAAAAACTATAAAAAATATTTTTAAATGTCGGTCCTTCCCACGACTGATAACTTTTTTTTAATAATTATATTATATTCTAAATATGTCAAATTTCTTTTACAATTTTTTCCTGTTAATGTTTCTTCTGTAACAACATAATATTAGATACTTGGTTACGCAATTTGATCCAAATCGCCAGTTCCATCAATTTCAGAACTCATATCTGAGATATCAATTATGACTAGCAAACTCCGGGGTTCCCCTAATTAATTTGTAGAATTGACCGAATGAATTATAGCTCTGTTATATCCATTAGGTGGCATATTGCCGGGCCATTGCAGCACTTTGGCTGAGTGTAATTATAAATCCCCCCTCAACAAATGCGCCGCTCTGCGGATAAGGAATGTCATTAATAAAGAACGAACCTACCACAGATCCTAGTCGCAATCGGTATTCGACATTAAAGGAATGCTAAAATATTGGAATTAATTAAAAGCGGCGAACGATGGAAGGAGACGAGACAGAGAGAAGCCATTTTGGTTTTAATTAGATCGAAGATTATTTCTAATTCTAACAGCCATTGACCTCCGATGCTAATTTCTAATAGTGCTGATAAGAATTTTTGTTCTGAAACATCAAAATTCACTCTTGAATGAAAATTGACTGTTTATTAATGTAATTCTATAAAAGATGCTTAAAAGCGTTTAAGAAAGGCGAAATAAAACTGGTAAATTGTTTGTAAAAGCGTGTCGACAAAAATTAAAGTTTCCTGTTATTGGAACTGTGGTTAAAGGCAGAATAAAAAAAAGATTAAAAAGCTTAATTTAATGATTTCCTTAACATGAAAAGCTTTTAAATAACAGCAGATAACGCAATAAACAAATCTCATATCACCAAATAGGAAAACAAAAAGCTTCATTTTTAAGCTTGATGATACCTACACCGTGAATCGAGCTTTATCAGGAGTTTTATGCTGTTTAATCATTATTACTCTATATTTTAGCTGATAAAAGATTTACTGATAATAATTGCTTTTTGTTTTATAAATGCTATATGTGATTGATGTTGATGTAGATATCTTTAAAACATAAAAAAATGAACATCAAATATTGTTGAGCACACTAGAAGGAATATAGAGACATTCGTCGTAATCGCGGTATGTGTTCGTTTTGATCTTAGCGTTAAATTGGTAAAGTTGTTCAGCAGTTACAAGAACAATACTAGTCTAGAGTAGAAATTGTGGAGGTAGCAAATAGGGGATTTGTATCTATGGATCCCGGTCTGAAACAAAGAATTCCCAACATTTACGATGCTCGAGGCAGCAGTTTCGCTAGTAAAACATTTCAACCTATCTCCCGCTATCGATTCTGGCGAGGAACAAAATGTCTATTTATTACTCCCATGTTCAGGACATTAAGGGCGCTGATAAATAAGGACCATTCATTTCAGTTGCTGCTCCTGCTGCTCTGCTTTGGCTCTATACGATCCTACCTGCAGGGGAATTTGATTAAACTTTATAGATGCTATTACGCAACAACGAATGCGAATCTTAGGTAATAAATATTCATGACTTGATTTAGATGCATTTTAAAAGGAAACTCGAAATGTTCGTTATCTACAGATCACTTTTATACAAAAAGTATATAATCTTATTTGTACAAAAATTTGTTATACTTAACTCACTTTAACCAATGAATATTTGACGAAATTTTATTTAGTTAGGTATACTCTTTGAATAACTTGATTATGTTTCTTTTCTTTAAGGTTGACATACGTCTAACACCTATTTAAGGTACCAAAAAGGCTTTTAAAACCCACATTTGTAATAAATACAGTCTCACACAAAACGTTTATGATGTCATCCTTTGTCATAGATATAAACATAGTACATTTGTCAAAATTTGACATATGACATTTCGTTAAGGACCTAATTTGATTAATATGGTAACATGTAAGACATAGAACTTAAATTATCACAATTTGACATTTGACATTTACCTAATTTGGCATATATGATTAGATGACACATGACATTTAAAAAATCATAATTTGACATTTACCGTAGCAAATTTTTAAAACGTGATATATGACATAAGCAATGTTCTTTTTCGCAAAATAAGACATAACACATTTACACGTTTTAAGCATTTGAAAAATTTGACAGATTTTTTTACAAGGCATCAAATTTGCTTTACAATTTGACATTTAAGGTATTGTTTATTTTTTGTCATATTTTGTAATTTATAGTTCAAAATGTAAATTTTTGACAAATTTTATGAACTCTGTTTTAAAATGGCAAACTAGATAAATTTTATAATAAATTATGATATGACACAAGAAACAATTTAAAATAAACAAAAACCTTTTAATTTATATTTTAATATATAAACTGTCAAATATGTCAATGTTTATAAATACATGACATATGACTTTTAATATGTCAGGTTTCTTTAAAAATTTGACATTTAACGTACCAAACATCAGTTTAAAACCAAACTTATCGTAAAATTTTTAAAATACTAATATTCATTATTATATGACACTATACGTTTAAACTGTCATTTTTTGTCATTAACTAGAAATGATAGGTTCACAAAATTTAACATACGATAGAAGTAAAGCTTTTTTGGAATTTGACATATGACAAATAACAAAAATCAAGTTAGACGCTAAGATGTCACTTTTATTCAAATTTGTCAACTACCCTTGCTTTTAAAATGTCAAGTTTCCTCTAAAATTGAATACGGTATCAATCAGATTTTTAAAGTCCTAATTTATTATAAATAAGCAAAAGAAAGTGTGACAAATAAAATTTGAAATATCACATTTTGACATTTACCTTATTTGACAAATAAATGTGGCATTTACTGTACAATATGTGACATATGACGTTTAAAATGTCATGTTTTAATATTTGACTTATTTAATATTTTGTTTTCATATTTAATTTGTCATTTGAAATTAGAAACTTATATTAAAAAGTGTCAGCTAGCATTTTTAAATGCCGATTACTTATTTTGCATTGTATATAAATTACATAATAGTTCCTGTAGTTTGACGTTTGAAGTGTCACTTGATGAATATCTGGCATATGACTGGTAAAATGTCACTTTTCTGTCAAATTAAAAGCCACTTTTAGTAAAATTTATTGGTATTTTTGAAATTTATAATAATTTGAATTGAATTTGACATATGACAAATGAAAAAAAAACAATTTTATTTAAAACTAGTTGTACTCGCAACGTCGTTCGCGTGGCGTGTGATTGTTGTATAAAAATTTCTTACCCCACACCATTTAAGGAACGGGAGAGAAATTTTCATACACCAGATATTAAGTTGAAAGAAGACAAATACATCTGTGAAAACCGCATTCGAATCGGATCAGTAGTTTTCATTAGACGCTATGTCACTTTTATTAAAATTGTCATTTATATACCACCCATGCGTTTAAAATGTCAAGTTTGCTCAAAGGTATCAATCAGATTTTTACAGCACTAGTTTATTATACATAAGAATGATAATATGTGACTAATGACATTTAAAATATCACAATTTGACATTTGCCTTATTTGACAGGCTAATATAACATTTAATACGTTACAATTTGTTATATACCGTATTAAATATTAAACTGACCTTTTAAACTTTTAAAATATGATTGATATATGACTTTCAAAGTGATATGCTTTTGCAAAATTTGACATTTTACGTATTAAATATATAAATCTTAACACAATCTTTAAAAAGACAAGGAACAATTTTGACTGTAGGTATTAAGTAACATTTGTTGTTGAAAGTGTCACCTGTCATGAATATCTGGCATATGACTGGTACAATGTCACTTTTCTATCAAACGAGAAACCACACTTTACAACGTTCATGAAAGTCTACCAAAATCACATGTTTGCAGTAAATCTGTACCTATACCTTATTTAAAAACTAGGAGGAGCGATTTGAATTTAAGTTGGCAACACTCGCGTTTGTTTATTGGTTAATTTGGAGGCAAGTTTACACTATAAAAATTTGCCACTTACATTTATCAAGTAATTTGTGACATTTATAGGTTATGTTTTCAAAGTGTGAAATATTTATAATGGTGACTTTTGTTAATTGATTTCTTTTTTTGATATAATTATTGTAAGTTTACTTTGTGACCATCTTAGACCATATATAAAGTGTCCATAAACATTTATTTTCAATTTTATTTAAATGAAAGAAATGTATTTAAATTTGCCGCCTTGTAAATTTTCTAGTAACTTATTTGGCTGTAAGTCTGGCTTTTCAAATCACTCCTCCTAGTTTTTAAATGAAGTATAGTTTTGAAATAAATCATAATATTGTGTATAAATCTAAAAAAATTCCATGAATGTTGGTCGTAAAGTGTGGCTCGCAATTCCTGTACGTTCTAACGATAATTCTATTGTATTAACCACTTAAACTAATGTGCTTGCGTGTTGCAAAGCATCAGTTTGTGGTTTGTTTTAATGTAAATTATGACTATAGTTATAATTTATAAGCTGTAAATTATTCATTATCACATAAACGTTCTTTTTTTATTACATTATAGGCTCTAAGAATGCCTATTTTTTTAGTTGAATAACATTGTAGTTAATTTTGTACCCTCAATGAACACGTTGTAAAATTAATCACTATTTTAATTATTTATTGTATGTTTTTTGTAATTATGATGCAAAGTGATTGATTTTATTGTTTTTTGGTTGTTATACCGCTATTGAGTAGGTAGGTTTACAAGGATGTATCGGTATATAGAGGTGGTTAAGATAGTCCTTTTTTGCAGATAAAGTAATATTGCGATACTACTGCAGTTAAGAAAATTTCTTAAAAAAGCTAAACCAAAGTTTCGCAATAGAATGTAAAAAAAGAATTTGTAAAAAATTGGAGTATGGAACTATCATCAAGTACCCGTTTTTTGGAAGTTGCAGATTTACGAATATATACTTACTATCATTTCAAACTAATATTCTTTACAAGCGACAGTAAAAAAATGGATTGTAAGCTTCAATTGACGAAAACTGATCAGGTACGCCAAATTCTGTGCTCTTCTCCGTTCGATTTGTGCTTGTAGGTTGTAAATTGATTATAACTGGAATCGATTAAGTTGACCCTACTAAACTGCGACCTAATCTTTTGTGTATACCTACCCTACATCGAATGCACTCTTAAGCACAAAAATCTATTGCTAATAGCTCCGTTTAGAAGTGTTTCCCAGGCCTATTAAGGGTCTAACATTAGGACCTGTAACCTCTATACCTACTCCTTTGGATCCATCAGTATAAAAGTTAGGATTTGTTTTATAAATTGAGTGATTTAGTTTTGTTTTAACTTAAGACTCATTTATACTAACATTTAGTGTAAGTTAAATATCTTGTTTTGGAGATATTATGTCTGTAAGGATCTTTATGGATTGGGTTGCTCCGACCCTTAAAATCCTTGTAAGCTCACCGGGTTTAGAGACTTAGTCGTTATTAACCTATAGACATTTTTAGAGCAATCCTCTTTACATGTAAAAGCAAAGGGATTAGTTGTTAAAATGATTGTCAGTCTCTGGACCTCTTGACAGTACATTATCGATTCAGAAAACACCTGGATCAGCTGAACTTGGCAGATGAAAATATCTATCGATACTCCCAAGAGGAGGAGAAAATCGCATTTTATGTCCTATGCCAATGTGAAGGCCGTGCAAGGACGCGGTATCTAGTATTGGAAGAGGAGTTACGTGGAGAAGCCACTATCAAGGCTATTAAGTCTAATTAAGAAGGCAGGGCTAGACAAGATGCTCTAATTCTATTTAAGAGATGATGGCTGTCCACAATAGATCTGTAAAGGTCACAGTGATACGGGCTAATAATAGCCAACCCAATGAATACCTATCTAAGGAGGGGAGTTCTAGAATAACATTGGTCTGTCTTTGGTTTAACAAATAAGTAAACTTCTTTAGCTTTGTTATTACCATAGTACATTTTTACGACCAAGAAAAACAGCAGCAATAGATGGAATTGATGAAGACAAAGTCTATAAATTTCTTGTTCAAAACCTGCTGGAAATGTTCTTGATTAGGTTTTTTGTGACTGCCAAAGAGTAATCAAAATTTAAAATCATTTAAAAATTATCCAGCACACAATTCGCATGCTGCCAAGCAAACAATTCGTGGCATAGGGTTCGAATTATTTTAACTCGTCTCTTATGTTCCATCTGACTATTACCTATATTCTTCCTCAACACAAAAAGGTTGTAAACTCACTTTCAACGAATAGATGATAAAAGCTATAGAGCCCTGATTTACATTACTAGATAAAGAATTAAGATCTAGAAACGTTCTTGTAACAAATTTGGTATTTAATTAAGTGGAAAGTATGTTGAATAATAAAATACTTCTTTAGGAGGCTAAGAAGTTTTGTTTATAAACTGCTTTTATTAACAAAAATCAATATTGTAGGTTTGGAATATCTAAAAAGCTGATGTAAAATATTTATGAAATTTAGTGATTATATAAATAGAATTCGTGTTTATCTGTTTCCAGACATGAAAACAACAGTTTTCCTGTCATTGATTTTACCACAATGGATCCGTTTATTTATCGAATTACATTCAACTAATGACATTGAACTGTTTAGTTAAACGAAATTCTTCCATTAATTCAGTAATTGGTCTTAATGAATTGTAGCAGATATCGGTTATAACTGTAATTAAATATAGCGTTAAAGGACTTTTACTTAACTATTTGTTAGGTTAGAAAAAAATCTTTAAAAACCCTATTTATTTATGCATACTAAGTATTGCTTTAAATTTCGCTATAATCTATTCTCTCAATGTAGAGTAAGTCGTAAGGGAAGTTTTGTCGATCAATAAGTATACATTCATACTTTTATCTTATTCGTGCGTTTTCTATTTTTTTTGCGGAGAATTAAATTCATTGTAAAACGATTTCGAGATGATTTTTGTAAATTTGTACTTTTTAAAATGTTAAATAAAGCCAACGAAAGTCTTAAAATATTGGTATAAATAAAATGATACGATTTTGCAAAGAGTACCATTTTATATTAAAATACCTCTTAAATTTGAGAGTTAATCAAAGACAACACGTAATTTTCATATCTGTGGTGCGATATAGGTTTCCCAACGAAAGTTTGGGACAGCCACGTGCCACGTGTTAGTCGACGCAGTTAGGCGGAGTCTTTCTATCAGTGGCGGACGGAAATAAAAATATATTATACATCTTTAATTAATTTTTAATGTATGATGCTAACATAATTAAGAAGAATTTATTTTATATAACTTTGTTACCGCCCACTTTAAACTAAAAAAATACATACATTTAAAAAACAACTCAGAAACTCTCTCAGCATATTCGTAGCTAAATACAGTTTACAAAACCATTCCAGCTACCACACTTTCAGAACGGTCGTTGTTATCGTAATGCTCGTAAACAAACCACTGCGCATTGAACGAGAGGCCACGTGGCTGTCACAAACTTTCGTTGGGCGATCTATACCCATATAAAGTCAATAGTTATTAAATTTGTAGCTATTTATAAATATAAACGTGTATATTGGACCAAATGGTGAGATGATCCACTATAGAGCATATAATATACATGTTTCTATGTCATTTGGTATATTACATTTGTTTTCTAGTAAGTAAAAATTAACAATCTATTTTAGTAAAATATATCATAAATTCAGCGCTATTTAAACAGCTTATATTTGTCGGTATTTGCGTTAAAAAGTGTTTTATTTCACTTATTTTGCCTCTTTAGATGTTTATTGTTGAAAAACGATAAAAAAACGTTTTATAACCCAAATTTAACACAATTCGTACACAAATAGCTTAAATTTTTTGATATTTGCGTTAAAAAGATTTTATTTCGCTTTTTTGCCTCTTTTGACGCATTTTGTTGAAAAAGTTAAAAATGACAAAAAACATTCAAAACCATTTTAAAAGTCAACTTTAACACAATTTGTGTACAAACAGATTATATTTCTCGATATCGACGTTAAAAAGTGTTTATTTCGCTTTTTTGCCATTTTTGAAGATTTTTGTTGAAAAACGTTAAAAATGACAGCTTGGCAACTGGAAATACAAGAATACTTTTTATCAAAAAAATAAAGTGACATCGAAAGGATTCAGTTTTTGGTATACTTGTAAACTCCTAAAAAACTGAAGAAATTTTGTGAAAATAAAATTTGTATTAAGATTTTTCTAGAAAAATCATTTTTTGTGAATGATATAAATGTCTAAACAACTATTTGTTACAAATTTTTTTGGCCATATTTATGATATCTCGAAAACGGATTTTTGAAGTTTTGTGGATCAGAAAATGTGTCTTTATGGGGTTATTTAAAATTGTGCATATTTTCATAAATTTTCTTTCACTTCCTAACCACATACGTAAAGCCTAATACTTAAATTACTCTATATATAATAATACTGAATTTTGCTTTTTAAGTGCTTTCACCGTATACTGAATTTATTCGTAGAATTATTTTTTCGTCGCTTTAGTAACCTTAAAATCATAAGGGTCGTATCTTTTATACAGGTATTCAAACATCTGTCCATTTTTTTAAATATTCTTGGGTTGAATAAGTACTTATTTATCTATTTACATTTCGTTAGATAACTAAAAAAAAAATCGCTTGATTACGTTTCCTGTTCGCGAAAAACTAAAGACGGGTTAAATGAAATGTGTTTGAGTAATAGCTTGAAATCCAGCCGCTTGACTCTGCATGTATCTCTTCTATATATATAAAAATGAATGTTTGTCTGTATGTCTGTATGTACTCAATGAACTCAAAAACTACTGGACCGATTATTATGAAAATTGGTACGTATATGTAGTTTTTCACGGAGAAGGTTTCTATGATATGCTCATTGATGCCACTCGCCACCAGGTGGCGCTGCAGAGTAGCAACTTCTGTCCCGTTCAACCGATTGTCATGAAAATTGGTATTTATATGTATTTTTCCACGGAGAAGATTTATCTGATATGCTTATTGATGCCACTCGCCACCAGGTGGCGCTGCAGAGTAGCAACTTCTGTCCCGTTCAACCAATTGTCAAGAAAATTGGTATGTTTATCCATTTTTCCACGGGGAAGGTTTGTATGATATGCTTATTGATGCCACTCGCCACCAGGTGGCGCTGCAGAGTAGCAACTTCTGTCCCCTTTAACCGATTGTCATGAAAATTGGTATTTATATGTATTTTTCCACGGAGAAGGTTTATATGATATGCTCATTGATGCCACTCGCAACCAGGTGGCGCTGCAGAGTAGCAACTTCTGTCGCGTTCAACCGATTGTCATAAAAATCAGTGTGATGATGTATTTTTAATGAGTAAGATGAATATGATATTCGTATTAATGGAAGTTACCACCAGATGGCGCTTCCATGTATCAAATTCAATACTGATTAATAGATATCTAGACGATTTCATATAAATATATGTTCGAAAAATATATTTTTGGTGCGATGAGTAAAACAAAACTATAAACTTTTTTCCTTCTCTATCTCTTCATCTCTTTTATTTTTCTTAAATTTATTTTAGTTGTTGGCGTAGCAACGCGCGCCGGGTACAGCTAGTTTTTTATAAAACTTAATTTTCATGAATAATAAGTGAATAGATTATAGCAGGGTTGCCCAAAATAGCGAGCGCATTTTGTCTCTCTTGCTTACAGACATCCTTAGAGACATTATTTCAAATGATAGCAACCTCTACTTGCGGCACTTATTTTTCAGGCAACCTTGTGTTTTCGTGTAGAGAAATAAATAAACTTTAATTTTATATATTATTCAACTAAAAAACACATACGTCTAAATAATTAACAGTAATATACCTGTTTACACATGGCAACCCATAGATTGCGGAAGACAGAGAGCTGGCAACCATTTTAATTTGTATCTCTCCCATCATTTTCTTTTAAATCATATTAAATACACTTGAAAAACTTGTATATGGGATTTATTAACAGAACTTAATTATAATATATTTAATTAAAGGTAATTGCAGTCAAAGTTTTATAGGCAACCCTGCTGTAATCTTTTATGCTATGACTTATTTATTCATGAAAAATAAGATTCATTAAAAAACAGATACCTGCAGATTCAAGCGGCAGAATCTCGGTCTAGAATGATGCAAAATTTAAACGTTTGTAATAGATTAATTAGCATTAAAAACATGCTTTTTATTAGGTCACTGCCAATTGCGACAACATCTCTTTAGGATGAAACTAACAGAATCGCCGCTATGCAGAGGCTGCGAACAAGAAGAGGAAACAGTAGAACACATTATGTATGACTGCTCTGCTTTTTCTGAAATCAGAAGATCCGTGTTGGGCGAGTATTGGCTTACACCAGCCGATGTCAGGGAGATCCCCCTCGGGAGCCTCATCACCTATTTTAAATCAATAGGCCTGGTGACATCCTGAGGTGAGGATATCCCTACATACGGGAGGATGCACAATGGGTCATATGTGGCCTCAGTGCTGCCTGAGCACTAGCTCGCCCCTCCCAAATTTCCAGATCCAGATGCAGATGCTTTTTATTAAAAAACTTTAAAACTATGCTTACTTAATAATGTTCAATACCTAATAAATCGCGCTAGGTTGAGCGTTAGAAAAATTTTTCATTGACTATAATTTTTTGCATTTGGTTTGGATAAACGTACACAATACTTAACATTGCACCTACTCAGCAAAATGTATAGTAAAGGACCTACAAGAGAACGAGCCCAAAATCCCATGCTTTTTCTTATGAAGGTCCGA
Source organism: Altica lythri (assembly GCA_964028335.1). Lineage (NCBI taxonomy): Eukaryota > Metazoa > Arthropoda > Insecta > Coleoptera > Chrysomelidae > Altica > Altica lythri. The sequence goes on from OZ034804.1 coordinate 54,803,444, forward strand.
AAAGCGAATTTTGTTACCGTTCAAGGTCGTCTGACGTCATAGCCCCACCCGGCCCCACCCACTTTCACTTTTAACCTGATTGCTTGGTTCTGATTGGCTGACAGACTCCGCCCTTTAATTGCTTATTAATGACTTGTTAATTACTAGTGCCCCATTGCTTCGTTCTGATTGGCTGTCTGACTCCGCCTCTTAATTATTATTAATGACTTGTTAATTACTCGTGCCCCATTGCTTGGTTCTGATTGGTTGACAATCTCCGACCCTTAATTACTTAATAATTAGAAATGCCCCATTGCTTGGTTCTGATTGGTTGACAATCTCCGACCCTTAATTACTTAATAATTAGAAATGCCCCATTGCTTCGTTCTGATTGGTTGACAATCTCCAATCCTTAATTACTTAATAATTAGAAATCCCCCATTGCTTGGTTCTGATTGGTTGACTGCTAGCAGACAACTGTCAATTTTCGAGTGGCCTTTGACGTTTGGCGCAAGCAGCCAACCCTCTTTTCTTCTTTTTGTATATTTTCGAATTTTTTCGCGCTTTGCTGACATCGTACCAACTTTACATGCTACCAACTTTACAGTGCTACCAACTTTTGACCTTTTACATTCGACGCAAGCAGCCAATTCTTCTTTTTGTATATTTTTGAATTTTTTTTCGCACTTCGCTGTCATCGTACCAACTTTACATGCTACCAACTTTACAGTGCTACCAACTTTTGTCACAAATGCCCCATTGCTTGATTCTGATTGGTTGACAATCTCCGACCCTTAATTACTTAATTACAAGTGCCCCATTATCCGCTTCCGATTGTTTATTATTTAATAAACCCCACCCATAATTTGATATCGAGTAGCCATTGTTTTAAATAATTAATATTAAGAGTAATATATTGATAAGCATTATAACACTATTAAAAATCATTAGGGTGATTATAGGATTAAATAATAAAAAAATATAATAATAAGAAGTTTGTTTTATTAAAAAATATATACATATATTTAAAATGGTAATACAACAGTTTTAAACTAATTATTTATTTCTACTTAATAATTAAATGTGTTTATAGACATATTATACATAATCTAAGTCGTTTAATACTTTTGCTTTATAGAAAAACATGTATTCTCTTAAAGCTGTAACTAATAAACAATCAGTACACATTTCACAAAATTTTTTTAGAACTTCAAATAAAGTGAAATTATTATTATTAATATTATTATGAAAAAGAGTCTTAATTATATCTAACACATGATAATAATAACTACAAAAGTTTATACTGTCCAATAGTGAGACGTGATATGATAATAAATTTTGATCAGCTTCCAAAATTTGTTTTATATCTTCCTCATTTAAATGAAATTCAACATCATGCTTTCTAACACTTAGCAGTTTTATACCATCATATACAACTTGAGTAATAATGCAGTAATCACCACATTGAAATGTTATAGGAATGTGCTGATCCAATGTATCACTTATAAAGAAATCATTCACATTATTATTCAATAATTCTATTAGAATGCTCCATTCAATAATACTAAACGATATTTTAGATGTGTGATAATATTGCGATAAAGTTATAGCTGAACTGAATGATCTGGCTGGTGATATTCCAACTTTTATCACATAACTTCCAATAGGAAATGATGTTTGTAATAAATTATAATGCTCCAGTTTAGCTGCAGTTTCATATCTTTCTAAAATTTCATCGATTTGATCATTATACTCTTGACCTACTGATGAGGATGTTGATGCACTAAAATAACCTTCACTACTCATATTTAAACAAAATATTGATCACAACTATGATTTATTATATTTTAATCATACTATTTATAATACCAACCCCACTACAATTACTTTTTATAGAACAGCATCATTATAATGTCATTACAAAATAAATCATTAAAAATATTTTTATAAGATTATTAAAAAACATCATTATAAGACTATTAACAAGTTATAACAGGTCAACATGTTCAATCCAAGAATTATGTTTATTATCAAAACCAAGCCACTTAACAAATATTTTGTTTCCCTTTCTTTTTAATATTTTTTCTACTAGATAGATGTCTGCATTATTTGTTTTCTGTAATTCCTGTTCATAGAAAGCCCCTTTAATCGGATTTCCCTGTATATCCTCCAACAAATAAGTTGTAGGATTAGTAATATTAACTTTTATGATTTTAAAAACTTCTGTGGTCCAATTAGGAGTATAACCTTTTTCAAAAATATGTTTAGCCTTCGATATTCGCACCAGATCACCTATTTTATATTTTCTTGGTCCTGATGTTTTTATATAATTAAAACGATCATGTAAAATCGTTTTTTCATTTAGCTTATTTATTTCAGATGGTCTAAATTTAATTGTAGAATGTATCGTATTGTTGTATTCTTTAGTAATTTGAGGTAATACATTAATCCATTTATAATTACCATGTAAACTAAAATATTTGTATAATTTTGATTTCAAAGTTCTTATAACTCTTTCAGCTATCGCAGCTTTCTTGACAGTATATGTACTATAATGGTTGATATCATACTTTCTCATTAAATCTTGAAATTTAACGTTATAAAATTCAGTTCCCTGATCAGTTTGCAGGTTTTTAGGATAACGTTTTGAATGTTTCAATATACTTGCAAAAGCCTTTGTAATTTCTTCTCCAGTTTTAGTTTTTAAAGCTACTGTCCAAAGATATTTAGACAAGCAATCAATGACTATCATTATCATTTTATAACCCTTATTACTATTAGCATAAGGTCTCATTTCCGCAAGATCCATTTGCCATAAGTCATCTAATCCTTTGAGAATTATTTTTCGACGAGGATAATTTTTTACGAGCAGGTTTGTGAAGCTCGTTAACTAATTGAAGCTTCTCTTTCGTCGTCATGATAATGACTAATACGATAGATGAATATATTATTTAGTGTTTAATTTTAGATTTAATATCATAAATTTCCTTAAATACATCATTAATTTTCATATCATGTAATTGTAACATATCAGAGGTTTCTCTAAATTTTTGTAGCCATATTTCTATTTGATTATTAATTTTACTTATCTCATATTCAACTTTATGTCTGCTAGTATTCTGTTCATCCTTATATTTGTTTAGCTCCCGTATTAATTCACCATGTAGTTTTGCTAAATCAATATTGTAAAGTGTATTTGCATCATCTACGTATTTCTTTGTTGCCATATGTTTTTCAGAAGTAGGAGGATGTCTTGAAATAAAGTTTTCAATTGAATCTATTTTGTTTTTTATAGATAAAATTTTAATTGATATTTGATCTTGTAGTTTTGGTAAATCTTCATTATACAGCTGATTTTTTAGAGATAATAAACCAAGCCTAAATTCTCCTTTTAATTGTTTTAATCCAATTATTTGACTTTGATGACTACGTCCAAACTTATCAAGACTCATTATGAAAATGATCACACTACAACGTTACATTAGTATATAATATCTGCTTCTCGTAATTCATTAATGATGGAAACAATTTCATTAGAATGAGATGTATTACCAGCTTCTTTCGAAGCATAGAGTAATTGCAATCTTTCACATAATTCATTTGGATCATCCCAATACACATATTCTACAGGATCATCATTATATGTTAAATACATTCCATTACCTAAAGTCTTAGATGTATACATAGGTTTTATAATATACTTATACTTAAATGTCGAACTATTTTTTAAATATCCTCGCTTATTTCTATGTACATTTGTTGCTTCTAATAAGAGTTTGTAATTTTCTAAATCTTTAGAAGTGTAGTCTTGAGGTGCATCATAGAAAAGTAATTCATATAGTTCAGGTGATCCTGAAACATATCCTTCTTTTGTGAAAACTGCTCCCGTTTTAGTATCAAAGTTGATATTTTCTGCTCCAAGAAACCATTTAGATGTCGATATATCATATGTTGGACCATATACTTTATCTATTTTATCATCATTTTGCCAAAATTCTTTTAAATATTTTAGAACTCCTTGTGGATATTGCTCGAGGTACTCATTTAAAACAGTTTCTGGAATATCTTTATCATCTAATTCTTCCGATACTTCCGCGTTATCCTCAACCTCATTCTCAACATCACTATTATCACCTGCTACATGTTTAAGTTCTAGAAATGATATGTTTTTATTCTCATGTTTTTCTTTTTTAATATTAGGTTTTTTTTCATGTTTACAATAACTTAGATTAGCTGTCGATTGATTTAAAAATTTTGATGATTTAGCGATATCCTCCAACGGTTTTGATATAGGTTGAAAAAGCTTATTTAACGTTTCATCTTCTTCTGTTCTATTAAGTTTTAATGCAAGATATTTTTTTCTAATATCTTTGGTTAGTTGAGCTATTTTTCTTTTTCGGGCAGCTTCCAAACTATTCAACATTTTGTTGTAGACTGATTAATATTATTCAAAGCTTAAATTTTAATATATTTATCAAAACCCTTACGATAGCGACCGTTATTTAGAGGGAACTCCTTAACAATAACCATCATACCATGTTTTTCATTCCAACACTGTGAACATATGTTTTTAAATTGATCAAAATTCATATCTGGTGATACATGTCCATCGAATATATGTTTAAGATTTAATTCATCTTGTTTGAATATTACAATCATGTTACAATTATCTCTTATTAGCACTTTCGGTATTTTAGAAAAGGTCTGACAAAGATATGCAACATCAATATTTTTATGTCGACACATAGAAAAATATTCACGAATTTTTTGTTGTTTGTCACATGCAACGTCATCAAAGATGAAAACTGAATTAGATTTCGCATCACTAACATTTATGATTTCATCATTATCTCTAAACGGAAAATATTCAACACCTTTCACATTATTTAATACTTCTGCTAATAACTGATATTTAGGTTGATAGAGCGATTTAGAATATACATAAACGTTTTGAAACTTTATCCCATTTGGATTAAAGAGTAATGACATCATTGCGTTTGTTTTACCACATCCTGATGGACCGCATATGATAATACGAAGAGTATTTGGTAGCAATTTGCTATGTTTACTTTCTTCACATTTTATATTAAAATCTAAGTTATCCACAGGTAGCGACTGTACTTGTCGAATGATTTTCATTTTGTGTTAAAATATATAGCACGTTTTTTAATAAATATATGTTTATTGAAAACAAAACAGTTAGTTCTCATGCTACTGTTTAAAGGTGAGGGTCTAGTAAATAACTTAATAAACAAACTTCCCTTCGAAGCACATTTATTGGGTGGTTATCAGTATTGTGGACGTAAGTATTATAAAAAAAAAATGTTTAATTTTTATTAACATTTTTTTGTTTTTTTTAGCTGGAACAAAACTACAAAATAGTATATTACGTATCAAGAGTGGTAAATAGGATATTACGTACGAGTGGAAAAGTTACGCACGAAGCCGCGTAGCGGCGAGTGCGTAATTACACGAGTACGTAATACCTCTTACCACTCGAGTTACGTACTATGCTTTTTCTACGACTCAATATTTTAATTTTAATTCTAAATATTTGACATCTCTTAAAAAATATATGACGAAATTTGCCGTTTAAAATAACATTTATCAAAGTAGTGACAATAAGTAACATCCTAGATTAAATAATAATTTAAAATGTAATGTATGTTGTCTATATCTGTTTTATTTTTATTTTATTTTTTAATAAAAACTATTATATATTTATGTTTTTAAATTGACTAAAAGTTTGTAAATAGACCAAATAAAGTAGTACGTACATAAAAATTTTATTGCAATTTGATTAAACAAAGAAATTTAAGTTTTCTTATCTAAACGCACATGTATGTTATGAGATCTCATTACGTGCATGTTATTGTTAAATGTCACTTACACGGAATGTCTACAGTGCGATTTTTGACGTTTACAGTCATGGGCGTAGAAAAACGTCTATTACGTGGAGATCCTGGTATTAATCCATTAGATGTTGCTTGTAAAGAGCATGATATTGCATATTCAGGCGATAATACAATAGCGGAGAGGCATAAGGCTGATCAAATTCTAGAAAATAAAGCTTGGGAACGTGTCAAAAATAAGAACGCGAGTTTAGGTGAACGAGCAAACGCATTATTAGTTACAGGTGTAATGAAAGCTAAGCGAAAACTAGGTATGGGTATTAAACGAAAAATTTCTTTTAAACGTGGAATTATAGATAAAATTAAAAAATCCTTAATACCTAACCTAACATTAAAAAAGACTATTCAAAATGCATTAAAATTTGCTAAAAAGACTGTTTCAAAAGCTGGAAAAAAGAATATTCGAGTTCCTAGAATTATACCGTTTGAGAGCAAGATGGGAGGTTTTTTGCCGTTGATTCCTATATTGACAGCTTTAAGTGCGATAGGGACAATAGCAGGAGGAAGTTCAGCTATAGCAAAAACTATAATTGATGCTAAAAACGCTCAAAAGAAACTTGATGAAGATCATCGTCACAACAAAGCTATGGAGTCTATAGGAAAGGGATTGTATTTAAAGAAAAATATCAAAGGAGGCTACGGCTTGTATCTGAAGAAAGAAAAAAAAAACTTCCAATAAAGCTACCCAATAGACCACTAACTAACATCGATTTAATTAATTATGCAAAGAAATTAAAAATACCATATTTTCGTGGTGTTTTTATGCGAGATAGTCTTCCAATTAACGGATCTAGAAGATGCGAGTGTTCAATTGTTAATTTAGATATATCGCAAAATGCTGGAACACATTGGGTAGCTTATAAAAAGATAAATAACAACGTAGAGTATTTTGATTCATTTGGTAATTTGAAGCCGATGAAAGAGCTTGTTAAATATTTTGGTTCAGGTGTTAGAATTTTCTACAACAATAATCAATATCAAACATATAATCAAATTAATTGTGGACATCTGTGTTTGGAATTTTTATATAATGGCAGCTTACTTATCCAAAGAGGCACTTAATATCATTGAAATACTTATGGAAAATATTTCACCTTCAGTTTGGTATAAACTGCCATGTGAAATACGTGAGGATTTAAAAGAATATTTACCATGCAGTATAGATCCGGATTGTCATGAATGGTCAGATGTTTGTGGAAATATGACGTCAAAATGTCTATTTTGTTTTATATGTTATAAATAAATTTAATGATTAGCATATTAGTCTATTATTTAAATCATAACATTTTCTGATAATGGTTAGTCATGTCGCAACTTTTAACCTTAACGAGTACCAATAACGAGTTCTCTTTTACACCGTCAACACCTCTTGTACTTAATCCATATAAAAGTTACTATTTAGCAGTGCTAGGGTTTCATTCCTACAATTCAATACCTAATATTGATGGTGAAAAATTTTACTACTTCGAGTACGACAATTTAGAACAACTTAGAGAAAGAGAAATACTTCTACCTGTAGGTTGTTACGAGATTAGTGATATAGCTGCTTATATAAAAAAACAATTGATGTTAAAAAAAAACATTGCTGAAGAAGATTTTTTCTTAGAACCAAATAATAATACCCTTCAGTGCGAAATTTATAGTAAACTATATGAAATCTCTTTTGAAAAGACTGATAGTCTTGCTAATCTCCTAGGATTTTCTAATAAAATATTAGAACCTGGAATAGTTCATTCTTCAGATCTACCTGTGAATATTAATAAAGTGACAAGTCTACTTTTTGACTGCAACATTACTGAAGGAGCTTTCTATGGAAATACACCAGCTCATATAATTTTAGATATTCCTATAACAGTAGATCCTGGTTTTGCTATCAACGAGAGACCTATCAATCCAATATATTTGCCTATAAAGAATTTGAAAGAAATTAATCACATCATTGTAAGGGTGTCTGATCAAGATTTAAGACCTGTTAACTTTCGCGGAGAAAGAAGCACCCTTCATCTAGTTTTACAAGAACGATAAATGGGTCTCATTATAGAACATAAAAGGACGGTTCCAACTAAAAAATCATCAGTTTTATCTAGATCTTGCAAGCATCGTAAACTAACTAGAGTAAACAGAGATTTTTTACAATCGATTGGACTTAAAGTTAAATATGGTAAACCGTAAATATATACGATCTGAAGTTGAATCTAAGCGACTTAAAGTTGACCCCATTTTTGATCTACATCGTGAACCAAAGTATGATGATTCGATTAGAAAAGAAGAATTTAGATCGTACACTCCATATGTGAAATCATTTAATAACAATGATGTCGTAGAGTTTGTAATAAATCAAGCTGATTCGTTTTTTGCTCTACATGAATCTTTATTAGAAATTAAAGGTAGATTAGATATAGTTGGAGGTGGAAACGTACATCTAGCTCCCAATTTTGGGGTATTTCTATTCGATTCCTGTTCATATAGTGAAAGTTCAAAAGAAATTGAAACAGTGAGAGATCCCGGAATTGTTAGCGCCGTACGTAGTATGCTATGCTATCGCAGTGATTATGCAAGATTTATGAGTATTGCTGGATGGAATTTTCCTAACCATCCGTTCTTAAATGAAGATGATAAATCTTTTAGTTTGTTGATTCCTCTTAAACATATTTTCAACATTTTTAATGATTATACAACAATAGCTTATGGGAGACAAACATTTCGTCTCGTACGAGCTAGTTACGATAATGATAGTATTATTGTAAATGAGGTAGGTGCTGGTAGTACCGCAACTACAACAACTGTTAAGATTATTATAAATAGTATGGAACTGAAAGTGAAACATGTGTTTCCCAATGATGAAATTAAAATTAAATTGATGGAACCTATTAAAAATAATATACCAATATATATTCCATTCAGAAAGTGGGATCTTAATGAACTACCCTCAATTAAAGACGGTGCAAGAAGAGAAATCTGGAATGTTAAAACAAGCTCATCAATTGAAAAACCGCGTTATGTTATAGTAACATTTCAAACTGAGAGGCGCAATAGAAAAGAAAAGGATTCAACAATTTTTGATAATGTTAATATATCAAGTGTTCGAGTATCTCTTAATGGTGAATATTGGCCTAATGAAAGAATGCAACTGGACTTTGAGAAAAATGATTATGCTGCAGCTCATTATAACTACACTGAATTTTATCCTAGTTATTCATATTCGACTGAGAGACGATCACTTTTAGATTATCAAGCATTTAAAGATCATGCCTTATTTGTAATAGATTGTTCAAAACAAGAAGATGGAATGAAATCTTCAACTGTCGATATAAAATTAGAAATTGAAGCTAACAATGGTTTTCCAAAAGATACAAAAGTATATTGCATCATTATTCATGACTGTTTAATGGAATATTACCCTCTTACGGAGGTAATCAAGAGTATAATATAAATACCTAATTTAAATGTGTTATATTACCTATGTAAATATTATACTTTTTTATAATAAAAAAATAATAAAAAAAATGTGGTTATTAATAATAAAACAATTTTACAATTATTAAAAAATATATTTAATATTTTATACTTCTATAACTTCAAATGAAGCCGCAGGCTTCGGTTTTCCGGTGTCCACTAACCCGTGGAACACCAAGCCATATTTTTGGCTTTTAAATTCTTCCATGAATGGTGTATAATCTTCAACCACACGTTCTGGTAGAAAAACAACCATATCCAACATTTCTAAAAGTACAGTTTTCCCATAGTTTGATTTCACAATTTTTGCATCTAATATTTGATATGATGTGCCCACCTCCAAGGAGGATAACTTCACCACAGGTTTCTTTTGCGATAAAACAGACGATTTGTTTATTTTAGAAAAATCCATCTATAAGAAATAAATAAAATTGTAAGTATATAAATATCGTAAAGCTCATTATATATAAAAAACAGATAAAATGTATAATAAATAAATAAGTCAATAAATTAATAAAAAATCATGTATACCTAAAGGATATAGAATAGTAGACGCATATATATAACTGATAAAATGTATAATAAATAAATAAATAAATAAATAAATAAATAAATAAATAAGTGAATAAATTAATAAAAAATCATGTATAAAGAGTATAGAATAGTAGACTTACTGTAATAATTATAGGTAATAGCACTTCAAGAAACAACTGGAACTAACTTAATAAAATTGAATATTTCGCTTATATTTATACCCACTCTTTATATTAAAATCTAATTTACAAGAAAAAATAAATATAAAGTAAATAATTTTAGGGAAATTTTAGTATAGGGCAAATTATATATAAAGTACTTTGTAGGAATTTTTACTAATTAATTTTTAATGGGAAAGTTAGAATATAAAGTATATGACAAATTATATATAAAGTACTCGAGGAAATTTTTACTATTTAATTTTGGTAATGTGAAATTTAGTATATTAAGTATCGATTTAGAGTCGAATATGACAAATTATATATAAAGTATTTGGAGAAATTTTTACTATTTAATTTTGGTAATGGGAAATTTAGAATATTAAGTATCGATTAAGAGTCGATTATATTTTTTTTTATCTGTAACACTTTAAAAATTAATAAATTTCCGTTAATATATTTATTGTTAAATACTTAAACGTAAATTAATGACTTTATATTTCATATTTTCTAATTATGATTGAAAAAACTATTTAAAATATGGTGTTAACAGTATGAGAGTCTTTATTGTCAAAGATTTCATAGAAGTTGGTTGATTTTAATAGTCTGCGAAAAGTGATAATTGAAGTGTGTGTATAAAATTTTTTGGTAAGTTTTTTTATTAAATAATTTTAAATAGCTATAACTGTTTATATGGATTATTTTGTATCATATTGAATTTCAAATTAATGTTTTTTTTTTTTTACTAATATATTTTTTTTTTTTTAAATTTCATTATAATATTTTACCATTATTATTTTTAAAAATTAATTATTTAATATTTCTCTTGCAGTGTAGTTACCTACTTTATATCAGACACATAATTAAATTTCTTTTTTTTCTATCTAACTATTTAAAATTTAGCATTATGTCAATAATTACTGATCTTATTCAACATATAACAGCTATTTTAGGATTTATAAGTATTACCTATGATGGTAAAACAGTGGAGGAGGGGTTGCTGGAATGTACAAAGGCTGTCAGAAAGATAAATAAAGATATTAAAAATGCTACTTCCATGGGCGAAAGACAACACCTAGAGGCTTGTTTAAGAAATGTTAAATCGTTAAGATCTCAGATTAAATTAACAAAAAAGAGAGGATCTGGAATTATGACTAGGGCAAAAGAGTCTGGAATTAAAAAAGTAGAATGGGATGATTTGACTTCAGCTTTTAAGTCTAGAATTCGAACTGGAGTCATTTCAAACCTTAAACATAAAGATCCTATAGCATTTCTTGTCGATTGTAAGACACTCTTCAAACGTAGAATTGGTAACGCACTCAAGAAAGATGAGTCTGTTAAAGTGAACACAGTTTTTTGTGGTGAATTTGAGATATATAGAGGCCTACAGATCATAACTGAATATAAATATTTCACCACAGCTAACTGCCCCATCTATAGAGATACAAATTTAAATAACTGGTTTGATGATAATGTGACAAAACTTATTCTAAAAGACCTGGAAGAATTCCAGGAACGTGATAGCGGGTGGTCGTTAAAAAGAGTAGTAAACTTGGGCGTAAATATTAATAAATTTGTTCCACAACTTGGATCATCATATATTGAACTACCACCTCAAATTAAAAGAAAAGAAGCATGCATTAATGTTAAAAATGATGATCAAGCCTGCTTTGCATGGGCAATTACATCAGCTTTGTATCCTGTTAATAATAATCCGCAAAGAACAAATAAATACCCACATTATTCTGAGGTATTAAAACTTAAAGGTATTCAGTTTCCTATAACTATCAAGCAGATTCCAAATTTTGAAAAAATGAATAACATTTCTATCAATGTTTATATCCTAAAAAAGTATAATAAACAATTTTCGACCCTCCCTACATATTTAACAGCGGAAAAGAAAGATAAGCATGTAAATCTGCTTCTAATACAAGATCAGTATGACAAAGAGTCTACTAAATATCATTACGTTTGGATAAAGAATCTTTCACGACTTTTGTCTAAACAACTCAGTAATGAAAATGGTCAAAAGTACTTTTGTGATAGATGTTTACACTACTTCCGTTCGGAAGATAAGCTAAGTAAACACATAGTAGACTGCATTAAAAGAAATGATACCGCCACCAAAATGCCTACAGATAGCAAAAAGATGCTTAAATTTAAGGATTTTAAAAACAAAATAAAAGCCCCCTTTGCTGTATATGCAGATTTAGAGAGTATTTTAAAGCCTTGTGCAGAAAAGACTGCTTATCAAAAACATATTCCAGCAGCAGTAGGATATTATTTTAAATCTTCTTATGATAACAATCTATCATTCTACCGTTCATATCGAGGATCCGATTGTATGCAGTGGTTTGCTGATGAAATGAATCAACTTGCTGAGGATGTCTCTACTATATATCTATGTCCGTATAATATACACATGACTCCTCAACAAGAGAGTGATTTTCAAGCATCCACCCGCTGTCATATTTGTGAACAACCCTTTAAAGTTGGCGAGAAAAAAGTGAGAGATTATAATTACTTAATTTCTGAAAATAATTACCGTGGAGCTTCACATAATGAGTGTAATGTTAATTATCAAGACACGCACACAATCCCGGTAATCTTTCACAATTTGAGTGGTTATGACGCACATTTCGTGATAAAAGATATTGCAACCCGAATGAAAGGATCTATAGACTTACTGCCTCTCACTAAAGAAAAATATATTTCGTTTACGAAGCATATTGATGAAGCTCGAATTCACTTTAGATTCATTGATAGTTTTAGATTTATGGCATCATCCTTAGATAAATTATCATCTTCTTTAACAAAATTTACAAATCTGAGGTCTCAGTTTAATAACATACCTGAAGATAAGTTTAATTTGTTAACAAAGAAAGGTGTGATGCCATATGATTACATCAATAGTTTTGATCGTTTTAGTGAATCCTGTTTACCTCATCAAGATGCTTTTTATAACAAATTAGATAATAAAGCTTGCCCCCGCCGTATGTATAAAAGAGCACAACAAGTATGGTCTTCGTTTAACTGTAAAACTCTAGGTGATTATGTAGACTTATATATGAAAACAGACATTCTACTCCTAGCAGATGTCTTTGAACAGTTTAGATCGAGCTGTCTTAAGACGTATGATCTAGATCCAGCCCACTATTTTACGCTACCCGGATTTACTTGGGATGCTATGTTAAAGTTTACGAAACAGGAGTTAGAACTTCTTACTGATATGGATATGTTTTTGTTTGTAGAGCGAGGCATTCGAGGTGGTCTCAGTCAAGTCTGCTCTAAAAGAAGGGTTCATGCAAACAATAAATATATGTTGAATTATAATCCTGCAAAACCGGAAAACTATTTAATGTATTTTGATGTCAACAATCAGTATGGTTGGGCTATGAGTCAAGCTCTTCCATATGGAGAATTTGAGTGGGTGGATTCAAATATTGATGTCACTACAATTGCTGATGATAATAATGTAGGTTACATGCTTGAAGTTGATTTAGAGTATCCACATGATTTACATGATAAGCATAAAGATATACCTTTCTGTCCAGAACATATCAACCCTAAGACTATGAAGCCTCCTGCAAAGTTAAAAGAGAGTACTAAACTTATGGCTACACTTTATAATAAAGAGAAATATATCATACACTATCGATCACTAAAACAAGCTTTAGAACATGGCTTGAAATTAACGAAAATACACAGAGTATTAAAATTTAAACAGTCTCCTTGGTTGAAACCGTATATTGATTTAAATACGGAGCTTAGAAAAAAAGCTAAAAACGAATTTGAGAAGAATTTATTCAAATTAATGAACAATGCTGTTTTCGGTAAAACTATGGAGAATGTAAGAAAAAGGGTTGATGTAAAACTTCTTACCGAATGGGAGGGTCGTTATGGAGCTCAATCATATATATCTAAGCCTGAATTTAAGAATTGTATAATATTTGACGAAAATTTGGTGGCGATAGAGATGAAAAAAATTGAGGTTTATCTAAATAAACCTATATATGTAGGGCAAACAATTTTGGATCTTGCAAAGACTACAATATATAGCTTTCAATATGATTATTTACAAACACGATTTGGAGAAAACTGCTCTACTTGCTACAGTGATACAGATTCCGTTTTATTAGAGATACGAGGAAAAGATCCTTATCAAATTATAAAGAATGATTGTGAGAAATACTTTGATACTTCAGACTATCCTACAAATAATGTGTATGGAATACCGCAACTAAATAAGAAAGTTTTAGGTATGATGAAAGATGAAAATAATGGATGCATTATGACTGATTATGTAGGACTGAGATCAAAATTATATACTATGAAAGTGGCCATCTCAGAAGATGAGGTGCAAAAACTGAGGGCAAAATTAAAAGACGAAGAATATGATGATGATGAGATTGAAAAAAATGTTATGAATTATGGTGTAACCAAAAAAGCAAAGGGGGTTAAAATGTCGATAGTAAAAAATAGTATAACTTTTAATGACTATATTGAATGTTTAGAAACATCTAGAAGTAAGACCACTTCACAGAATCTCATACAATCGAAACATCATAAAGTCTTTTCAATAGAACAAAAGAAAATTGCTCTCAGCTCTGATGATGATAAAAGATATCTGATACCAGGGAAAGATGAGACATTACCATGGGGGCATTACTCTATTAACCCTAAAATAAATGTTTATGATGATGATCAAGTAATGGATTGTTTATAGAGTTCAAAATTATTATTTTAAATTTAAATTATTTACATAAAATTGTTTTCTTTTTTTTTTATCATAATTTAGTATAATTGTAATATAATAAAACTACTTGTTTTATATAAATTAGTATGTATAAGCGTGTCTGATATTATGAAGTTTGATCAAATTGGATAGAAATTTATGTACGACTATGGATTAAAAATGAAGATGGAATATATAAAATGCAGTCTGATAATAGATGAGAGATATATGGATAAAATAATTCTACAAACTGTTTTGAAAATATTTTTAAGACCAAATTGGATAGAAATTTACGTACGACTATGTATTAAAAGATGAAGATGTAATATATAAAATGCATTCTGATAATGGATGAGAGATATATGGATGAAATAATTCTACAAACTGTTTTGACAATAATATAAATTTTTTGAGTTGGATATTATATAGGTGAGTCTAAAAGTTACTTTAATAATTTTTTATTATAATAATGTTTTTTCTTATATATGATTTTAGATCGATTTCAAACAGATGGGAATAATATTTAATCAATCCGGAATCAATCAAAATTTTTATATAAACCTATCATATAGATAAGAAGATTAAAAGTGATTGTTTAAAAGGAGAAATATTAGATTGAAACCCCACTTATCCAGCCTTAAAGCTTAATATAAAACGAAACTTTTATACAAATTTTCAGTTTCATTGTTTCATAGAAGGCATCATGAGAATAGCACTTGTAGATATTCAAGGAATTATCTTTGAGGATATATTTTATCCGAAAGAATTGTCTATACTGATTGGAAAACATATTACTAGTTTTCTGTTTAAACCACCAGTACCCTTCCACACATTGAGTTCTAAGGATAAGAGAACTAATAATTATGTTGAAAAATATGTTCATGGAATAAAATACGACTCTGGTGATATTGAATATAATGAAATTAATAACATACTGGAAAAATATTTATTAAATTCAGCAGACTGCATATACGTCAGAGGTAGTCAAAAACTAAATTTTTTAGAAACCAAATGTCGAGAACTTGGAATTTCGACAAATATTTACGATGTTACAAAATATGATGGAACCCCCTGTTGTACTGACGTCTTTCAACCTGTATTCACTCAATGTTTCAACCACGCTTATGGAAAATATATGTGTACTCAACATAATGTAAATTGTTTAAATAATTGGTTAAAAAATGTTGTCTTACCATTTTAAATATATATTTTTTAATAAAACAAACTTCTTATTATTATATTTTTTTATTCTTTAATCCTATAATCACCCTAATGATTTTTAATAGTGGTATAATGCTTATCAATATATTACTCTTAATATTAATTATTTCAAACATGGCTACTCAATATCAAATTATGGGTGGGGTTTATTAAATATTTATCAATTATATATTTTTATTATAATGTAATTATTTCATAATAATAGTTGTGGGGCTAATTAAATAATCATCAATCAGAACGAAGCAATGGGGGTAGTAAACATCAAAAAATAATTAAATAAATACAAAATGGGTGGGGTTTATTAAATAATAAACAATCGGAAGCGGATAATGGGGCACTTGTAATTAAGTAATTAAGGGTCGGAGATTGTCAACCAATCAGAATCAAGCAATGGGGCATTTGTGACAAAAGTTGGTAGCACTGTAAAGTTGGTAGCATGTAAAGTTGGTACGATGACAGCGAAGTGCGAAAAAAAATTCAAAAATATACAAAAAGAAGAATTGGCTGCTTGCGTCGAATGTAAAAGGTCAAAAGTTGGTAGCACTGTAAAGTTGGTAGCATGTAAAGTTGGTACGATGTCAGCAAAGCGCGAAAAAATTCGAAAATATACAAAAAGAAGAAAAGAGGGTTGGCTGCTTGCGCCAAACGTCAAAGGCCACTCGAAAATTGACAGTTGTCTGCTAGCAGTCAACCAATCAGAACCAAGCAATGGGGGATTTCTAATTATTAAGTAATTAAGGATTGGAGATTGTCAACCAATCAGAACGAAGCAATGGGGCATTTCTAATTATTAAGTAATTAAGGGTCGGAGATTGTCAACCAATCAGAACCAAGCAATGGGGCATTTCTAATTATTAAGTAATTAAGGGTCGGAGATTGTCAACCAATCAGAACCAAGCAATGGGGCACGAGTAATTAACAAGTCATTAATAATAATTAAGAGGCGGAGTCAGACAGCCAATCAGAACGAAGCAATGGGGCACTAGTAATTAACAAGTCATTAATAAGCAATTAAAGGGCGGAGTCTGTCAGCCAATCAGAACCAAGCAATCAGGTTAAAAGTGAAAGTGGGTGGGGCCGGGTGGGGCTATGACGTCAGACGACCTTGAACGGTAACAAAATTCGCTTTTCGGACCTTCATAAGAAAAAGCATGGGATTTTGGGCTCGTTCTCTTGTAGGTCCTTTACTATGTATATTTAAATTTTATTTTTATAAAGTAACGGAATGATTTATTTAATTCCCTGTTAAAGTTTCAACGCTATTTGACATTAGATTATCAATCCATCTAATCGCATTATTAGTTTCCTGGTTGAGCGTTTAAAGTATTAGTCCAATTACCATAATTCAAACTGTTAAACCTAATGAAATGACGATATATGAAATTGTAGATGTTACTGGAAACGACGGCAATTAATTCCCATTACTATCCTTAGCCAGTAAACGTCACATTCGTATGCATTTCGCTTCTTGTGAATAAAATAATCGAAAGCATCATTCCGCCAATGCAATTCAATAAAAAACCTATTATCGGAGCCATCGCTATTTTTCCTAAGATAAGTATTTCCATTAAGTGTAAATTGTTACAGTTACAAATGACGGTGTTAATGTTGTCAGTACAGTTATCGTGAAAAATTATACAACCGCTTGTCACATAAATATCTGCTAATAGCGTCGTTTTCTTAAGCCGATTGCAAAGGTTGTTTAGTGGTAAATGTTTTGCCGAATTCGATTCGAGAAACGAATTTTTTTAGAAATGCATTTTTGTTGATAACTGACATTTTTAGGCAACAAAATTTCACAATATTTTATAGTTTGGTGATTAACAAATTAATTGTAATACCTACTGTGATTTCGACTTATTTTCTGTTAGTCATGGTTATGATCTGATTAATTTGAGGAAAAAAATTAATTAAATTTTAATTCATTATAAAATATGTTTTTGTAAGTATTTTAACAAATTGCTTAGTACTGTTCTCCGACTCTACTATACTTATAGATCAGAGACTAGAACAGCGGTTCTCAAACTGTGGGGCGCGCTCTCAGGTCACGCGTGGAAATGGCAACTCTGAGTACTTTTTATAAGTAGTTGGAGCTTATTTCGATATTAAGATTTTTGTTTCACACAGATGGGACGTGGGGAAAACTGAGAAAATCCGTATCGCTTTGGCTTTTATTATTGAGAAATCATTTAAAATTTGTTCCAGAAATTTGTTATCCATTTTCAGTAAAATGCTGGACGAAACGTATAGTAGTTGTTCTTTTCCTTTCAGTGATAGGCCATTAGGTTTACTATCAAATGGATTACAAACCCAGTTCCGTGGTTTTTAACATTACAATTTTATGATTCTCTTGTAGTGGAAAACCCTGAATACTTCTACAAAATATGGGAAACATATCTGTACAAAATAGGGATAATTAATTCTTCCTCTTTGTTTAGGGATGTGCAGGATTTGGTTTGGGTTAAATTTGTTATTATCGGGAAAAAATATATATATGGAGGATGTCAAAGTAGGTACTGTTGTTATTGATATTGACGTCTATATTTTTTTAAAACGTACGATAAGTATAGTTGGAATCTACTACCTGATTCCAACAACATCAAAGCAGTTTTTTTAACTTATTTTCCCATAAATACATTTTTTTACAAAAAAAAAAACAATCTTTTTACTCAATTAAATAAACAAAGCTTTCTCGTGCAGTGCAAGTGTTTTCTGAAAATTTGTCTGTCCTCGAAAAATTCACTCGGTTTAATAATATATTTCAAGTGCAATGTTTCTAGGTGTCTCTTTAATTTATTGAATTATAAGCTATCAGCAGCTTAAACTTTTAAACAAATAACGCATTTCCACTAAATTAAATGGTTGTAAAGCCAAAATTTAGATAAACTTGGTCATATTTTCAGGTTTTCGACTCGTAAATCAGTCGAAATACAAGGTTCTTCCTCGTTTAGTTTTCGTTTGTTTCCAATTAAATATTTATCAATATTTACAGTATACAGCTATAAACGCGCTTCTCTATTTATAGCCACGCACCTTGCGTCGAGACGTTGGACATCTTTCGTGAAACATCATCATTCATCACAAATGTTGCAATGTTGCCTAGTCTAATTTCCCCAGAAAGAGTATTTAATTAAGTATGAGAGTTTGAGTTTGAGAATCGGTGGACTAGAACAATTCCTATTTAAAGCAGACGATATAATAAAGAGTATATTTCCAAATATCTCGCCAACTATGAAGCGAACAAAAATTATTTTACCATCTTCGGTAAGAGAATTAAGTTCTTTATAGACAGAATTGTTACATATTTTGGGGAAACTTAAAATATACAAGAGTTGATTAGTCAATTTTCTCAGGATTTTAAATTATTAATTTTTTTGTGACACTCTGTATATGTTTTGGTTAAATTGCTTATGAATAACATAAATTTTATTACAGTTGTGAAATATTAAATCATTATTTCCTATACAGAAATTGGTGTTGTGAACCAAATGCCCAAATGATGCAATGAATAACTATATGATATGCGTTTTTTATATCATTTGGTTTATTATACTTATTGTTGATCATCAAATAATAATTTATTTTGTTCCGTATAAAATATAATACCTTGATGACTGAGCTTTGCTTGTGAAACATCTAAATATGGTCGTATAACGTTAGCCAAGTATTGCAATCATCAAACTTTAGCAGCACGTGTGGGATGAGCAAAAACGTGATTATCTAAATGAAGGTATTCTGGAAATAGTTATTGAGCTGTTTGTGTTTGATGACGATTTTCTTCAAAGTATTTTTGAGACAAGTCGCTGCTTCATGAAATGTTTATAAGCATTCTTCTTGATGATCTTTTAGAAACTTAATTTAAAAAGGCACATATATTATGAATAATATAAGTAAAAAATTGATTTTTTTGGTCTAACCTTAAATGCCATGTACCTACTAAAATAGTTTTAGTGTGTCGGTAAAGCAGTTAGTGGCTACCAATTTATAAATATAATAGTGATATTACTACCAACCCATAAATTTCGTTAAGTGTCATATTTTTTAGTTTATTGTTGCCTGAAAACAGATAAAACGAAGTTTGATTATATATTTTTTGTAAAAAAACAAAAAATATGATTTCGTTTATTTTGACAAAACTTAAAGATTATAGAATTTTGTAAAAAATAAAATTGTCAGGAGTTTTGTGTTAAATTTGTTAGTTTTGTTGAAAAAAAAATTTAATTCTCTCCAAAACTTTATCCAACCGATTTTTAAAAAATTTGCAACAAGAGTCATGAGTAGTCTAAAGAGCAGAAAAAGCTGCAATAAATTTAAACGAATCGTAGAAGTAATTCAAGAAAACGTATTTGTTTGTAGTATTTAGCTCAAAAGTGAATTTAAATTATCACAATTAAATAATGAACTTAAACTATAGGTATACGTGCAAAGGCCAAGTAAAGTAGGTATGTACTTAACTTTATTGTTAACTATTTTAATTTATCGTATTTTATCTTATGTTATTCTGCAATACTGATAGCAAAATCCAAACATTTAATCAACATCCATCATGATTTCAAAACAAGTTAATCCTTCGGGTTTACCGAAATTGTCAATCCTAAGCTGAAAACATTTTAACAAAATGAATCAACTACATAATTGTTCTAATCTGCGTCTTCGCGAGCGTTATGTGTAATGAGATTTGCACCAACTGTACTAAACGTCGTCGTAAAAACTATTCTTTATATGCAATTACAGTAAAAGAAAAGGGTGGCGAATTGCGAAAAATTAATTTCATTTGGAATTTTCCCATTCCCCCGCCTAAAAAGCTACTTTGCCATACCCTGTAACTACTTTGGAGAGAGTTCAACTACCATTAAGTTTAGAAGAAAAGCGATGGAGTTGTTCGGGAGAATATAGAGGAAACCAGGGTCGGCGACAGCATGAAAATTAGATATTTTTCAGATTTTATCGGTTTTGTGCAAAAAACGAGACTAGCTATCATATTTATCTAAGATAGGATTTACAAAGTTCTTTCTACAATATTATAAAGTATAGAGTCTGTATCCTAATATATACTTTTTTATATAATATACCCTCTCTTAAACGTTAAGTTAATAATACGATGATTTACTTTATAATTATTTAAAAAAAATATTAGCTCATAATAAATGTTCAAACTGTTAAAATAAGCTTACAAAAACTGTTTGCGAACTATTTTAATTAATTTGCAATTTTACGTGTATTAATTTTAGTGATAACTGTAAAATAAAACTGAAACTGAGCTTTTAAGATACCCATAATAAATTAGTTCTTTATTTTTTTAATCACATATAAATAGAAACATGTGTATTGGACCAAATGACGAGTTTTACACCATAGGGCATTGAGCATGAAATAAATGCATGGTCGTGGGTCGTATGGTATATTACATTTAATTTTTTAGTATAAATTAAGTATTTTGTGTTTTATTAAACATTTTTAGCTAATTAGTACCTACACAGTTAATAGACTGTTTTATAAATTTGAATTTTTAGAATATAGATCATCGTATTAACATTTTTGCCGAATTCTAGTGCAATAATTTGATACTTAATAATTTTTACAAAATTGTATATAATTGAAAAAATCTTATTGTTAGAATTTTTTTAATCTTGTTAGACAATTTTATTGTGCAGACGTGCATAAAAAACAATACAACCTTATCATTCTTACATGAAGGAAAACCTTTTGTTTGGAGCCATCTCTGTGTGAAAAGTTTGTAAGTGTTTCAACAGACCGCGGAAAGCAGAAAAAGGCAAAAACAAAATATAAGTTATGGGTTTTAATCTCGAGTTCCACAATACTAAGGGTGAGGTCAAACTGTGTTATAAATATTGTCATCATGACAAGTATTGCATCGAATTTTTTGTTATAGTGGTGCATCTTTTTGTCTTGGTTTATAATTTAAAATATCTCTCTTAGATCTTTCACATGTTTTATCCTTAAAACTTACTTTAGAGGTAAAGATAGGTTGGTTGAAATTACTTACTTTAAATTTTCTTCCACAAGTATTTATTTTTATATATAATAATGGAAAAGTCTAACAAATGGAATTTTAATCGAAATCAATAGAAATTTCTGTTTTTATTATGTTCTACCTAAAAAATATATTACTGAAATTAATTTCTAGAACACGTATAAAAATGCTTTAAAAAAGTATTTATTAACAATGAAAAATGATACAAACGTATCACGTGCTATACACTCCACGTGATCCAGATATAAAACCTGGAATTGTGCATGGGTTAGAATTCCTAACCCTAAGCACAGAATGCTGCGACTTAGATAGAAGTATAAAAGCACATACAAGAGCAAAAACAAACAGCAGACATTGTGTTTCGCTCTATTAGAGCTCATCAGTACAGGTTATGACTGTCAAAAAAACACTCTGTTCGTTTGAAATTTTTGTTAAAGTATTGGAAGAATATTGATATAAAAATTTGATGTGTAAATCTAATTTATTTATATGATATCATAGAAAACTGTTAATTTTGTAAACGTGATTGCTATACTTACGATATTAACCACTTAAAGAGCAACGAACTTCGACCTATCTAATGTTGCTATTCATACTTAAAAAAATAAGGTAGGATTATATATTGCTATACATAAGGTAGCTTTATGTCAAATTACTTAAATTATACTTACAAAAATGAAACTTAATTTCTCAATTTTCTCGATGTTTTAATTCATCAGTTGAAATATCTAGTCGATACTTTTGTAACACTCTGTATAGGGTTAAGCTTAACTGCTTCTCAGTAACATAATATTTATTAGTCATATGAGCTATCAATAAAAAATTATTAGTTTTTAAAAAGATATAAATGTAGTGGACCAAATGACAACATAATACATTAGAAAACATGGTACATGTAACATTTGGTATATTAAACTTAATATTCAATATTAAATAACATTTAAAGTAAAAGTTTTATTTCAAATTTCGTAGGGGTGTAAAAATAGGTATCTGTAGCGACTCTAAAATTTTATTTACATAATATCAAAAAGCAGTTATATCCAGATAGGTTTCAATAGCTCAGTTACTGATTATTACAAAAATGATTCTTTGTAACTCTCCACTCCGCGGCTGCTGCCTCGGATGAGTCCAGTATCGTTATTTTTAGTCACTACCTCCCCGTGCCGGGAGTGGGTAATTTGTGCGCCTGCTGCCTTCTTTCGGCCTTGTAGCCGTTTAATACGTTTAATTATAAACAATATGAATGAAATTGTCTTAGAATTAATCTAACAATTCTTTAGATTTCACAATTATTATTTTTTTTTTCCAAGTGATTGAAACAATATGTTTAATCATCAACAATATGAATACAATAAATATAATTTGAGAAATCAAAAAAACACTCTTTCAAAGCATTTCCAACTAAATAAACGAATAATGATTGAGTGAGGGTCTTGTAATCGTCACAGCAAATTAACGAATCTATTGAAATAAAATAAATTGGACTAAAAAGTAAAAAATAAATATAGTTAAAAAGAACTAAAAAACACGCTTTTATAGCATATGAAACTAACAAGTAAAAAAATAAATGTAATTAAGGAAAACTAAAAAGCATGTTTCTGAAAAACATCGAACTAAAAAGTTAAAAATAATTTTCAAAATAAAATTAAAACAAAAATAAATGAAAAATACTAGTATTATTGTGAAAAAAGCGTGGGCGCTTGACATTCGAAAAATATGGTATGCAGCGCCCACGCTTTTTTCACAATAATACTAGTATTTTTCATTTATTTTTGTTTTAATTTTTGTAACACCCGAATGGCCCACAGTATGTTTAGGTTTAATATTTGCTTATTTATACATTTGTTTTAATCACCAAACTAAAAAAATACGCATCCGTGAGTACTTGCACTACGTAAAAAGTAATACTTCTTTGGGTGTAAAATGCTAAAAATCTAAGTAATATACCGGTAACTAACCTCAAATTCTACTTTTCATTCACATTTACTGTTCTTGTATCTATTCAGTAGCGAAACTGTCATTAAGAATAGAATTGTTCTAGAAGAATAAATCTTGTTTTTGTCAACAAATGTTAAAATAACGTTGTTTAAAGCGTACAAAAGCATATGTAGTGTGTTTAGTACGAAGTTTATAAAAAAAACTAAAATGTTGACTCTCACAAAAACTTGTTCCATGCCACCGAAGCTCTTGGTTTGCTTTTCGGTCTGCATAGTTGTCGCTCACCAGCAGCGTTGCCAACATTAATTTCTGAAATTTAAAAAAAATATATTAGAAATTGGTTAATTTAAAAAAATTAACGGCAAATTTAAAACAGTGTTTAAATATTCAGTTCTGAAATTTTTTGGCAATCAGTGTATGCTATGGTTACTTTTCATGAATTAAATAATTTATGTTCTTATACGAAATATCAATATTAAGTACTAGATCTAAATGTTTAGCTGCACCATAAAATATAAAAAGAGTTTTGTACCAAATGATAAAACGATGCAGTAGAAATCACGTGTTTGTTGTCATATGGTATATTATACCTACGTATTTATATACATTTTCGAATGTAATATGGCTATATTATATTTACTTTTCCAAATGGACCAATATATTTTTTGTGATTTTACATTTTTTTTACTTAATTTCGAAAGAGCTAAAATAGAATTGTTATTTAAAAAATCCCAGTTTGAAGATAAAATTAAATATATTCGAACTAAAACGCTGATTAACCAATATGAAAACGCAATCAGATCCATATCGGCTCCCAATAATCCTGTTTGAATAAACAACCGTAAACAAGAAAATTACTGATTATTGCAGAGAGTCAGTAGCTGCATTCATAGGTTGAATGGTGCGCATGCCAATTAAAGCCAGCGATATGAGACATTCTGAACTGCAAAATGGGCTCTTGCATAGAGAATGCTGTATAAACTATCCATATCATCTCCATAGAGATGTTGGTCCTCTCTCTATGCCTCGTTCCAATTACCAACTTGTCTCTGTCTGCTATCCAGATCCGGATTTTACGACAAAACTTTCTGCTATTTTTCGACGCTAAAATAAAATTTTATTGGACATTGTTAGTTTTACTGAAAACAGGAAGACTTTCTGTAATGGAATGTTTCATGTACGTGTAAATCCATCTTTAGTTATCAGTTCCTTTAATACATCGTAAATCTGTTTTCTACAAATGAAAATTATTTTTAAATAACATCTTTTTAACCAAACTGTTACAGAATTACAATTTTCTTTACATTTTTTTTTATTATTTACTTGACGAATACAAATTGCATTTCATCAAATTTTTAATAGCTCACAGTTTTACAAAAATGTTATTAAGGGGTAATTAAAAAATCTGGCATCCAGCAAGACTCGAACCTGCAACATTTGGCTCTACGCGCCAACGCTATAACAACTAAGCTATGAATGCTTGGACATCAATTCGTTTTTTCGTCGTTAAATTCAAATCATGTCTTATGTGACCCTTACTCACTTTCTCTCTGAGCATATATAGCATATGAGAGAGACATTTTTTAAATCGAGAAATGAAAGATCAAACTCTATGTAACTATTTTTGTGCCCCGTAATAGTTTTTGGTCCTTATGAAAATTTTTATTTATTTATGTTTCAAATATCAAGTTCAAACTCAATTTACTGTTTAAAATTAGGGTGGTTCAATTCTGGAAAATTCCCTTTGTTTGACAAATTCCATAATAATTATTTACAAAGAAAATTGAAACTAACTATCTACATTTACCCGTTCAGACATTTGACAGATTACCATTTTAAATGACACGTCTTTATCGACTACTTCAAATGTCAAAAAATAAGACTCTAATAGTAAGTAAAATACGGGGCACTAATGTACCTAATGACTTTATCACAGATCTCACGGCATTTAAATTAAAAAACTTTATGACATATGTCTATTTGTATGTGTCAATTTCTAAAATTAAGAAATGAAATTTTATAAGATTTAGGTATGAAACACTTTTTCGCTAAATTATAAAAATATAAAAGTTACAGGTTTGACAGTCCACTTATTAACTATGGTGACAGATATATTCATTCACTCTGTCAAATGTCAACGGCATTTGGAGTACCTACAGGTTTTCTTTAACTGTCACGGCATTTGAAAAAAAGACTTTATAACTTTATCTGTTAAACGTTAAAATTAAAATTTGGTTTGGTAATAAAATTTTTAAAAGATAATTAATTTTGATGAGAGCTTTTTTTCAATTCTGACAAAGCTACAGTAAGACAGTATAACACTCATATAACTGTCAAATCATTTAGAGAAATGACGATATGACATATGTCTATTTCTATCTGTCAAATCTCAAGTTAAAAGTTCATACTATTTGGATTAAAAACCGCCCCTGTTTAAATTTCAGCAGCTTAAAAGTCCCTGGTTGTCCCAATGCAGCGTTTCGATGCCAGAACTGCAACATAGCGCATTTTCAGGGTAATGAGGCGTTATCTTCATTTGCTCGGCTCATGACAGCCTACTGGGATGGGATATGCTCGGATTATGACTCCCGTAGCTGGTGACTATATGCATGTATATATGCATACATATATATATTCATATTCTAGTGCGGTTTTGCATTGTAATGAGAGATGCAGTTTTGCATTTACACGGTAAGCCTGTTATATAGAATCAAATATTTAATTAAATCCAACATTAAGTACTTTCAAAGTTTGGCTAGTAGTGGAAACTTGGAACATTTCATTTTAATTTGATTATATTAATTTGTAGTCGTTATGGGAATATAAGTACGGATTACATTAAAATGTTGTCGTAAAACTTTGCACATATGGTTATATTTTAGTCAATTTGCAGACACTGGGTTAATTTAATATCTACACAAAAGGTAGTAGGTATATCAACAAAAAAAGTATAAATTGAAAAATACGCTTGTTTGTTTGTACTTATGTAGGCACATAAGAAGTTATACCTACTTCTTTGGATAATGAAAATAGGTTATAGTAAAATTTGTGTATAGAATGTTTTTAATTTTACTAGCAATTTTGGCTTACCTTGACATTTGACAATAAGCTGCAGTAGTCTGTCAAACCAGGATCTTTTAGATTACCACAAATTGACAAAGAATGGTTCTTAATTCGAATACTTTAAAGTTTAAACTTTATTCTCATTTTTAACAGATACAAATAGACATCTATCATAAAGTTGAGGTACTACTCTAATTGACGGCACATAATAAAGTCGTTATTTTGAATGACGTCTGTTTGACTTACTCTTTGAGTTTCATTTTGACATTTGACTAAGTCGATAAAGAAATATATTTTCAGAAATGCATCTAATCTGAATTAGTTACCTAAATTTTAAAGGTTAGATCGTTAGATGAGTTCTTCAAACTTGACATTCGACACAGAATACAATTGGTACCTGTCATAAAAATGTCATTCGATTCGTGAGAGCATCAGGAAACTGTATGAGATCATGTAACATTGGAAAACTGTATTTCTGCATACAAAAGATGCATTTTTAAAGTGCATCTCAGGGGTTTCTGGGGTTGCTAAAAACGAATATGTCATTGAACGTCGTCTTCAGCACTACAAACTCTACGTCATCTCCTAGAGTTTCATTGAACATATTGAAACAGAATTTTTTTTTTTAATTATTAGCAAAACCCTCGACTTATGAGTTTAAACTAATTGTATAACGATATTACCAAAAAATCCAGAAGACAAGGTTGTAAGTATCCTAGGCGCCAGATACTCCGTAGATCACTTTTAATGTCATATTCGTTTTTAGCAAGCCCAAAAACCTCTCAGTATGGAATTTTGATCAGAAGACGAAGTAAACAGTAGACATCCTGAACACCAGGTCCTCGGGAGAGCACTTTTGATGTTAATTCGTTTTAGCGACCCCAAAAATCTCTGAATAACTTCATTTTTGCCAATTAATAACGAGTTATGTTTGAAATGCACTTTGAAAATGAGTTTTCCAATATTAGGGACACAAAGTTTCCAGTCGCTCTCATAAATGGAATGCCAAAAATTCGCCTTGTCGGTTAAATTTCGGAGGTAAGGCTGATTGTTATGCTTTATTAATTCATGTAATCGGATTGACACTCCTTCTGTCAAAACAGATACCATTTAAAGAAATGTTTTAAAACAGTTTAAAACAAAAATCGAGATTGTTTTGGAACTATAAGAAAAAGTAACATTTTCTATATTCAATCGTTTTTTGTAACCATAAACACAATACATAATCAAAGGCCATTTTTTATTTTATCTAACAAAAACGTCCATAATTAACAGAGGAAAATTAAATATATTTGCTACAAAATTATATAATTTAATAAAGTATAGGTTGTTTTAGAATAACCAAACAAAAGAGCTGGTCAAACTCGAACTCAGTGTCTAGAAAGTCTGTATACAAAAAAATCTTTCACATACCTACAATTACCTACTGGAATATATTAGAGATGTTAAAAAAGAGAGTTGAATAACGATCTTCTTACTCAGCACGAATCCCAGGAATCCAGTTTCCATTTAAATGAATTAAAATCCAATAAACATAAAATATTTATAAACGTCCACAAAAGAAATACCCGCCATTAATAAATTCAAGAGAGCTACATACACATAGCGAGATTTACCTGATTCCATCCAACTAGGTAGAATACAGGCATAAAAGAAGTGGTAGAAACCAGTTTCTTTAACGAGATAGCCATTAATCACCAAACAGCCATCCAACCAATGTCCGAAAGCCATTGTTCGGGAAGACTAATGTGAATTTCGGAACCCACCCATAAAGCCCAACAAGAAGACATTGACTCAGGTGCCGTCTGGGACTCCATTCTCTCGCCTACTGGATATAAATCAGTTGCATTATTGAACAATGGGGGCCTAAACTGAGGCCAATTACAACATGGCGCCCCCACGTTTCGCTGATTCAACCCCATTCTCGCAACTTTAATTTTGCATAGGATCAAGTCCCGCTGTTGCTGCCTGCCACAGAACAGTTGTATATTAACTTTTTTAATCTGTTTTAAATTTGAAACGAAGCTACGGAATTGGGGTCCGTAAATTTCAATTACTTTTAGGGTTATGAACGTTCTACTACTTGGTTCAACGGATATAAACAACAATTTTCTATAATCCTACGTTTAATTCGAGGTAGAGATAATTGAGTTATTAATTAGATCTGCAGCATTTTTGCCATAATGTTTTTGTTTAAGTTCTTAGGGATATTCCAACGTATGCTTTGAATTTGCTCTCTTTCTTGGATATCGCATTCACAATTTTTTAAAACTATATGATTTCCATGTGTAAATGTGGGTATCCTCCACATATTTTAAAAAAATATATATAATATGCTATGGTTTTTCTACTTTTTAATTATATGTAGTAGCTTATACCAGGGGCGCAGCCAGGAATTAAGTCTGGGGGGGGTTTTATGGGCCACTAATACCGGGGAGGTATTATTATTCATACTAGTTCAATAAATTTGGCTCAATACAATATTTAAAAAAAAAAAAAATGCTGTGCTCTGGGGGGGGGTTTTAACCCCAAAACCCCCCCCTCCTCGCTGCGCCACTGGCTTATACCTACTCTGGTCTTTTACACACTTTTTTAACGAAATATCAGCTGCCCTTGTGGTTTGACTTTATGTCTTTAATTGATATTTTTACCAATATTTTACTCATCTTTTTATAAGTTAAGCAGTATTTTTTTAATTTTGCACACTTTTTTAACAAAATATTAGATGTCTTATTGATCTGGCACATTTGTTTTTATAACTTAAGTAGTATTTTTTTAAATTTTACACACCTTTTTAACGAAATATTAGCGGCTCTTTTGGTTTTACACATGTTTTTCGGATAAGAATTGTATCAGTATAGTTTTATTAATGTCTATTAAAAAACATCTGCTACCAGTTATTGTACCTATATTTTTTTTAGTTAAGCATTTGGTTTACCAATTTTGCACACTTTTTTAGCGAAATATTAGCAGTGCTTATTAGGTCATATAGTTTTTATTTGAAAAGGTCTGTATCAAAAGTTTTATTAGTGTTTGTCTTTAAATATCTGTTACCAAAATTTGACCCATATGTATTTATATAAGTTTAGCAGTTTTTTTTAATTTTACACACTTTTATAACGAAATATTAGCTGCTTTTTTTTGGTTTTACTTATGTTTTTTTGTATAAAAATGGTTTTAGTATAAGTATTTTTACTAATATATATTACAAAAAATCGGCCACTAGTCATTTTACTCATATTTTTTATTTATTTGAGCAGTTTTTTATCAATTTTGCACACTTTTTTAGCAAAATATTAGCTGCCCTTATAGTTTACCACATGGTCTTTATTTGATAAGGTCTGTATCAATAATTTAATGTTTGTCTTAAAAATATCTGGTAACCAAATTTGACTCATATATTTATAAGTTTAACAGCTGTTTTTAATTTACACACCTTTTTAACGAAATTTTGCTGCCATTATGGTTTTACACATATTTATAATTTAATAATAAGTTTATCAGTAGCTTTACTAATGTTTTTTTTTTAACTTGGTGCCCGTAATTTTACACATATTTTTATATGTTTAGCAACATTTTTTAATTTTACACACATTTTTAAAAAACAATTAGCTGCTCTTATGGTTTTATTCATAGTTTCTATTTGCTAAGAACTGTATCTGTAGTTTTACTCATATTTTTATAAGTTAAACAGTATTTTAGTTTTAAACAATTTTACTCACTATTTTATTCTCTGAAAACGAATCAATTGTTTTATCTATGTGACTGTCAAAGTTATCTAGTAAATATGGATTTTTCAGTATTGCACACATTTTTATCAAATATTAGCTGCTTTCGTGATATCAACAATCTAAAAGTTGTATATGTTGTTTCCTATCAAAAATAGTGTTTACCTCAGTTTTTATTAGAATGTTAGCGGTATTTGTAATTTTGCACACTTTGTTTATTAAAAATAAGCGGCGTTATTGTTTTTGCTCGCTTTTTTATTTATTGAAGACTGTATCAGTTATTTTATTAACGTTTCTGTTAAAGTTATAAGGAACTTTAGTTATAGTTTTAGCTTTATGTTAATTGGATATTAACCGTTTTTCAATACTGCACACTTTTTTATCAAATATTAGCCTCTCTCATGATTTTAACAAAGTTATATATGTTGTTTTCTTTTAAAAATCCTGTTTACCTCAGTTTTTTATTAAAATGTTAGTGGTGTATTCAGTCTTGTACACTTTTTTTACCAAAGGTTATCTGCCTTACTGGTTTTGCTCGCTTTTTTATTCATTTGAAACAGTATTCGTTGTTTTATCAACGTTTCTTTTAAAGTTATATGGGACTTATGGTTTTACCTCAATGTTGATGAAATATTAAGAGTTTTTTTAGTCCTGCACACTTTTTTATCGATTATTAACTGTAAGCATCGTCTTACTTATACTTTTAATTGCTTAAAAACTCATTAAGTTTTGTTTTTTTTTAACGTTTTTGTTGAGCATCTTTAATGGACAGGTTTAGCAATAGTTGCAGTTTTGCACACTTTATCTATTAAAATATTAACTATCCCAATCATTTTACTCCCTTTTTTATTCTGTGAAAACGTACCAGTTCTTTTATCAACGAGTCTCTCGAAGTTATCTTGTAGATATGCACACGTTTTAATGAAATATTTGCTGCTCTTATGATTTTAACAATCTGAAAGTTCTGTAGACCTCAGTTTTTTATTAAAATGTCAGCCGTGGAGCGGTGTTTTTAGTTTTGCACACTTTTTTTACCAAAGGTTTTGCTCGCTTTTTTATTTATTGAAAAATGTATTCGTTATTTTATTAACATTTTTGTTAAAGGTTTACTATATGTTTAAAATAACTAATTTCTACCGCTTTTATAATGGTTTGAGGAACTCTGAGATATAGTTTAAAATTTACGTTTTTTTGGAAGATCTGCTGCTAAATTGGATAATTTTATTATGATTTTTCATTGCTAAAAGTCTTTTTAACAAAAATTATGATAAAAATTTCTAAAATCCTCAGTTTTAACCACTTTTTGATGAATTCTAAGACGTTATTTTAGTTTTGCACAGTTTTTATTAATTAATGGCAGGAAATATAATTTTACCAACCTTTTTCGTGTAAGTATATACTATTCATGGTTTAATAGATTGTAAAATGATATTATTTGGTATATGTTAATAAATAAAAGCGTATAGCAATAAACACTAATGAGTTTTATCAAAGGTAATACCACGAGTCCTTAAAATTTTATCGATAAATTTTTAGTTTCCACGAAAACTTTTTTATTTGGCAAAAATACGAAAACAAACTGAAATTTTATCATATTCAGTTTGTTTGAGTAGTTTTGCATAAAATAAAAAAGTTTGAGTCTGGACAATAAAAATTTATCTAGTAAAATTTTACAGGACCAGTGGTATTTGAGAAGATTATTTTTGAACCATACTGTACAAAAACTACTTTATTTAAAAAACTTCCTAGAACAACTTATATTTCATAATTAACACAAACGAAATGCCGTTACCCCACCTATTAACTTATCCTGTACACTAGATAGTATTGACAGTTGTCAGTTGTCGTGAGCGTCATGAAAACAGGGTTATAATTTGAATAAATATTTATTTTTATACCTATTTATACAATTATATTATTAAAGAGAAAATTACTAAAATAAAAACTATTAGGTACTTATATCTATTTAAAGTTTACCTACAAGACCACATTTGCCTGTAGGCATATAAAAGTTTTAAATGCATGCAGAACCAGGAAGCAGGTTAGTTTTAAAGTACCTACATATTTGATTTTTCTTTATCGTTTAGATGAATTGAATTGTGATAATAATACTAACAAAATATATTTCAGAATATTTAGATAATATAAATGAATGTTGATTTACAGTAAGGTACTTATAAACAAAAAAATTGATTGTTCAATATTGTTATTAAATTTTTGACAGTTCTATAATTTTATCAATACTAGTAAAACCACTAGTGGTTTAATCAATATAAATCGGAATGATTGGCTAGATTTAGCATAAAACATTGAAGATTAAGCGTTTTCATTGGACGAAATCACAAAATAGTGATATTTTGACAGGTGAAAAAAATAATCATTATTATTTCTATAATTCAATTTTTATCATTAAAAAATAATAAAAATCTAAACCCAATCAAAACAGCTTATTAGCAGAACTAATAGAGTATAAAACATCCAATAGAAATTTATAAAACAGCATCCATTATAAATTTTTAATATACTTTACCCGTCATAAAATTGAGGTAATCTACCTATGCGTACAAATATAAAATCCTACCTGTTTAATAACAACATCAAACAGTTGAAACCAATCAAATTCGATGAACATCAGATTTCCGTAACTCCACTAGGTTAGCAGTAGAAATAAAAACAAATTATATGACCGAATCCATCACCTGTTTTCAGTCATAAAATTTTTATGGACCAATAAAAAGTTACTTAAAGCTGTCATGTTTATTTGCATTTTGTTTCAGTAAGAATGCTACATCCTTATTTTACCATTTCGTAGGATGGAATTAGTTACGTTAGGATAGAATTAGTTACGTCTAGTTTTTAGCAAAAATCATACAGTTAATAACTGTTTAGTAATCTGTCATTTTATCTGTCAGCTCAGCTGTCTTCTTAGATGTCATGATGTTTAAGTAATGTCAGGTGTCAAGTCATCTATCATTTGTCATAAGCTACTTAAAGCTGTCATCTTTATTTGCATTTTGTTTCTGTACGGACGCTACTTTTACTATATCGTAAATTAGAGATAGTTACATCTAGTTTTTACCTATAAAATCATACAGTTAATAGCTGTTATATAATCTGGTATTTTAACTGTAATGTAAGCTGTCTTGTAAAATGTCATCATGTTCAAGTAATGTCAGCTATCAAGTCATCTGTTATTTGTCATAAGTTACTTAGAACTGTCATGTTTATTTGCTTTTTGTTTTTGTACGGATGTTATATCCTTCTTTTACTATTAGAGTTAGTTAGGTACATCTAGAATATCGAGATTTACCAAAAATCATACAGTTAATACCTGTTATGTCATCTGTCATTTATAGTGAGTTACTTAAAGCTATTATGTTTATTTCCATTTTGTTTCTGTAAGGATGCAACATCCTTCTTTTCCCATATCGTGAATAAGAGTTAATTACAAATAGTTTTTACCAAAAATTTTACAGTTAATAGTTGGTGAGTAACCTCTCATGTTATCTGTCAAGATAGTTATCTTGTAAGTTGTCATGATGTTAATGTAATGTCAGATGTCCAGTCATTTGTCATATGTTGTTTAAAGCTGTCGTATTAATGTTCATTTTGTTTATCAATTTTTTAGCAAAAATCATACAGTTAATAACTGTTAAGTAATTTGCCATTTTGTCGATTAATCTGTCTTGTAAGATGTCATGATGTTCAAGTAAT
Source organism: Altica lythri (assembly GCA_964028335.1). Classification (NCBI taxonomy): domain Eukaryota; kingdom Metazoa; phylum Arthropoda; class Insecta; order Coleoptera; family Chrysomelidae; genus Altica; species Altica lythri. The sequence continues at coordinate 54,837,877 of OZ034804.1, forward strand.
GTCAGATGTCAAGTCATCATTTCACAAAACTAGTATTCAGGGATGCACACATTAAGTCTTTGCATTGCGGTGCTCAGCATCTTCTTTATGTTGTTCGTGAAAAATACTGGCCTATTCATGGCAGAAACGCAGCTAAAGCAGCGGTTCGCGGTTGTATAACTTGTTTTAAAGTCAATCCTTCTTTTATTACTCCGTTGATGGGAAATCTTCCTTCATTTAGAGTTGAACCGTCATTTCCGTTTTGTCACACTGGAGTTGATTACGCCGGTCCGTTTTTTCTCAAGGACAGACGAGGACGGGGATGTGAAACCTTCAAGGCTTATGTTTGCCTATTTATATGTCTCAGTACTAAAGCCTTGCATTTAGAGTTAGTTTCTGATTTATCAACACCAACGTTTATTTCGGCTCTTAAGCGTTTTATTTCACGCAGAGGCATGCCGCATCAAATGCACTCTGATAATGGCACAAACTTTGTTGGTGCTCGCAACGAGCTAATCGGCTTAGGTGAATTTTTAAGAAATAATGCAAACCATATTTTAGATCAGGGATGAGCAACCCGCGGCCCGCGGGCCGCATGCGGCCCTTTAAATATTTTTATGCGGCCCGCCAAGTATTTCTAAAATAGAATTTTATTTATTTTATCAACTTTCTCCCATCAATAAATTAGTTATAATGTAATGTTAATATAGTATCCGTTTTGTTTTGTATTTTTGTTCTTTTCTTGTTGTATTAAAATTTATGTATGAAATATTTACTTTTTTTTAATTTTGTATTTTTATATTATAACGTTTATTACTATATATAAAGCTTTGTAAATTATTAATTAGTGCGGCCCGCCACAAAATTAAATTGGCCCGTGGGTTCAAAAGGTTGCTCATCTAAAATTTAGATGAATGTAATAATCAAAGTTTCTCTTGGAGTTTCATTCCCGGTTATTCGCCTCATTTTGGAGGTATCTGGGAAGCAGGCGTAAAATCTGTTAAATTTCACATGAAACGGACGATGTCGAATGCGTTATTAGTTTATGAGGATTTTCAAACTATTTTAATTCAAATAGAGGGAATATTGAATTCAAGACCTCTTTCCCCTCTATCCAGTGATCCTAACGATTTAAGTCCTTTAACACCTTCACACTTTTTAATTGGAAGACCCATTCACTCACTTCCTGGCATTAGAGTATATATCCGAGTTACAGCAGCGTCAGAAATGGAAAGGAAATTCTCCAAACGTGAAACCAGACACATTGGTTCTTATCAAGGATAAGACACTTCCTCCGAAGAAATGGTTACTTGGACGCGTTCACTCGCTTCATCCTGGTGCTGATGGAGTAGTTCGAATAGTGACCATTAGAACTAACAGTGGAAATATTCGAAGAGCAGTTTCAAATATATGTCCTCTTCCGATAGACACTGTGTGAAAGTGTTGTGATGTTGTGAAAATTACTGTTGACTATTTCTTGTATATATGTATATTTTAATTGTTTTATTTCTGTTGAAAGTTAGCCCTTTCAAGGCGGGGGGCATTATGTTGTTACACCCTCTCTCAGGGGGTGTCATTATTAGTTTAACGCTGTTTAAGTAAAGTCGTTTTAAGCAAGTTTGTGTGTTTTCTGTCAATCATCCTAGTTTTGGAAAATCAAGATATTTGTAAAGCCAGTTAGATACAGTCCACTTTCGAAGTTATTGTTTCTCAACATTTTTTGGTCTGTCATTGGTCATGAGTTACTTAAAGCTGGCATGTTTATTTGCATTTTATTGTTGTATGGATCCTTCTTTTACAATATCAGAAGTTAGTTACATCTATAGTTAATAGCAGTTAGGTAATCTGTTATGTTATCAGTCAAGGTAGCTGTCTTGTAAGATGTCATGAGCTTTAAGTAATGTCAGATGTCAAGCCATTTGTCATTTGTCATATGTTAAGTTTGCTGTAGAAATAAAAACAAATTATATGACCGATCCATCACCTGTTTTTAGTCATAAAATTTTTATGGACCAATATAAAGTTACTTAAAGCTGTCATGTTTATTTGCAATTAATAGCTGTTAAATAATCTGTCATTTTATCTGTCCATTAAGCTATCTTGTAAGAAGTAATGACGTTCAAGTAATGTGAAATATCAAGTTATCTGTCATTTGTCATGAGCACATTTGTCAATTGTCATTGTGACAAATATTTGGATCTCATTACAAAATGTTTGGTTTTTAGAATTAAAAAGCTTGATCGAAATTTGTACAAAGTTATCTAAAAATAATATACCAAAAAGAATCTAGATTTTAATAATTTTATTATTTACTTAGCTTTATAACATATTTTTATACGTACATAGAAATTCTGGAATTTTTAAATCCAATATCGAAAAAAACTTGCTACATATCATAGACGAAACGATCAAGTGAAAAAAATCTATCCTCCTCGCTAATCAAGATCTCTATAAAATGTGCAAACGTAGAGTCTGGATGGCGTGCTCGACCTTGCTATTCCACCTATCTTCGCACTTCTCATTTCCTTGCCACCGTTACTTTATAGTTATCACTTCCTTCATCCCATTTTGGCGATGCCTTACTTTTTCCTTCGCGCCCTTTCTACCAATTTCAATTCCTCACACGAGTTTAATCCAATAGTGGCCCTTCTGAAACATATATCTTTGTAAATAGCTACTTTTACGACGGTCGTTTTCATCGCAAATTATATTTTTACGAAATTTAATTTCAAACATTGAATATTTAATCGTTGCTTAAAAAAGTATCAATAAAGAAACCAATTAGTTATAATTGCATTAAAACATGCGAGGAACTTAAACGTCATTTTATTTAAAAATCATCAAGATGTTAATATGGAAAGTTGGTAAGACAAGGTTTTTGAATTTTGAAATTTATTCCAATTTCGTTCATACCACTTACTATACAGATTGCCTCAATTATTCATTAAGCGAAGAACGCTATAGAAACCACAATATTAAAGAACATAGAATTTAAACCCTCATTTCTCTTCTGCTTTAACAAACCCTAGAAAAAAAGCAACCAATGTCCTTAGTTTCTGTTTTTGGACTTGAACTGTCAAGGGGGTCACTAGTTTCTTTTTGGTACTAAATTGATCTAAATAACTACAATAAAGTACAATAATAACGAATAATGGATACCATAATCCAATCCCTTAGGACTTAACATCCCCAACTCATATATTTAGTATAAAAGTCGTTTATAAAAAGCATAAAAATAAGTGCAAAACTCCTCATTATTCTATTAAATATATCTAAATTATCAAAATGAAAATAGTTGGTTCGCGTGAACGGTCATGTTCAACATGAAATTCAACATTCTGTGAAAAATAGACATATCATTGCGTGTCATACGTATACTACACCAAATTAATAATGGGCAGTTATAATTATAATTATGGAAATGTTTTAAGGAGATTAAACCAACGAATGGGCAATTCGGGATTTGTACTGCATGTTTTCGTCCAATAAATCTCGTATGAATTTTACGAAAAAAATGCTACTTTACTTCCTGGGAATTTTTTGGTAATAATTCATAGTTTATGTGGTTTTTAATGAAAGATTAGTGCTTAAACAAGGGCACGTTAATTCTTTGTAAAAGTGATTTTTATAATCATGGTCTTTTGTTAAATATATGATGCTAAATAAGAATTGAGAGATGACAGATAGCAGATAAATGAAAGATGACACATGTTAGGTTGTAGACTTTAAATGATAGATAACAGATGGCAATTGATAGATGGCAAATGGCAGGTAGAAAATGAGAAATGACATAAGTAAAATCATTTTTAAGATCCGTTTTATTTCTTGTTCGTTTTCTAATATTTGTAATAGTAATCGGTAAAATATATGAAGCCAAATAAGAAATGTTAGATGACAGATAAAACTATCAAATGAACTATGGCAAATGTCAAATGGCAGACTAAAATGATTAGGTACAGATAAATGACAGATGACACATGCTAGGTTGTAGACTGCAAATGACAGATAACAAATTGCAATTGACAACTGAAAGATGACAAATGGCATGTAGAAAATGACAAATAACGTTTTAAGATCATTTGCTATTAAAATGCAATTTATTTAAGCGCTAATTTCTTTTTTAATTTTTAAATTTCATCACATCTTATTTCGTACATTTTGATATCTACATTGTCAGAAGTGTACAATGTAAACATTTTTTTACTTAGGTTCTTGTTCGTTTTCTTATAGCTACTCAACTAAAACAATTTTTAGGTTAGATTTTCTCTTTCTATAGTCCACTATCTTCTTATAATGTCTTTCTGACTTCATTTTTTTTTCTAACCTAACCATACCTGTTTTGTTAATATTGTCTTTCCTTCAAAAGTGTTTTTCATCTTTTCATTGTTATCTGGGTGTTATCGACATATTCCAGTCATGATTGGTAAAATAAAAAAATCCGATTTGGCTAGAAACTGATTCTAGTTGGTTGTAGATTCGTTATAGAAAAAGAAGACAACATATTACAACTAGACGGTGAAAAACAACTATTTTTAAAAGAGCTAAGAAGTTACTTACCTGGTTGTTCAAATAGATAAAAAGGGACATGAGGAGCAAGAGATAAAGGCAAGAATAGCAAAGGCAAACAAAAAATATGGAGCACTACGAAAACTAATGACATCCAAACAAGAAAAGTAAAAACAAGAATCTACAAGACACTTATTAGACACACAGCTACATATGCCAGAGAAATATGGGTGCTCAACAAATTAGAAAAAAACCTTTTAGACAGATGGGAGAGAAAAATACTAATATCAATATATGGAGGTGTGAAAATAGATGATCAGTGGAGAAGGTGAAATAACAAAAAATTAGAAAAATTGTATAAAGATCCAAAAAAAACGAAGATAATTAGATCGCAGAGAATACAATATTAAGGACACATCGAAAAATTGGACAAAGAAAGAATGCCGAAAGTGATACTTTTACGAAAGCCAATACAAAAGAGAAGGAAAGGTAGACCAAGAAAAAGATAGAAAGACAACGTGTATGAAGACTTGCAAAGAAGTACCTAACATTGAGAACTGGAAAGAATAAGCATTGGACAGAAGTAAATGGAAGAAAGTGGTAAAAGAATGCATAAAAAGACTTAAAAAAAACTAACAAATTGTTACTAATCTTTTAGCTCTAGGCCTGTTGAGCTTTTTGAATAAAATATTTTCATTTAAATTTTGGATAATTTTTTAACAATGAAAATCTCACATCAAACAATATCTCAGTCAACTAATAAGAGATCAGTTGTTTCTGTTGTTATTAAGTACTATCGGTACTTTATAATATCGTGCTTATGAGTTCCTCCGTCTCTCCGTCCGTGTGCGCTATAACTCTTGAACGGAAGGTCATAAAATTTTGTATATAGAATCCTCATGCATGGAGAAGAACTCTATTGATTTTGGTCCAAATCTAATAATTCTAACGGTAAAAATTTAACGGTTTCCGAAACTCGTGTATATAATGCATATGTACTTTTTTACTTCTTACATTGACATTCTTTCAATCTTGGTTTTTAATTAATATTTTAGAGAGTGTAGACCTCCAAACATCACGTAAATTGCACCTTGTAAACGTAAGACAATACCACCTGTGAGAAAATCATTTGTGTATGAATATATGTATGTATGCATCAGGTGTACTAGTATTATTTAGATTGTTTACTAATAATGTTTATACGTTCATAAACGTTGTCTGCGTATGGAAGTTTACTATATGTAGGTATACATAAGTACATTGTTTAATTTATGATCAACATTTATAATGATCATAGAAATATTTTTTTTAATTATACCTTCTAGAATAATTAATTTAATATGTTGGTTAGTTTTTTGTTTGTTAGTTTTTGGTTAAGTAACTTTTTGCGCAGTAAGTGATTTTATCTGTAGTTTTTCCCAGTCTGACAACTTTTATTTATGTTTTTACCCATTTAATCTGATTATCTTACATATTTTAGCTGTATCAGTATTTTCAGGGTAATTGGTGTAGGTATGTTATGCAATTTTGTGTGATTGATTGACTCCAAAATATCAAGATTAATAAAACTAAGGTTATTTTCTTAACACATTATTTATGTGTTATCTTAACCTTACCATAACATTAATGACGAGTGACACAACTTCTCATTTTACATTAAGCGGCAAATTTAAAATTTAAAACTCTTCTTACACATTGTTGATTATTACTAAGAGGAACTTTAAGGGATCATCTCATAGACTAGAATAGCAGGATCACCCCCACAAAAATCATTACATGCCGCCTATATCGATCCACATTTCGGTCCGTATCGTTGTCACTCACCAGCAGCGTTGCCAACCTAATCTGAAATCGGTAGATTGACACACAAACAAAAGTAGAAATACGTATGTATGTAATATGTATAATTTTTTTTATTTTAGATTCTATTTTTTAATTCTGTCAATTTTAACACTTTCTGCTAGTTTTTTGTGTTTTTTTGTTATTTTCTACCTATTTGTATGCTTCCTTATTTTTTTTTTAATTTTTCCAATGTTTTATTTTATCGTTTTTAAATTGGTTCTATCCTATTTGTTAAATCAGTTTTTTTGTTTTTTCATATTTTTTTATTCTTAATTTTTTCGATTTCGTACCCTTTTTATTTGTTTTTTACTTTTTGTGATATTTTTTCGTTTTTTTTTAAATTGTCTTTTCTGATTTTTCGATTATTTTAACGGTTTTCTTTTACCTATTCGTTACCATTCTTTTTTAATTCTTCTTGTGCTTTTTCGATTAATTTCTTTTTACAAATTTTCACATTTTTATTTTTATTTGGTTTTTCCGATATTTCGATATTTTTTCTTTACCAATTTTTGCTATTTTTTTTTTAGTTTTTTAATTTTTTTATATTTCAATTATTTGTCATTTTTTCCTTTCGATTTGTCAACTGTGTTATTTTTTGCGTTTTTGTTTTTTAACTTTCTTTGCGCTTTTCGTTTTTTATTATTTTTTCCCAAATATCTTATTTTTTAATGACAATTATTAATGAAAATTATATTTTAATACTTATTATTCCATTCTATACAAAGACCAATCCAAATAATCTTCTTAAATTTGTTATCTAGCAATTAAAATACAACGCCATTCTATACGAAGACCAATCCAAATAATCTTCTTAAATTTGTTATCTAGCAATTAAAATACAACGCCATCTACCAGGTTTTCCGTGACCGAGTTTATTATTATTGTTTTCAGATTTTTTTTATGTTTATATTATTATTATTATTATTTTCCTATTTTCATTTTCACAAATTTTTGTGATTTTTCGATTATATTTTAATTTTGTTTTGTAATTATTCGTTTCCGTTTTTCTTTTTATTTTATCGTATTTTTTCGTTTGTTTATGCAGAGCACGGTACAATATTCTTAAAATAAGTATTTATTACCATTTTAACAGCATTTTTCACTATTGTTTCCGCTGCTATATTAATCTTAGCACGATATTATACCACAGCTTTTCTCCAAACATAAAAATAATTTTACAACTTAAACCAAGAGTTTGTGAAATTATCGCGTTCAAACAAAAAACTTTTCAGCTTTTTAATATTAGTAAAGATACTAAATTTTCGTAAAAATGTGTTCTAATTAGTATCGTACAAAAATACCATTGGCACTTGCGTTAAAATTGGAATCTTAAAGTACTTTTGGCAAATAAATCATTGGATGGAACTTTACGAGCCGATAAATATTCGAAACGTCGCATCAGAGAAGAAAGCGGTGTCTGGAGTTAGACATAGCGTAATATTATCTTAGTCACGATTCATGCACCGGCTGCGAACACGAAGAAGAAGTAGGAATGTGAAAGAAAGGGAGACACTGTACGTGCGTCGCATTTCCGATTTCTACCTACAGTCAAAGGGAACAGGGAACTCAACTCAACTTTGATTTGCATACATTTATTCATACACCAGATGTCGTTGATGGCCGCGCAATTATTGAACTTAACTAACGTCTGATGCCTTCCATTCCCCAGCGCTTATGCTAGTTAGTTCAATGGAAATTATTAATAATATTTCAAGAAAATTCTTATTACCTAACAGGATGTAACAAATGGACAATTTTATTAAATTTTAGGGTTTGTTTTATTAAAATTGTAGGATCTCTTTTTTAGGTATGAATCCCTTTTTAAATGTATTAGTACCAACCTAACATGTGATAATATATACTTATATTAAAAAAAACATTCTACTTACAATAGAATGAGTTGTTTATAGTTTTAACGGTAAATCGCTTAACTTTTCAGAAACTTTCTTGACAATTTCAGAGACATTTTCAATTCCTCCAAAGTCTTTTCAACTTCTCCAAAGACTTATAACTTATATAATGCCTTCAGATTTCCGATCATCTCCGAGTCTTCTTCAACACCTTCACCAGCTCTTGAGTTATATATCATTACAATAGAAAGGTGTTTGTCACTAGAATCTAGTTACTTTGTAAATAACTATAGTTAAATCGCTTAAGTCTTACGACTTTACACCAATAAGGTCTTTTTGGAGATCGTTAACTATTTGCAACATCTTTAGAGACTTTCATAACATTTCCAAGTCTTTCAATGCTTCCAGAGTTCTGTATAATGCCTACAAAGGATTTTTCAACGCCTCCTAAGGCTTTTTCAATGCCTCCGAAGGCTTTGTTAAAGAGGCGCATCCAGAGGCGTCTTCAACAACTCTATATATTACATTTTAACGCCACGAAATACTATTTAAATACGTTTAGATTTCCGTTTAACGCCTCAGAATCTTTTTCATGGCCGCCTAAGGATTTTTAATATCCCCAGAGGCTTCTTCAATTCCTTCCCTTATTTCTGACCAAGTCATAAGACTTTTGAGTTATAAAGCATTAAAATAATGGGAGGTATTTTTTACTGGAATCTAATTACTTTTTAAATAACTATATAGTCTGTACGATAAAATCGCTTTCGTCTTACGACTTGCCATGCACCAATAAGTTCCTGTTGGAAACTCTTGGAGTTTGTTAACTATTTTCAAACATCTTTAGAGGCTTTCTTAACATTTTCAGAATCTTTTTCAATGCCTCCAGAGACCTGCTAAACCCCTCCAAAGACTTTTTTAATGTCTTCAGATTTGCGAACGCCTCCAGAGACTTTTTCATTGCTTCCAGAGGATTTCATGATTTCAGAGGCTTCTTTATTGCCTCCTCATACTTCTGACCAGATCATAAAAAATCTTGGGTTGTAAGTCATTACCATAAAAAGAGGTGTTTATTACTGAGATCTAGGTACTTTGTAAAAACAATATAGTTTTTACGGTAACATCGCTTAACTCTTCAGAAGCTTTCTTAATATTTTTTAATGCCTCCAAAAGCCTTTCAACGCCTTCAAGACTTTTTTAATGCTTTTCGATCATCACCATGTTCATTAACTATTTTAAACATCTTCAGAGGCTTTTTTAACATTTCCAACAATTTTCATTTTCTCCAGAAGCCTTTTTAACTCTTTCAACGCCTCCAAAGACTTTTTGGTCCCTTCAGATTTCTGTTTAACTCCTCTAGAGGCGTTTTCATCGCCTCCAGAGAATTTTTCTTCGCCGTCAGAGAATGTTAATATCTTCTGAGGCTTCTTCAATTCCTCCACATTTTTCTGACCACATCATAAAAATTCGTGGAGTTTAAATCATTACAATAGTGTGAAGTGTTTTTCACTGGAATCTTATTACTTTTTAAATAACTATTTTTCCAACAATTTTCATTTTCTCCAGAAGCCTTTTTAACTCTTTCAACGCCTCCAAAGACTTTTTGGTCCCTTCAGATTTCTGTTTAACTCCTCTAGAGGCGTTTTCATCGCCTCCAGAGAATTTTTCTTCGCCGTCAGAGGATGTTAATATCTTCTGAGGCTTCTTCAATTCCTCCACATTTTTCTGACCACATCATAAAAATTCGTGGAGTTTAAATCATTACAATAGTGTGAAGTGTTTTTCACTGGAATCTTATTACTTTTTAAATAACTATTTTTCCAACAATTTTCATTTTCTCCAGAAGCCTTTTTAACTCTTTCAACGCCTCCAAAGACTTTTTGGTCCCTTCAGATTTCTGTTTAACTCCTCTAGAGGCGTTTTCATCGCCTCCAGAGAATTTTTCTTCGCCGTCAGAGGATGTTAATATCTTCTGAGGCTTCTTCAATTCCTCCACATTTTTCTGACCACATCATAAAAATTCGTGGATTTTAAATCATTACAATAGTGTGAAGTGTTTTTCACTGGAATCTAATTACTTTTTAAAAAACTATGTAGTTCTTACGATAAAAACGTTTTAGTCTTACGGCTTTACACTAATAGATATTTTTATAGTTCCTTAACTATTTTTAAGTGTTTAGAGACTTTCTTTTAGAGGTTTTTGCAATGCCTTTCGAGTCCTTTTTAACGTCTTCAATAACTTTTTTAATGCCTTCAGGTTATCACTGTCAAAGGATTTTTGATACCTCTAGAGGCTTCGTCATTTCCTCCACATATTTCTGATCAAATCATAAAAAATCGTGGGCTTTTTAGATAAAGATATTAACAAAGTTAGGTGTTTTCATAGAGACTAACAGTATTTAAAGCCTTTAGGTAACATTTGCAGAGCTTTAACATATTTCTTATTTCTGACCATGTTGATGACAGCAATTTTTGAATTTTCATGAATATAAAAAAATACTAGAAAATCTTAAAAAATATATTAAAAATGAATCTATTATTTGATTATTTAATTACTTTATGTATCGTGTTTAACATCCGTTAAAAAATGATATTTCACAATTTTTATAATCAGAAATCAATTAAAGAAATTATTATTTTTTGTTGACTAAGTGGAAATCGTTTGACTTTTTAATTAGTCAAACCAGACAGAAGGATGCAATTAATCGGACTTTTATGCAAATAGCAATATTAAAATAACATATAAAGATAAATAGATAAAAGTCAGATTCAAGAAACAGTTATTTTTTTATCAAATTAAGTGGGTTTATGAAATATTATACAAAAAGGCTAAAGTCTGAGAAAATTATACGTTTGAGAAAATAGGAACCAAGAAATACAAAGAATACCGCACGTTAGCCTTATGAATCATCTTTTAAAACTATTCCTAATGATAATCTTTAAGAAAATTTACAAATTATGTGAGAACCTAATACTCCCCAACTAGTTTGGTTTAATAAATGCTGATGGCTCTGTTCTTAGTACTCTTATTCCAAAAATGCAGGGACGACCACGTATACCCATATTTAATTTATTCCGAGAAAGCTTTGTTCACTTAAAGCTCGTCACGATAATACAGATTCTAAAACAAAAGAAATAACTGCAAAACCTAAGAATAATTGGATATCTGAATTCAGATCGCAAATCCCAGAATCGAAGGTGATAACAGCAAATACGAAGAATCAATCTTCAACCTTTATTTTCAAAAAAAATTCAGCGAAGACTTGCAGAAATAAAAAAAACATGAACCAGTTCAACAATTTCAAATATATGCAAATGACATTGTTGTGTTTTGAGGACAATCTGGAAAATCTACAACCTCTTTTGAACAAAGTTACATACATACTACAGTCAACAATGTAACCTTAATATTAACATAAAGAAGACAAAACACAAAAAAATATAACAGAACGCAAAGACTATGTTAAACAAACCCCAAAGTAAAGATTAAAACACTACAACTACCTCAGAACGGTAATAAAAGAACAGACCAACGACCAGGAAAAGCTAAATCCATCTGCAACCAAAGAGACACAACATCTCTCTTGGTGCAAAAGTAAAAAAACTTTGATTCTACATCTAATCTGTCCTGTTTCATGGTGATAAAAAGAGGACCTTGAACAAAAATAACGAATAGCTTTTCCCAAAGGATAAAGAAGACACTGATCATTGTCAAGGATTGAAAGCTACAGTATTTTAAACAGTTTATGCAAAATAAACCTTGGTATGCCCTCCTACAAGTCATCTTACAAGAAAAAACATTTGGGAAAAAAGGAGGAAGAAAAAGGACCTCAGAATCTGCTTTAACAAAACAACCCTGATACTCTTCTACATTGATGCAGACAAGATATCATTTCTATGATGATTGCCAACATTTGTCACAGATAGGCACGTTAAAAACAAAAAATATATTGAACATGAATTTTTTCTCTGGGACACATGTTTTTCAGTAACTTTCCTAAAGTGTAAGACGCCCTCTCAAGGAAATTGTTTGCTAGTTTTTTAAGTATCCTAAATTTTATACAATATTTGTTTATATTACTTCATTTATAAATAATTGCACCTAATCTATAAGTTTTAATACCTGTCGATTAAAGAATGTAAATATTAATGCTTTATATCGTCATCTAATGGTAATATATAATCAAGACTGCATAAAAGCGTTTTATGAAAACCAATTTTCAATTATAGATAATCTGATAGATGATAGATGATACTTTTTATTAGAGTACCCATATATCGTTCGAAACTATACTTTCCTAATTTACTTTTTGGTTCCAATTCTTTAAAATAAAGATAAACATTAACAGATAAAACTTTCCATTTCTGTTCTCGTTCATCTTGTCTTCACCAAAAACAGAACAACAGGACACAACACCATAAATCATGAATAACATGAAAGTAGATAGCATATCTCACACATTCCTTCTTAGCAATGGCCAGGGATCATTTACCTTGCCTATACGCATAAACAATCAATGTTTATTTCTCAATCTGGTAGTAAATTTGTCGAGCTGAAAGAGTGGAATATATTTCAGCATGCCCGCTTGCTATATATCACCTTATCAGATTGAATAAACAATGTAGCGAATGATTTAACCTAGTTGAAATGTCATGTATGGGATTGGTTTTTTTATCATATCCTTCTGCCGGATATGCGTATATATTCTTTTAAAACAAATTTATTCTCTACTATCGGGGATTTTATATTTGAAAGTTAAATTGGTACGTATAATATCAATTTTCATTTTTCCATCATTTGATGGGACTTTTTAGAAATAAGATAAGGGGAATAATAGGTACTTAAAAAAATTTGCAGAATCCCCCAAAAACATACCTACAAAATTGGAAATTTAAAAAAATCTTAAGAATTAAGAAAAACTGACAAAAACTGATAAAATGGGAAGAATATTAACAAAACCTAAAAAGAGATATTAAGAATTAAAAATTCGACAAAAAAGCACATAATGAAACTATAAATAGTATTAATAAAATATTATTATTTAATTTCTTTATAATACTAATTCCTTATAGATAAAATTAAATCGATTTCTTAATCTAAACCGTTTTTACAAAAACTTTTCATTTACTCAATTCCTTCCAATAAGAAATTCCTCTAACTTGATGTACCAGACAGAATCCGTATAAAACCCAAAACTGCCTTTCAACTTTTAATCTAACAAAGAGACGTAATTTTCTTACCTCAAATGACATAATGGTCAAAGACCTTCTTCACTTAGAGGCATCCGTCCGGCTCGAGAAGTATTATGGCTGACACGGTAACCATAGCAACGGGATCCCCAAAGGGTGGTGCGCAGCACCCTCTGGCCCTCTTTTCCCCGTAAACTCGGAACGAAATATCACACAGGGTTGATTGATATTTGTGTGCTCAATTTGGAAAGGGGCAGTTAATGTAAATGCTGGATTTGCATGTTGAATTTATTTTATTTGAGGATCGCAGTTTTTCATTGTGTTGGCGGATCCTGGAAGAAAGAAAACGAGTGTAATAAATTGTTGTATTATGTTAAATTTGTGATTGTATAATGAGAGTAGCATAGATATTGGAGGATTATTTTAATACTGGAAATTTTGTTTTATATATCTACTCTGAGTATCCCATGAGATGTTTTATTTGCTATATTAAAACCTTTGGTTTTTTTTTTCACGTTTAATTTTTATTATCATTAGAATCTTTAAGTTATACGAGGGTTGTCTTTTTGAGATATAATACAGACCAAAAGTACTTTATTGATTTTCACAATTGATATAGGTACTTTTGGGTACGTTGAAACCAATAGGTAAAACAGTTATTCTAGTCTTCAGTTAAGAACTGCAAAATTACTGTTTTAAAGGCATCGAATACTTCTTCTGGCGGCTGGAATCGCTGCCTACGAATTGAATTCTTGATCTTTGGGAACTTGAAGAAGTCGTTGGGAATAAGGTCGGGACTATACGGTGGATGGTCTAACAATTTGTTGTTTTGAAGTTCCAAAAGCTCGATAGCCTTTTGGGCAGTGTAAGTAGGTACTTGCATTGGCCTGATGAAGGATAATTCGACTTGCTTTGTAAAACACCCACACAGCGGATAGGCGTTTACGGTTTGTAGGTGTAAATCTAATGTCCATCGTTACTAACTGCTATACGTTTTCTGAGCTTCCTTTGTTAAAACGTTCCAATGTTTTTCGACACCAATTGACGCGAACCGCTTTTTGGTCTTCTGTGTGCAAATGAGGAATCCAACGGGAAGACAATTTCGTAACACCCAGTCTTTCATGTAGGATCTTTTTAATCGAGGTCTATAAAATGCCCGAAAATGCCTTCATCTCCTGGCATGTCATCCTTAATTAAATGACAAACCACGTCAATGTTTTGTTTGCTGTGTGACTGCTGTTTTGGGTGGACCTAACCTGGATTCATCGCTAAAACTGGAGCGACCATGTTAAAATTCACAATACCAGCGGCAAATAGGTGACTGCTGTGGTGCTTCATTCCCAAGAACAGAAACCATTTCAGCGAGACATTGCTGTTGGAATAATCCTCTCTGAGAATTGTAAAAAATATTGTACGAAATATTCTCAGCTTAGATCCGTTTTTTGGCTGACTTGCTAATTTCAACACTTGTTGAATTACAATGAAACTCTGGATTTATGTCAACAAAAGATTGAGGTTAGATTTGTGTCTGAAGGTTTTATTAGTGGCGCCTTCTAACCGGCTATATGCAAAACTAAAAAGACAACCTCCGTACTTCTTATGGTTCGTTAGGGAGTTTTAACGATGCGCGCGCACACCGTCACGAAAACCCGACACTATAAACTTAGCAAGACATTTTAGTCTTTTATTATTAAGGTATATCTGACGTAATTAATCCTACAACAAAAAGGATAAATTTAAAATATATTTAAAAAAACAAAGGTGATTAATACGTTTTTACTTAAAATTAACACAGGATGTTGCAAATATGTATAAGCAAATTTCTATTATTTATAAACATTCCTGGTTTATTTATAAAATTTAACAAAAAAAAAAGAATTGCAATAAAATAAGTAAATATGGCCTTTCACTGTAGAGAATATTATGCAGTATATGAACAAACAATAATTCGAGGAAATTATTTTCAAAGTATTAAATACCTTTTTTACAAACAGAGGATAATGCAAAGGATAAAATTTTTTTCTTGTTACGCCAAATAAGTATAATCTCTTACGTGAGTACGTAAGAACAAATACCAGTTTCCTAATAGGCATGTTCACTCATGTTACAAATCCATCTAATTTTTTTTTCTCTTATTAAATACAGTATTTAAAAACCTAAATTAAAATTAAAAGAACCTAATTTTTAGTCTGAAATTAAATAAAAACAATTTAAAATGCATTATTTATTATCTATTATCACGTGACTGCTAACACCATTTAGAGCGATATGACGTCACAGTTCGGTAAATAATCTAATTTATCTGTCATATTCAAGAGCCACCAGCGAACGACTACAATAGCTTACTTTTTTTACATAATACATTGTATTACGTTATCACATTTGGAACTATAATTATGATATAAAACAAAAAAAATATTTAAAGAGAGGTTATGTACCTTAAATCCGTGTTAAATACAAAGTTTTAACAGTTTACTTAAGCTCTGATTTCTTCTATTTAGATCCAGTTTAAATACTTGTATTTACATTTTTAGTTTGCTAGTACTTACTTATATCAAAATGATCTTCACAAAAATGACTGGTACTTTTCGGTGACAATGATTGTGGGTGTCTTTACTGTCTTTTAGCAAGTGTTAACCACTTTCTTCTTATTAGGATGTTCTTTGGAACGTTTATAAACAGTTTCTGCGGTGTACCTACTTATTGAAGTATTCTTAGACATTGGCACTGCACAGTTTTTGTAAAACGACGTCATTTTTACAGCTTGTGATCAACAAGTTCTTAATAATTTAGTAAAATACAATGTACTTTAATGGAACGAGAGCTTTGTTTACCGGTTAGTGATGTAGTTTTTTATCAAGTGACAGTATGGAGCGTTTTGGCGGCAATTATAAAAACAGATCTTTCTATTAATTTTTTACTGAAATTAGTAATATTTTTTTGACAAAAATATATTTTTCGCGTTTATATAAGTTCTATCTATAAAATAAAAGCAATTTGAAAAATTAGTGAACATGCCAATTGTACCGACAACCTTGAAACGTATAAAAATACTAAATCGACCGAAAAAAATTGTACAAAGCAACCTTTTTCTCATCATGGCCCGTCCCAATCGATCCCAAACAATAGATTTTCAATTCCTTCAGTTGTTCATTTTGTTAGTGACACACCGCTCCGCCTAATTTAATAAATTACTTGATCACCATTAGAAGATTAGAAATGACCTCTGGAATGGTTGTCGGAGAGGCATTTGCCATCATCATTTTGTCTGCAGCCGCCATTCCGTGAGAATTATGGCCGAGTCGAATGTGCGTAAGTTATGCCTGTAAACAGACACTTTACATAACGAGATGTTAACCCCAACTGTGAGCCCTGAAGGTCTCCGAGGACTACTAGGGGGACTAGACAAGTGGATTTACAGGGTGTGTCAGGGTTGAGAAATTTTAAGTACAACAAATTTCTAAAGAGCAAACAAATAAAATAGTCTCGTTAAGTTGATCTACATACTTATATATATATAAAACAAAGTCTTTTTATTTACACGATTTTTAACACAAATTGATGGGGAGGTAGCTTGGAACCAGGAGACAAACATAAGTTTTTTTTCCGTACGACCGCGGACGTTTACAATTTTCATACAAATAATGTATTTATTATATCTATAGTTCAATGACTTCCTAACAGATGGAGATGTACATTAATTTGTTTTGCATATTTAGGTTACACATAACTAATACGCTATTTTGCAATTTTAACTTAAATAGAAAAACAAGAAAATAAATATTAAAAAAACATATTGAATATAATACTTAAACCGTGATAAAATTAAGTAGGGCAGAAGATTAATGAAGAGAAGACGAAATATATGTGTATAAATAGAACGACACGAAGAGACAGAATAGGACAAAATGTGACGATCAACACCTTCAATTTCGAAAGAGTACAACGTTTTAAGTATCTGGGGGCCGTAATCACAGCTGACAACGATGTTACTGATGAAATAAAAGACAGAATCCAATCTGCAAACCGCTGTCTATCTGCACTGAATAAGCTCATAAAATCAAAAAATCTCACAAGAAGTTCAAAGATCAAAATCTATAAATGACCAAAGCAAACGAAGAAAAGCTCAGACGCTTTGAACGAAAAATACTTAAAAAAATTTTTGGACCTCACCATGACATCACCACAAACCAGTATAAGATCAGAACCAATATCGAATTAAAAGCACTCTACAACGACGCCGATATTGTCCAAGAAATTAAATCACAGCGACTAAGATGGGCAGGCCACGTGCACAGACTGCATAACGAAAGACTTGTAAAACTGGTATGGGAGGAGATTCCCACAGGCAAAAGACCATTTGGACGTCCCAGAATGCGATGGAGAGATAACATCCAAGCAGATCTCCGGAAAATGAACATTCCATTTGACCCTAGGTTGATGGAAGACCGAACAAATTGGAAAAAAAAAGTGAGAGGTGTCAAAGGACACCCGGATGGAACGAAGTTCCTTTCGATTAATTAGTGAAGGAATTGTAATTTGTAAACACAACAGAGAGTTTGTATATACATAAGCATTTATTATCGTCTGTATAAAATCTCTACTTACCTAACTCTATCAACAATATCCGGAACTTGTGCAGAAACATTGTCAGGATACATTATTGTTTTTATTTTCTATTATTTTAACATTTATTATCTACAAAAAACCTGTATTAACAAAGTCGCGACACTACTACACTGTTCAAAGCAAAATAGAAAAAAAAAAGTAAAAAAATTGCAGTTTTTCTGCTCGCTATAATGTTTGCAATTGGGGACGAAACACATCACCATTTTTACTGCAACAGAATACTATTTAATAGTTAAAGAATACATAATTATTTACAAGATTACCATAATAAAATTTATAAACTTTGAAACAAAACATAACCTCAATTCCACTAAAATGCATATAAAATTTAAACACTTACACTAACTTTCAATGTTTATTCACTATCACAAATTGGATACAATAGGTCGTATGAAAAGTGTCCGGAAAACGTTAAGATTTTTGATTAGAAACCACTACAAGTAATAGAAAAATCTTTTATGGCATTTTCAATGCAAATATGTTTTGTAGTTTTGTGTTTTGTTTAGAAATAGAAAGATTTGTAAGCTCCTCCCATAGCTGACGTCACACTTTTCTATCCATTGTATTATATCTATCTATGAGAGAGAGGGAGGGAGAGAGAGTTATTTATTTTTTGGTCTGTGAGAGAGAGAAAATGCGTGTGTCAGTGCATTGTGTCGGTGCATAGTGTCGTGACAAATTTTGGTATGAATTTTTTTAGGCTAGCTCCTAGCGTCAACGTAACTGTTCGTAACGCGCGAAAGGGAACTTCGTTCCAAAAGTTGTACAGTCAGTCACCCAGGGTTGTAGCGCTACGTGATGATGATGATAATATATAAATTTACTTTTTTAATTATTCACTTTTTCTTATATTTTATTTATAATTGCAACTTACAACAGAAATTGCACCACTTACTCCTAACTCTAGAAAATTCAAAAATTTAAATTCAGACTTTTTATAAAATTTCAGTATTCTAATATTTATATATAATTTATTCACGTAAAAAAAAATTAAAAAAGTAAAAAGTAAGTGTTTTAATTAATTAGAACTCGCTTAAATTGGACCACAGGTAGGGGTGATATGGGCTAATAAAAATACTTTCTGTTTTTAACCCTAAAAAAATATAATAAATATTTTAAATAAGTTTTTTTGGTGTTTGTAATCCAAAAAGCATTTCTTCTACTGGTTCATATTGTTGCGTTATAAATCTCTACAGTTTTTTCCTTATTTTTAAAGTTTTCTAATTTTTCTTTTTCTTTGTGTTAGATATATCAACTCTTTGGTTCCTCACATGTATATATTAATGATATTAAAATACTTGTAAACTGATTCACCCTGTAAGAAACGATAATTTCCATTGTTTTCTTTTTTTTTTCTACATAGAGCATTTTTAGGTGTACCTATAAGATTTCAGACAAGACCTCCCGCAGTCACCCTCAATTTGGAATAAATCAGTGTCAGGGATATGTGTAGTGTTAAGGATAAGAGATTCTGATAAATGTGTGTTTTTTATCTATTCTTATTCGTTTATTTATATCTGTATTATCGTCTAGAGTTTTTTTTATAGTCCGCATCCTAATTTGATGAACTTGTCTATTAATGGCATTTTATAGTTTACAAATTAATTAATGTTTTAATTAGAAATAAATTTTAGTTTTTTTAAAAAAAGGTTAATTAATGTTATTTATCTTATATTTAAAAAAAATTAAAAATAATATAACTATAGATTTTTTACAATAACTTTGTTCTTCTTTCTCTTATTTTTATTGCTGTAGGTTTAAATGAAAACAACATTGTCTCCATTTTTAAGCCAAAAAATATCTCTATTAAAAATGTTTTTTAGTAGATCTACCGAAAAATTGGTAGAGTTGCATCGCTGCTCACTAGATCTCACAAAACTACACAAAAAACGTCGGCAAACTGGAGCGAAACATGGTACTATTTTTGTCTATATATTGTCCTCCGACATTGAAGTCGATAGATTGACCAATCTAAGCAACTTTAAACCATTTAAAGTTTTTTTGTAAAGTTTTTCAAGTTATTAGAGATTGAAACACTATATTTTTCATTGAAAAAAAAAACGATTTTTAACAGTTTTTTAGGAGTAAAGGTTTATTTTTCTATTAGGTGTACCCGCGACCTAGTTCGCGTGGCGTGTTGATTGTTATATAAAAATTTCTCCCCCAAATTCGTTAAAGGAATGGGGGGAGAAATTTTTATATACCAGATGTTAAGTTGAAAAAAGAAAAATATATCTGTGAAAACCGCATTCGAATGGAATCAGTAGTTTTAATGTGATGTGCGCACAAACATACAGACAGACAGACAAAAAAAACCTAACCACATTTTTGGGTTCTATATGGATGTAGTAACACCCCCGCTAATTATTTTTTAGATATCTTTAATGTACAGAATTTTCATTTCTACAGATTTATTATGTGTATAGATTATTTATCACGCCCCCGCATGCCCCTTTGTGAGTGGAATTTTCTAAAATCCGTTCACAATTGACCTCAAAATTATAAATATTACTATTGTGCAAAGTTTCAAACCTGTAGGATTTATAGATTTTAAATTTTTATTTTTATTTTTCACGCCCCCTCAACCCCACTGTGGGTGAAATTTTGTAAAATTAGTTCACAATTGACCTCAAACTTATAAAAATGACTATTTTGCAAAGTTTCAAATCTGTAGATTTTAATTTTTATTTCTTTTTTCGCGCCCCCGCAACCCCCCTGTGGGTGAAATATTGTAAAATCCGTTCACAGTTAATCTCCAAATTATAAAAATAAGATGATTTCTGTATAGCTTTAACCAACGGAAGCTTAAAAAATGGAGTAATTTTTCCCGTTTTCTCAACATTTCCCTTTACTGCTCTGCTCCTATTAATTGTAGCGTGATGAAAAGTATACTATAACCAGCACAGGAGTATGAAAAATAATTGTACCAAGTTTCGTTAAAATCCGTTGAGTAGTTTTTGTTTCTATAGCGGTTATACAGACAGACAGATAGACAGACAAAAATTTTACTGATTGCATTTTTGGTATCAGTATCGATCCCTAAACACCCCCTGATAGTTATTTTGGAACTATATTTCATGTACAGAATTGACCTCTCTACAGATTGATTATAAGTATAGATAAAATCAAAATTATTACTTAAATATGATTAGTGTACCTTATTTTTTTAGAGTGTATGTATCTTTTCCATTTATTTTTCTGTGCATAACACTGATTTAAACTTACACAATACTAATTTCTTTGCATCACTTCACTTATCTACATTCAATTCGAACTTGAAATTGAAAACTGAACTACTCGTTCAGCATAAAACCTAAAAATCCCTTCTTTAATATGGTAGATTTAAATAATAAACACATTATATCAGTGTAAGTACCAATGCAATAAATTTTACAACTTCCTTTACTTGAATTTTTGTTAGCCTGCATTTACAATAAACCCTTTACTGGGGTGAAAGTAGACTACTTTCACGATTTCTCGTTCATTCTTTAGTTTTTTTTTTGCTTTCAACTATTTAAAAAGGGTTTTTACAGCATCTCTTTCGTCATAAAAAAGAAAGTTCCATTCGTAAAAGTTTTTATTACCTTGCAGATATCCAAAAAGGGTTTACTAAACAAGATAATGGACTTTCGGGAA
Source organism: Altica lythri (assembly GCA_964028335.1). Classification (NCBI taxonomy): domain Eukaryota; kingdom Metazoa; phylum Arthropoda; class Insecta; order Coleoptera; family Chrysomelidae; genus Altica; species Altica lythri. Next base: position 54,859,506 of record OZ034804.1, read on the forward strand.
GTGGGAATTGTGAAAGTTTTATCAGTTCAAGAAAGTTAGAATAGATAATATGTATTTTTTGAAAGCTTGGATTTGTTAATTTTTAGTTCATTACATTGTTAATATCATTTTATAAAGTACCAGATTTTTTTAAAAGATATTGGAATCCAAGTTTATTATCACAACAGTCATGCTTCAAATTATTTTCTACGTTGCAATTTCTTTAAAAAATGTTATAAATAAGTTTTTTTAGCTGTTATGAATTGTTGCATGCTCTCAGATATTTTAAAAATTATCTTGATTTTACTCTCTAATTATTTTTTATAACTTACTTTACTCGAAAAAAACAAAACGTTATTGAAATCATCAAAATAAGTTAGCAATATTTTCCTTGATGCAAAATACTATTCCAAACACTTTAATGAGCCAAACCCATAACAATTTTAACCCATATGACGATACAGGAATAATCTGAAGATATTACTAGATTCTATTGGAACTCACCAGAATCTAATGCCAAAATAAGTCTCTTTGTTTCTTGACTTCAAAAAATCAAAAAGTTATTGAAACTTTAAAAATTCGTTGACAAAATGTTCCTTGATTGTTCTAAAACATTAACATACAAAACCAAACAAATTATAACCCACAAGAGTGCAAAGTAGTAATCTGAGGACATTCTAGATTCTGTTAAAACTCACCAGAACCTTTTAACAAAAGTTGTTTTCAGTTCATTGACTCCAAAAGTTAAAAATCACTAAAATCTTCTGAGAAAATAATTTTCTACTCCAAACACTGTGCTGAGTAGACCTAAAAAATGATTTTAACCCCTAGGATGGTACAATATGAATCTGAAGACATCAAAGTAACGGGTTTCTATTAAAACTCACAACAAAAGTAGTTCCATAGTCGCTCAACTTCATGAGGTGAAAAGTTACTAAAATCACTAAAATTCTCTGACCAAATGTTTCTTGGCTCCAAATACTGTGTCAAAAACTTCAACAGACCAGACCCATGATAATTTTATCCCACACCTGAAGACATTAAAGTTTCTAAATTCTGTTGAATCTTAACAGAACCTATTGACAAAACAAGTTTTTAGTTCCCTGATTCCAGAATGTTCAAAAGTTACTTAAACCTACTAAAATCCTCTTATACAATGTTTCTGGGCTTTTAACACTTTTCTTAAAACTTCAACAGACCAAAGAAGTAACAATTCCTGGACGGTGCAATATAAATCTGAAGACATAAAAGTAACAGATTTCTATATGCACAATGGGTCATATGTATGCACAATGGGTCATATGTATGCACAGTGGGTCATATGTTACCTTACCAGATTCTAAAATAAAGGTAGTTCCTTAGTTCTTCGACTTCAAAGTTACTTCAAACACTGTGTCAAAATCTTTAACAGACCAAACAAATAACAATACTAACCCTTAGGCCAGAGAAACATTAAAGTTTATGGATTTTGTTGGATCTTAACAGAACCTTTTAACAAAGTTGTTTTTTGTTCCCCGACTCCAAAAGGTCAAAGAGTTACTCAAAACACCAAAATCTTTTGACAAAATGTTTCTTGACTTTAAACACTATGCCAAAAACTTTACCAAACCAAGAAAATGTCAATTTTAACCTTCAGGATGGTACAATATATATGTAAAGACATCCTAGTAACGGATTTCTAGTGAAACTCACCAGAATGTATTTACAAAAGCATTTCTTCATTTCAAAAGGTCAAAAAGTTACTAAAATCACTAAAATCCTCCAACAAAATGTTTTTTGTTTTCAAACACTGTGCCAAAATCTTGAACAGACCAAACAAATGACAAATGACAATTCCAACTCTTAGGCCAGAAAAACCATAAATTTTATGGATTTTGTTGGATATTAACAGAACCTTTTAATAAAAGTGGTTTTTTGTTCCCCAAAAGGGTCAAAGAGTTACTGAAAGCATCAAAATCTTCCGACAAAATGTTTCTTAACTTTAAACACTGTGCCAAAAACCTTACCAAACCAAGAAAATGACAATTTTAACCTTCAGGATGGTACAATATATATGTTAAGTCATCCTAGTAACGGGTCTCTAGTGAAACTCACCAGAATGTATTTACAAAAGCAGTTCATTAGTTACTCCATTTCGAAAGGTCAAAAAGTTACTAAAATCACTAAAATCCTCCAACAAAATGTTTCTTGACTTCAAACACTGTGCCAAAATATTTAACAGACCAAAAAATGACAATTCTAACACACAGGACATACAAAGTTTATAGATTTTGTTAGATCTTAACAAAACCTAATGTGAAAAGTAGTTATTTGTTTCCTCACTTCAAAAGGTCAAAAAATCTTCTGACAAAATGTTAATACTGTGCTTAAAACTTCAACAGACCAAAGAAATGACAATTTTAACCCCCAGTATTGTACAATATTAATCTAAAGATGTCAAAGTTACGAGATCCCAATGATAAAAGTTGTATTTTTGTTCCTCGACTCCAAAAAGATAAAATTAGTTAATGAAATCACCAAAAATCCTTAGAAACATTTTTGTTGATTCCTGCACTACACCGCAATGACTATTCTAATTTACAGGACTTTAAATAAGTACCTCAGTACCCAAATTATTCTAAACAATAATCATTTTTGACAACTAATAAAGATTTAACTAAAAAAACTGCAAATTAGCTACTTGAAGACATCAAATGGTGACCTAATAGCACCAGAACCAGTTATTTATTGACTTCAAAAAGATATTAGAATCCAAATAATTCATTAAGAAAATATTTCTCAACACTAAACATTATTACAAAACATAAAAACACTAAACTAATGACAATTCTAACCCACCCGACGATAAATTAGCAATCCGAATTAACCTTAAGATTTATTTACAGGTCCAAACGGCTGTCCGAGGCGAAGAGGCCGACAGACTTACACCCGCTTCCAAACTCTAGAACTTGAAAAGGAATTCCATTTCAACCATTACCTAACGCGACGAAGACGTATAGAAATCGCCCACGCTCTTTGCCTCACCGAAAGACAGATAAAAATCTGGTTCCAAAACCGACGAATGAAATTAAAAAAAGAACTACGAGCGGTGAAAGAAATCAATGAACAAGCGAGAAGAGAACGAGAGGAGCAAGAGCGACATAAGCAACAACAACAAGAGAAGCAACAAAAGCTAGACACGAATATCCATCAACATCACCACGATCCAATGAAAATGAACTTAGAAAAATCGGCTAGCTCTGATCTACTTAAAGCTGTTTCGAAAGTTCCAACATAAGAAAATAGATAATTTGGTGATAAAAATAGATTCTTTTTTGACTTTGTGTTATATATATATACGTAGATATAGTGAGGATTTACACCGTAACGTAGACTTGTTTTGCTGCTGGTTAAAGTGAAAGTGGTGGAACTTGTTCATCAGCAGCATATTTTGATTTTTCAGCTTCGTTAACTGTGTTTTTAATTCATTGTACATAACGGTAGTGTGTTCACGTTAATATTTTTATACTTAAAAGTAACAATTATTCCTTTTTATTGAGTTTTTCATTTATTATTATTATTATTATTATTATTGTGATCAGATGTCTGATCTAAACTTGGACGTTATTTTACGTATGTACGTTGTTGTGATTTATTATTTTTATTTGTTTTTTTAATATTATATATTGATTGCATTTTTAAATGCCGTTTCCCTCCTTGTTTTCCGGTGAATAGTTTACACTTAAATTGAAATTATTACACAGTTCTTAAAGCAGTTATTTTTATTTTTATAAGGGACCTAATAAATAAAATCCTAATACATTTTATAAAAGTATGATAATGTAATATATAAGACAAAAGATAACTTAAATCGAAAAAATTATAGCAAGAGGGTAAAAGAAAAAATAGTTTAATATACATACCTCCTTCCACCAATTGTCCCCCCATTTTATTGCAACTCAAGTCTCTTTTATATAGAAAAAACTATAATCAAGCAAATTTCTTTTTTTTTTAATTAGTTAAGGTGCTGAAAGAATCATACAGATAATTTTGTGTTTGTTATACCCCCTTTGTTTAGTACTTAATAATTCCTGATACCTTTTTTAGGAAAATTCCTTTTTTTATTCTTGAATAGACAGAAACCTCATAAAACTAGGTGTCTTTCATTTTGTTTTGTTTATTTAAATTGAGAAAACCCCCTTTTTAATATAAAAGTATATTGGGGAGAGAAAAAAAGAATTAAATTAATATTTAACGATACTATACATTTTTTTGAATATAATTTAATTTTAAATTTTAATTAAGGGGACTAAACGTTTTTTGAAACACATTTTATAAACTGAAACCCCTCATTTAAAACAAAATAAAACTTTTAAAAGGGAGACACTTTTTGACAGAGACACAAACAGCAAGCTAAATAATAATACAAATTTTTTTAATTGTCCTAAATTGTTATAGAACCCCCTTTTTTAATTTTATTCTATATATCAATAAAATTTAAAAATAAAACAAAAAAATGTGATATCCAATAACTGAAATTTAAAATAAACTTTTTGAATATTTGCTTAAATTTTTATTGTTTTAAATGATAAAATTTAAAGGGGGCAAATTCCAAGTCTAGCTCATATTCTTTCTACGTTTAATAACATAAATAAAATTAGTCTAAAGAAGGTATTTTTAGGCACAAAATGACAACTAATTTAGAACTAATGTTTGATTGTTCGTATGTCCGAATCACTGAATGTAAGAATGTCCCAATGTCCGTAAGTCTGAATGTCTGAATGCCTGAATGTCTGAATGTCTAAATATCTGATTGTCTAAATATCTGAATGGCTGAATATCTAAATGTCTGAATGTCTAAATGTCTGAATATCTAAATGTCAGAATGTGTGAATGTCTGAATTTATGAATGTATAAATGAATGAATGTTTGAATGTATGAAAGTATGAATGTATGAATGTATGAATGTATGAATCTATAAATGTATGAATGTATGAATATATGAATGTATGAATGAATGAATGTATGAATGTATAAATGTATAAATAAATGAATGTATGAATGTATGAATGTATGAATGTATGAATGTATGAATGTATGAATGTATGAATGTATGAATGTATGAATGTATGAATGTATGAATGTATGAATGTATGAATGTATGAATGTATAAATGTATGAATGTATGAATGTATGAATGTATGAATGTATGAATGTATGAATGTATGAATGTATGAATGTATGAATGTATGAATGTATAAATGTATGAATGTATGAATGTATGAATGTATGAATGTATGAATGTATAAATGCATGAATGTATGAATGTATGAATGTATGAATGTATGAATGTATGAATGTGTGAATGTGTGAAGGTCTGAATGTCCAAATGTCCAAATGGCCGAATGTCCAAATATCCGAATGTCCGAATGACTCCAAGGCTAAGTGTTTAAATCTCTGCATAACCAAATATCCGAATGTTTTTTAGAATATCTACATTTTTAAATACTCGTATGTCCGATTGTATGAATATCCGAATGTCTGAAATTCCAAATGTCTAAATATTCGAATGTTCGGATTTTTGACAGTCTAAATGTCAAATTGTCAGAATGCATGAATGTTCAAATACTCATATGTTTGAATGTCCCAATGTCTGGATGTCCAAAAGTCTGTGTGCAAAAATAACTAAATATCTAAATGTTCGAATCTAAGAATGACCAAATGTCTGAATGTCCTAATGTTTTTAAAGTCTAATTGTCCAAATTACAAAATTTTTGAATGCATAACTGTCCAAATGTCTAAAAGTCTAAATTTTTAAAAGTTTGAATGTCTGAATGACCAAGTGTCTAAATCTAGGAATTTTCTAATTATAAAAATTGTTGTAAAAATAACACATAACAACAAAAATATTATCTGGAAAGGAGTGTATCTGTTTATGTTAATTTTCATTCTATGTGTATCGTAGCTCTATTACAATCTAGAATTTTTTCGATTTATTCGCAGTTATAATTTGATCATTTTTTTGTATATAATTTTTTCTGTTTTTCTTGTATATGAAAGTTCAATATGTTTCTTTACATATGATTTGAATATCTATAAAAATTCACACATTTTCTCTTTATATTAAACATATTTTTCTGCTTATGCTGTTCGGAAATTCGACCTCGCTCAGGCTGCTACGCATAGTATTGGATACGAATTTTCGACCGGTTAAGAAGAAAAATAGTATACATTACTCTGGACGAAAATTGTCGTTCATTATTGCCGGCGAATAAAATACTCTCCGAGAAAAAATCTTGCATTTCAGATAAATCAAATTCTGCTCAAAGAACTGTGGATAATTTATAATTTTATAACAATAAACTAGATACTATTTTGATATCAGAATAGAGATATTTATAGGTTGCAATATTTATTTGTTATTTGTTAAATTATTGTTTATTTTCCTATTGTGCCAAGCTTTTTAAGCTACCTATATATATTTCCGCTGCCTATGACAGAACGAATATATTTTTGAAGAAAAATAAAAGCAAATAGATATCCGAGAAATTAATATTCTGGCCGAGTAAATTTACTCTAAATACACTTATACGTAATTTGGTGTCAGGGTAGAAAAAAATCGTAAAAAATAATCTTTTTCAGTAGGACAATTATCTTAAAAATAGTAATTCCTTCACTAACAAATAAGATATCGTTGTAAATAGAATTCTTGGTTAAATTTAACATTATTAAATATCAATTTTATATCCATGTTTATTTGAATTATTTCAAGAAAAATATGGATATTAAATGTATATTGCTCTAAAAGAGATATTCTCATAAACGAGAAAAGTTTTAAAAACCTGCCATTTAAATATTCATATTATTTTTTATTTGCTCTATCAGAAATCTAAAAATTTATGATTCTTGTAGAAGAATAATTATTTTTTTATATCACATGCATTAAAACAGCTTGTTTTGATCCCTGTTTTGTCAGTCAAAACAAGACAATTTCAGACCAATGCAACTGTCAGTCAGAAACTGACAGTTTTTTCTGCCCTAGGGGAGATACAACGTTATTTCTGCCCGGCACATTTATTTATTTATTATTTATGTCTTTATTTCAAGCCTATCAGAATCGCATTTGTAATAAACAAAAGCGCATAAAATCATAATCGTCTGACAAGCTGTCGTCAAATCGTTGTCAAGATATTACTACGCTATTTGTCTGAAACAGTTTTACTTCAACTGCCTACAGAGATCAAAACTCGCTGTTTCAATTCATGTGATATAAAAAATATAATGTGTGGCACGGGATGAAACAAAGACGATTTCTGACCGCTTCGCTCGGGCTGTCAACTCTCGCCCTAGTCAGAAATCGTCTTGTTTCACCCCTTGCCACACAATATACCTACTATTTTATTTAATTTAGTATCTTTTATTGTTTGTTCACGTTATTTGTCATTTTAAACGTTTTTTAATAAAAATGGTCAAAAAAGCGAAATCAACACTTTTTAACGCAAATTTTGACAAGTTTGTGCACAAAATGTGTTAAATTTGACTTTTAAAACGTTGTTTGTCATTTTTAACATTTTCCTATAAATAATGTCTAAGATGACCAAAAAAAGCGAAATTACCCCCTTTGAACGCAAATATTGACAAACATAATTTGTTTGTGCTTAAAATGTGTTAAGTTTGGCACTGAAAACGTTTTTGTCATTTTTAACTTTTTTTTATATTGTAAATAAAGATAATTGAATAATTAAAAACCTTTGCAAAGAATTCTATTTAAAACGAAAAAAAAAATCATAATAAAAATATATTCTCGTCTTATTTAATTCTATCAACTGTAAAATATTTTCTTATAGATTGATGTTGTTTTGTGATTATACTATGTAATAGTTCGATCGAGGTGTTTTAAGCCTCGATTACAATTATAGATACGTAAAAATGTACAATATTTTCAAGAGCAACACAAAATGTAAATTTAAGAATTGTATAGTTTCTGTTGGATATGTAAAAATATACACGTATACGCGAATTTCCTTTTAGTGGATAAAAATCTTAAAAATATTTATCAGGAGATAATCTTTAATTTAGAATCAATCAATTTAAACATAAACACATTTAATTTGTTTATTCTTTTATTTACACTATTCAGTCATTTATTATAATAATGGTATGGTATGGACGATTGACAACATCACATCATGATGTATGACATTTCTGGTGTAAAGAACTTTTACTTTAGACTCTTAAGGTATGGACGATTGACAACGTGTATTTCTAGAGTAATAAAATTTGACATTAGTCTTTTAAGGTATGTACAATTGACAACGTCTCATCATAATGTATGACATTTCTGGTGTGATGAAATTTGACATGAGACTCTTCTTAAACTATGGAAGATTGATAACATCACATCTTGACGTATCTTTTATTTCTGGTGGAAATTTGAAATTAGTCTTTTAAGGTATATATCTACGATTGATAAAGTCATATCATGAAGTATGACATTTCTGGTGGACTGAAATTTGACTCTTAAGGTATGGACGATTAATAACTCCACATCATGAAGTATGACATTTCTGGTGTAATGAAATTTGACTTTCGACTTTTAAGGTATGGACAATTGACAACATCACATCATCAAATATGACATTTCTGGTGTAAAATACCGTTAAAAGACAAAAAAGTCCTACAAAACTCATATATAAATAAATTTCTTAGATATCTCTGTCTAGTTTAGATAATAAATGTCTCTTTTCCTGATGGTGTGTATATATCGACATGAGTCAAAACATTTTTAGGGTATTATCAGGTATCTCATATTTCGTCTTTATGTCAACTAAATTACAAAGAATGTAGTATTTTTAATTATAATTCTCAAATCCTTGAAAACGCCACATGATAAGAAACCTGTTAGTAAAAGAAGATTCCGTTAACACAAGGCTAATTTTTGGTGGATCAATCTTGTTTTTTAATTTGTATATAGCCATTTTTTATGGTAATGACATTTTACGTAAGCGCTGTTATATGTGACAGACGTTTACTTTCACATCATGACGTATGGCATTAGCAAAAATTAAAGAAGCAAAATAAACTGTCATATTATATTAACAGCTCTATCTATGGTGCATGATGTGGATAACAGAATTTTACAAGAACACCAAAGTTTTTGGAAAAGCTGTAATATGTGACACATTTTAACTGTCACATCATGACGTTTCACATTACTGCTGCAAAATACAAACAAAAATTAAATGAGCATATATTTATAGCTCTATCTATGGAGCATAATGTAGATAGCAGTATGTTTCAAGAAGACGCAACTTTACTTAAGCGCTGTTATAAGTGATAAATGTTAATAACTACAAATCAAAAATTAAAGAAGCATAAAGAACTATCATATTATATTGACAGCTCTATCTTTGGCGCATGAAGTAGATAACAGAAATTTTCAAGACGATACTTTTCGTAAGCGCTGTTTTACGAGACAGATAGTAACTGCCACGTTATGACGATTGACATTTTTGCTGCAAAATTCTAACAAAAATTAAATAAGCATAATTAAATGTCTGACAGCTCTATCTATGGCGCATAATGTAGATAGCAAAGTTTTCCAAGAAGACGCAACTTTTCGTAAGCTCAGTTATAGTTGACAGATATTAACTCTTACATCATGACGTTTGACATTTATGCTGCAAAATACTGACATAAATTAAAGAAGCATAAAAAAACTGTCTTATTATATTAACAGCTCTATCTATGGTGCATATTGTAGATAGCAGGATTTTCCAAGAAGACGGAACTTTACGAAAGCACTGAAATACGCGACAGATGTTAACTGTTACATCATGACGTGTGACATTTATGCTGCAAATACCAACAAAAATTAAAGAAGCATAAAAAACTCATATTATGTTGACAGCTGTATGTATGGCGCATGATGAAGATAGCATTTGATGAGTTTTTAATGAAACAGAACTAACTAGTTTAAAAAAAACTATGTGTATTGACATAAAATGATTTTACTGTCAAATGTGACATGTATGTACTGTCATTTATCACAACAAAGACAATTTTGCCTAAAAAACAATAACATTTTCTGTAATGAGAATAATTTTTATATTTTACAGTGTCTTTGTTAACTGAAATATCTGAAAACAGTTTGCATTAAACATTTATAAAAAAAGTTACCTTAAGATGTAATAAATTTTATTGATTCCCTAATTAGGGATTTTATATTGGCAGCTTGAGACTGTTGCTTACGAACGAGTATCATTGATAATTACCAGGTAGGAATTTTGTTGTATATTACCGAATCACTGAATTGTCACTTAATAATGTCAATCGAGAAGTCAAGTGTCAAACATATATTTGACAATTAAACTCTACCAATTCCCAAAAAAGGTTTTATACATTATGAAATGTTGAAATGTCATATGTCATATGTCACAGCATTATCCCAATTACATTTTTCTGTGTAGCGAGTAATGTCATATATCATAAACTGTCATAATTAAAACCATTACGGGTCAAATATCACAATTTACGTATAAAGGTAAAAAAATGGCAGACAATTTGCGTCTTTATATTGATTGATTCTATATTAATGATGAGTATTGAGGCAGTCTTGAGATGACAGATTTTGGTAAAATCCACATAGTAATATTTACCCATTTCACAAAAAATAATAAAACTTTCATCCCACAAACTTTTTTCTAATATTGTACAGAACATTTTGTGTAAATAATTAAATTAAAATAAGGCTACATGTAGACAAATTGACGTACTATAAAAATTAAAAATAAATAAAAATCTTTATTCAAGCAACTTGGACTGATTAATGCTTTTAAGAGAAAGCTTGTTGTTATTTGTAGAATAACTCTTACTAGATTAAATAAACAGTGTATTGTAGTACAATTACCATTAAACTTGCCGCGTTTACATTTACTATAAACAAATACCACACTATTTACATTTCCCTAAAAACGTTTTTCTATTAATTTAAATGAAATTCCGGCCTCTCGAATCTCGTGTGAATGCATTCTGCTTGAAAGTGGTGAAGCGTAGGTATATTACAAAATTTAATACATCAAGAAACAGATTTAATACTCTTACTTTAAAAAATAATAAGATGGTACTTTTCTTTTTAAATAATTTAAATTTTTTATTTGTATACTGTAAAAAATACAAAATAATTTAAATTTGATCCTGGTTAATGTACACTTTAGCTGCCGAGAATCTCAAGATCATAATATAGCCGTGCACTTTAACTGTTGCAATCGTTCTTGCCAGTTTTCGCGAAGATCAAATTTCGATTTTATGAATTAAAGCGTCAGAATATACGATTTTGATTTTTTACATATTACGTTTTTACAGAAATATATATTTTTATTTTATATTCTAACTGTTTTTTAATAGATAAAACTGTTTATAATTCTCTTTGAATTTATTTAAAGAATTTTTACTAGGTATTTATCAGTTGTCTTTATTCATTTAATTTTTTCATTCATTCACAAGAGTCATATAGTGACAGAACGACCTCTCGCCTCGAATAGTACTTCTTTTGATTTCCTCCGGCATGTTGAGACGAGGCGAGCGAACATCCTACAATCTCGCTCTCGCTTGATCTCGCGGAACTCGCCGAGAGTGTGTAGGTAGTATTCGACTGCGCAAGTCGGTTGCAACTAGAGAGTCAGATGCGCATAGCTAGCAGAGCTGGGTAATTACTTGTATTTACTGTAAATTACAATTACAAAGTACTTAAAAAAAAGGAATTAATTACAATTACAAAGTACTTTAAAAAAAGGAATTAATTACAATTACAAAGTACATGGTGAGAGGAAAGAAATTATATAAGTTTAATTACAATTACTTGAAAAATGGAATTACCAATTACTTTCATAATTACTTTTTGGTCTAAGAAGTTTTTTTAATTCTTTTTTAGTAATTTAAATTGTTAAAAGATTACTTAAAGAAATCAATCCCAATACAAATATATAATTTTATCAGTGATAAAAAACATCATTATTTTAAAATTAAGTAACTAAGTTAGTTTTTTAAATAAAAATTTATTTACTTTAAACAAAAAATACACCACATAATATAAAAAATATAAACAGTAAGCAGATTCTAGCCTAAAGTTTGAGGAAGGGTCTAGGAAGGAACCCTGCAAGGTCATGAGTCATGCAAGAATTTTCTTGTTTTTATTGGTTAAAGTAATTGTAATTAGATTAATAAATATTTAATTACAAATTACAATTCCAACACAAAATTTGCTCTAATTACAATTCCAAATTACTCTGATAAAAAAAAGTATTTAAGTACAATTACAAATTACTGGAAAAAAAAAGTAATTGTAATTATTAATTACTTTTAACCAAGGAATTACCCAGCTCTGATAGCTAGACTGTTACCCTTAAGCTGACTCCCAAACGAGCACTTGTTATGAACAACAATAACTAATTAGCAAACAATTGATATAGAATGATAAATATGCAAGACCTGAAAGTTAACAATTTCCTTTTTCTTCTGGTCTATTAGAAAATACTGATACAACAAGGGTGGCTCATAGTGGTGGGCATCGAACATACTCTTATGATCGCCGTGCGCAGTCAAAAGGACACAAATAGTTTTACTGATATTCTCAATAAAATCCATTAGGACATGTTTGTTGGCTAGTTCACCATGTTAGGCTATAATATTGAACATTAAGATTGTATATACTTGTTGTGTTTTTGTCACTGATACCAGTTTTCATTTTTCAGTCTTATATTTGCATAAAACTCTCTTATTTTTTAAATCTAATTAAATTAAGATTATTATGAGATAATTCTAAAGTCAAGATACTCTTGCGTTAACGGTACCATCCATATAATTAACAATAGTAACATTATGATGTATTTATTTTTGTAGTATGAATATTTAGCCTGTGATAAACTATTTTTTTAATATATAGAACAGTTTCATTGATTTGTATTTGGGTTATAATTAATTTACGTAGGTTTACATTGATATATAGTTATAATTTGTTCTGTTAATAATTTTACATTAGATATGTTAATTTGCTAATGGATAATATTAATAGTATACTTAGTTATAGTATAAAGTTTTGGTACTTTTAAAATTATCTTAAATATTTATTCTCAATTTAGTTAGAAAAATGGTTTTTAGAATGTCTTTATCATTTTTGTTGGTGTTTATCCTCATCTATTAATCTTTGCTTTATCTACTAATTTGGTCTTTGTTCGGTTAAACTTCAGCACTAAGTAGTCTCGTTTCGCGACGAATCATCTAGTCTCGCTTCGATAAATTTCGCAGAAAAAGTGAATCCAGTATTTAAATAAAACAAATTTTAATATTCCTACGCACAGTTACATCTCGCAAATGACAGTTTCATCTCACGACAAATAGTCTCGACCCGCAACAGATCATCTCATCTCGCCTCTATTCCAAGAGGTATTGAACTTCTGATATGATTAAAAGATACCTGGAATATATGCGTCAAAAATCATAACTTAGAAGACTTGTAACGAATGTTAGCTATCTGCCCTAGAATTACGTAATCGGCAGTGCCCGAGTATTAAATATTCCCACTATAATACGTAGTTTGTTTTTACTAAGGTTTATACAACTGAAAGATCTCTTTTGGTTATAGTTTCCCAGGGGCATGTTCGGTTGTCTTAGTCCTTCTAGATCGTTACATTACTTGAATTTTTCTTTATCCACTCCTTTTCTTAGTTTTTCAAAGACTGCTGGTTCCACAAGGTGGTTTTGGTCCCAAGTATGGTGTTTCAAATCCTTTTTCTGGTAACTTATCTGCTGTTTTGTTTCCTTCTATTCCTACATGTCCTGGAACCCATAAAAGGGTAACACTGTTATTTTGTCTCAGTTCTTAACTATATGACATGATTACAATCTTTTGTCTACGATAGTTCCTTTCGATATTAAATTATACACATCTTTCAATGGCACTGATTTCCGCTTGAAAAATGCTTGGATATGCACCTAGGCTTCCTGAATATTTGGCTCTTGGTCCAAAAAACCCTGCTCCTGTTTCTTCATCAGTTTTCGAGCCATCCGTATACCATTTTATGGTTTAGCCCCAGCTGTGTCCTATTTACATTTCCTAACCAGTTTTGTGGAGAATTTTCTCACAAAGTTAAATTTCTTTGGCATGTTATCTTAGGGCATTTCCAAAGTTTGATCAAATTGAAGTGATCGTGGTTTTTCTTTGATTGTTCCTTCCTTACACTTTCTACACTACATTACAGTGGTGATCTCGAATGTTCTTCAGACGCTTTTGGTAAGTAAATAAATTAAAGTGATTTAATTTTCAAATATTTCTATTGGTATTAAGATTTATCAAACACGAGATTGTAAAGATTATATTCAAATCCTTTGTCCTCTATTTCGATCTTGCTAAAATTTTTCGGTCGATTTGAATTCAGCATTATTATATATAAGAAGATTAAAAATAATACATCTTGATTGGTATAAATATTTAAAAATTATCTATTTATAATCTACTAATTGTTAAATCTAAGTATTATAATTTTATCCATTAGCGTTATTATTGTTTTCATTTATATCTGGCACAAATACTATGCATAGCATATTAAGAATTTTTTTTATACCTAGTTGCTTTAAAAGCCTTCAAATATTAATTACCTTCACTAATTTTGTTAAAGTCGTGGATAGTGCAATAAATTAATATTTGATTTGTAGACGTTATACATATAAAAAAATGTTATATTCGTTTTAGAATAGTTTTCATAGTGCAATTGATCGAGTTTTATTTTTATATAAAACCGACACAGAGCATGATACTTTTGGTACAATTTCCATTTAAATTTTGTCAATGTAAACCTACTGTTGTACATAGATAGTTAAAAATTTAATTTTCAAAGCGGTTTTTAACAAAGAAAAATAACATTAGCTGCTTTGAATTATTTCTTGATTAGTGTTTTTATGTAAGAGGTAAATCATATCATTTTTCGAAAACAAGCGCGATTGAAAGAAACAGTGTTGTCGGATTGACTGTGTATTTCACGTAATTTATAAAATGTTTATAATATCGTAAGTAGAATATAAGTGTACATGTTTCGTACTTGTATGATGTAGATTTTACTCAAAAGCTCTCTGAAAGCCGAATTATTGAATGTACTATAAACTCTTAGGTATCACTATAATATAGTGTTACTTTTGCTTTGATGCCATGTTTCTTAACTGTATAACCTTATAATATGTATTGTACAGACTGTCTGAACTGAATAAATATTCTTTGGAAAATTTTGAAGTATTTTTTTTTCTGCAAAACTGCAAACCGTGTTTTGGTACCCGTATTTACTTTCGGCCTTCCGGTTACCATTTCCGTTTAATCACTTTCGATTCAGAAGTGAAAATATCTGAGTTAGGTGCGCAGCTACTGATTTAAGGAATCCGAAAACCTGCAAAGTGCGAAGGTTCGAATGCGGACAAAGTTTGTTATAATGAAATCGTCCGAACTCTATGGTGTTAATGATGACTACGAAACGGGCTTTCTTATTCTGATAAAGAATTTTTCTTTTTGTAAAAATTTCCTTTGAATCTTGGACGTGTCAGGCAATATAGACGAAGAAGAAAAGTGTTGGTAATTCCTATTGAAAATGAGACTAAAATCATACCCTCTGGATGAGGCTAACACAAAAAAATCTTGGATAAACTTAAAAAAGTGAAACCAACAAATTTTCGTTTAAAACCTATAAAAATTATGAGTTCTAAAAGAGGCTAGGTATGCAAATTTATTTAAATTAGACTAAAGCATAGAGATTTTAAAGTTATTTTCGGAATACGAATTTTTAGCGTTTAGCCTCATTTTTTAAGAGGTTCTTGTTTTATTTTTTATACTTTTTATATATTTTTGCATTAGCCTTATTTAAATCAGTTTAGTCCAATTTTTGTGTTTTGGGTTTTTAAACTTTAAATTCTAGTATAGGTACTACTCTATTAACAATAGCCGATTTTTATTTTAATCCCTTTTAAGCCTGTGACCCGCACCTGAAACCGAATGCTCTCACAGTTTTATTACTCTCTCTCGATCGCGAAAAGACTATAGTCAACATCAGCATTTTAGGACTTTTTATGAGGCGTAATCTCAAAAACGTCAAAATTGTACAAAACTGGATGCAAAATGATAAAAATGAAACTTGGAAAACTGATGCTAAAAAATTCGTAGAAAATTGAACTAAATTGTAAACGCAAGACAAAAAAATGAGGGTAAAATATTAAACTGTAGAAACTTTATACAAAAATACAAGAGGTTGGAGAATTTGATCACTTGTGGTACAATCTCTAAGTAGATGATGAACACCACTTCTCTTATTTTCGTATAAAAAAGGATACATTCCAATTTATTCTTAGCAAAATTCATGCTCAACTCTTTCATTTCAGTAGAGACCTCCTTCCACAACTGTTTTTGTACATTTTGCATGTGGTACTTTAATTCACGTTGATCCCACTGATATTTTCCGATTACACTCCATCGTGTCAATACATCAATTAGATCCTAACAGGATGTGATCGGATCCTGTATCATCCGAATTACGACGAAAACGTACGGTTCTAGTGGACACTCTCCTCTCCGAACCACGTGTTTGGATTTTCGTCCGTATTCGTACGAATTGATTTCGCAGCTTTCCGGATCCGGTGGACGGGATGGTCTTATCAACATTTGGTTTAAAAGTGGTAACTTCCAGATTAAAAGTCACAACTTTCGGTTTTCTGGAAGCAGAATTTTTGAATGTACCTACCTACTACAAACTCTATTTCTTAACTGTATAACCTTATAGTATGTACAAACTGTCTGAACTAAATAAATAATCTTTAGAAAATGGTTAAGTATTTTTTATTTCATCTGCGAACCAGTAGGTACCTATATTGAACTATTATGTAGCATTATTTAATTGTAATATAACTACCAGTACCCAATAACAAACAGTACCGAGTTACCAGCTAAAATTCCCGTTTTATCATTTTCTCTTTCGGTTTAGGAGTGTCCTTTTCGGGTGCAGCATCTACTATATATAGTTCAAATTGCCGAAAGTGTTTGGTATATTTTGACCGTGGCAGATTAATTTTTTTTGGAGTCTTTATAAAGATACAGATTTAGTAAGTTTCGTTTACGTATATTTTTTGCTTTTCAAAACAGGAAAAATTGTGATTAAAAAATAATACCTCAAAAACTGACAGGAAAATATAAGTAAATAAAAATCTTGAGAAATCAAGAAAACTAAATAAGATTTAAAAAAAATTATAAAAAAAAGACAAAAAAAAATTGAAAAAACCGTCAAACTCTAAAATTGAAAATTATGGATATTTGAAAACCTTAAATGAAAGTGTAGGTAGTTAACAAAAAAAAAATTAAAAACAACAAAAAATGTTGTAAATATTGCAAACAATTTAAACAATTATTATAAATATAAACAAAACACAATTTTGTTAATAATAATAATATAGTTAAAAAAAAATTCGACCTTAAAGCTGGATTTATAAACTTGACGTCGCCGTTGCTGTTCCCGTTGCCGTTTGCAGTTGACGTTAGGTTTGCAGTTTGCTGTTCACAGTTCAAGTTGGTGTATTTATAAACCTAACGGTGGTCTAGTGCAAATGTTAAAATGCTTGACAACATGACAACTGACTTTACTGAGTTTTGTTTGTTTTTGGTTTATTTGTTATATGTATGGAGGGATAGTTATATGTTAAGTTATTGGACATTTGTTACAGACATTTATTTAGTTAGTTTTGAAGTTATTTGGACATTTATATATTTGACAGTGTATTGATAATGATAATAATAATAATAATAATAGCGTAAAACACTATAAATAAAAAAACGATCAGCAAACGAACCAAACCCAAACAACGAATAATAAAAGTAACAAGTAACAAATACCAATACTGCCATTCCTACGAACTTAAAATAGTTGACAGTTGTCTATTTTTAAAATAACGAGATTTGATTGGCCCATTGCCGAACTGCACCCCAACGGCAACAGCAAAAGATAAAACTTGGTCATCTTCGAACGACACCGAACGTCAGCGGAACGGAATCCAACTTGCGAACGTCAACGACTACGGACTTTATAAATACGAGTTAGAAATACCTTGTTTTTAACTTTGAACGGTAACGGCAACTGCAAACTGCAGCGAACGGCAACAGCAACGTCAAGTTTATAAATCCAGCTTAAAGGCCATCCTTGCAACTTCCCGCTAGTTTTAACCGTAAAGCAGTAAGGTGACGTATTTTGACTTTTTTTGAAATACTTATTTAAAAAGCCATAACTTGTTAACGCGTTATTCGATTTTGATGTTCAAGATAGCATTCGATGCAGTTTTTTCAGACCTAAAAACGATACTAGGAGTGCAAAATCGATTAGTCAAAAAATCTCTAAATTATTGAAAAAAAAACACTTTTTTTGAAATTTTTCGACAACGATATTTCACGAACGAATCAACCGATTTTAATTTGCAAAACGGCAGTCGACGTGGTTTTTTAAGCTTGAGAGCTGATTAGGTTATGAAATTGATCGATGTAATGGCCAAAAAGATATGCCCAAAAAACATCATTTTTAGCAATTGTTTTTTTCGGTTATCTTGAAGTTTCTCGAAATCTACTGGTTCGAATCGGTTCAAACTTACAGGTAATCTAAGTTAGATGGAACTCTTTGGAACGCTTTTTATTTCATTCCGATCGGTCAAGCCGTTCAAAAGTTATAAGAGGTTTACATACATCCACACACACATCCACACGTACATACAGACATACAGACACCCTCGTAAAAATAGTCAGGTGAGGTTCCAAATACCTCAAAACGTTGAGATCCGATGAAAACTCGATTTTCGAAAAACGGGGTAAAACCAATAACTTCCCGATTTAAAAAAAAAATAATTTTTTTAGCGGGAAGTTAAAAAACAAAAACAGTTGGAAAAAATTGTGCAACATTAAAAAAAAATGAAAAATTGCCAAGAACCAACCAAAATGTAAAAAACTAAAAAAACTTAATTGCAAGAAATTGAGAATTACTCTAAAATTAACCTAATTTGGAAAAATTGGAAAAATTTGTAGAAAAAAAATTAAAAAATACAGCTATGATATTAATTATAATGATTACCTACTTTGTCTACATAAATCCAGAGATTACATTTTTTATATAATTTCAGTTAAAATAAATTAAATTATTAAATACTTAATCTTAATCTTTTGATTGGACTAAACTAGTCAAAGAATTAGGATAATGTAACTACAATTAAGGGCTTTTAAGCAGGAAGTGGTCATTATTAATATTTTGTAATATTTTCTAATCTTTTGAATAATAATAAAAAATATAATAATTTGATTAACAAATAAATATTTTCCTAATCCACAAATTTAACAATTTATTATTAGAAACTATGACTAAGCTAGGTGCGACTAATAAGGCCTACCTAAGGGAGAATGTATATAAAATAAAAACTAGTTACCCGAATAACGAAATTTTAATATTAGTTTAACATATAGATAAACTACTATAAAATTTTGAAAAAAGTTGCATCTGGTGCTGTAAACAAACATAAAACTGTACATACAACTATAAAAAACCTTGTCAATAGGCCTTATAGTAGGATAATAAGGCCTAATATTTTACCACTCATAAAGAATCAAAATGGGCGTTAAATATTTGATAATTGAGATCAAATGTAATTATATTTGTATTAATTAAACCCACTATTTAAAATTACTTTTTTTGGTTTAACAAACATAAAGGCACTCAAAATGATCTGAGTTATCTTCTCTGTCAAAGGGATATATTTTTCATGTTACTACTTGTCGCATTTTGCAAATTGCTTTATATCGTTTATCCCATTCTTCTCAGAAGAGTAAAAATACCAACTAACGTAGTTTTAATTTTTGAGCTTTTGTCTTTAGTTAAATCTGGTAGACTTTATTAACCGCTAGCACTGTGTGTAAAGAAATATAGAAAAGTACAAAAATTGATTCGTGATCAATTATTTTGGTATAAAAATTTGCTGGAAGGACCGGAAAAAGATCTCATATTACAAAAATTAAGATTTAGTGATACGATTTTTAATTATTCGCGCTGCACAACTGCTCCTCACACCCACTGGTCAAACAAACGAGTGACAAACGAGGAAAGTTTGAAGGGCCATACAAGAGTGTTAGTTATCTACACGAGTGTTTTTTGAGTGAAACATTTTAAGTTCTATTTTTGATACTTGGACCTTATTTCCTGACAAGCCTTATTACCTGAATCTAACCATATTCTAATTCAAATATTAGTTTTCATTCCTCTGTACATACTTTTATATTTTAGGGATGACATAAAAATTACTACTGATTTTATTGTTCTAGGAAACAGTTATTCTGCAACTCTATAGATTCTATCAAAAAAGTAAGTGCCTGCCTATATTTTGTTATTTAATGTAAACCATTTTATGTATAAACATTATTTTAAAAATACATAATTTATCTTTACATTTAATGTCTCTGTGGATATAAAATTAAATGACATTTTAAGATCCTGTCTTATATTTTTATTCGATTAGGAGACCGGAACCATGGATTCTTTAGTAATACAGACAAGAATATATTAAATGACATTAAGTAGAAATTGAAAAAAATTCGCACCCAGCGAGACTCGAACTCGCAACCTTCAGCTCTACGCGCTGACGCTCTAACAACTAAGCTATAGGTGCCACCTAGCCATCAAATCGCCTAACGGTCATTGAATTCAACTCATGCCAAATGTGACACTTACTCACTTCTCCTTAAGTACATATAGCATGACGTTCTCTCTCATTAGAGAGAGATACTTTGTCAAATCGACAATTGAAATATCAAAGTCATTTTTTTAATGCCCTGTCTTATAGTCCAAGATTCCGATATAGGACGACCTTCACCGAGCTGGTTAATGGACCAAACATATTTTTTATGTAATTTAATATATCAAAAATATATTGCATATGAGTTGCCTATCGAATTTCAGTCCAGGATATTTTTAACTAATTTTTAAAAAAATTTTGTGCGACTGAGAGGTCCCTACCTACCGTCCCATGCGATAGAAGAGGACACAACATAACAGCGTTTGAATCCCGGCCTTTTAAAGAGAGAGAGCTCTCTGCTTTCTGGTCTTGAAAACAAGAAGGATAGCGATAGACGCGTACAGTATATATCAGTATATGTATATCTATAGATACATTAATTATATAGAGCAAATTGCTTTAATTTATTTCAGTTAATATTTTTAAATAGGAAAAAAAAGAAATAAAATTTGTAAGATAAGAATTATATATGTATTGCTATAACCTTCTTATTAACTAAAGATTTATATATACTTTAATGTAACAAAATATATACACATATATATTTAATTGATTGAAAAAAAATTAAAAACTAATCCTTTATTTTAATATGAAACTACTTCAAAATAATACTCAGAATGTACGCGTCTATCGCTATCCTTCTTGTCTTCAAAAGCAGAGAGCAGAGAGCTCTCTCTCTCTCTCTTTAAAAGGCCGGGATACAAACGCTGTTATGTTGTGTCCTCTTCTATCGCATGGGACGGTAGGTAGGGACCTCTCAGTCGCACAAAAAATTTGTAAAAATTAATTAAAAATATACTGGACTGAAATTCGATAGGCAACTCATATGCAATATATTTTTGGATATATTAAATTACATAAAAAATATGTTTGGTCCATTACCCAGCTCGGTGAAGGTCGTCCTATATCGGGATCTTAGACTTTTATATTTTTATTCGGTAAGGATCCTCAGAACAGGATGATCGTCAGGTATAACTTTGCAAAAAACTTTTGAGTAGAATTACCGGAAATGGATTCATGGAACAATGCCCCCCCCCAATTCAAGGGGAGTGAATCTGATATATCGATGGCTCAAAAATTGAGAAGGGCAAAGGTTCCAGTATATATATATATAGTATAAACGTTAAAGACAAAATTAATAAATATTGTAGTCACTTAATCGTATCACAACTCACATAGTTAGAGCATATGCACAAATTCCAATGTTTCCAGTTGCCTAATTTTGTAGGTATTATGTTTATAATTCAATTTCTTATTTTTTTAATAAATTATCTAATACATATCATACAAAATAATAAGCTAAACATGTTCTTTATTATAAAAATAACATCTGCTGTAAAATGTATTTATACATAATTTCTTGTGAAACAACAGGGTAGATAAAATTACCTCCAAAAAAAAACAAACAACAAAAGAACGCAGCAAGAACAGTAAAAAAGCTGTGAATTCCGAAATAAATATCTGAATGTATAATGAAAAAGAGTGTACATAACAATATGTTCGTGGCATATAATACACATTCTTCCAGTTTTCGTTTCCCTTTTACTACATAATAATAGTGAGCTGTATGGGTCGTCAGGCCGTGTCTGGAACGCAGTTGACTTGCCGTAAGGATCCGGGAAAAACCCAGAAAACCGAGCGTTAGGCTGAGAGAAAATAGTCCATGTTGGGGATAAATTGATCAATTCAATAACCGCAATGTGACACTAAAATTTCAGCCTCCATAAACTTGTGCTTTTACATGCTTTATTGCTTGATGTTTTCTTATTATTATTAAGGAAAATAACGTAAACCTAGAATATAATTGCAAACAAAACGATAATATTAAGCTGATAACTTCTTTAACCACTTGTGTCCCTCATTTCTTGCTATATTTCTAATGATTTCTCAGAATTATTGCAGCTCTTCTAGTCCTATCTTCCTTTTTAGGATATCGTTTATAGATCTTCCTTTTCTATTTCGTATGACCTTAGGTATTTGACCCTAGAATTACGTAATGCAATGCAGTCTGAGAGTATGTGTATTGAGCTTTCATCCTCTACGTCACAGAATCTGCATTTTGCTTCATCTACCAATCCTAGTTTCTTCATGTATCCTCTAAGGTTAAGACAGCTGAGAGATCTCTTCTGGTTGTAGTTTCCTGGGAGCGTCTTCGATTGTCTTATTCCTTCTAGATCATTTCAGTACTTGGATTTTTCGCTATCCATTTTTTTCCTTAGGTTTTCTAAGATTTTACTACTGCTAATTCCACAGGATGGTTGTGGTCCTAGGTACGTGGTTTCAGCTCCTTCTTTTGCCAGCTTGTTTGCTGTTTCGTTTCCTTCTATTCCTATGTGTCCTGGAACCCATAGGATGTAACAGTGTTATTCTGTCCTAGTTTATTTAATTTGCCTGGGCATTCCCAGACCATCTTTAAACTGATTGTTTGTGAGTTCAGACCTTTGATGGCTGCTTGACTATCTGACATAATTACAATCTTCTGTCTACGATAGTTCCGTTTAATATTAAATTCTATACATCTTTCGATATTTTTGAAATGCCCAAATATGCCTCTATCTCCCGGTATGTTAAACGACAGTCATCCTTAATTAGCTGCCGAACCGCTTGGTTTGTCTTCACGGTGTGAATCAACCCTAACCATAACGTGCCAAAAGAAGAATAACTTCAAAAACTGTGAACACCTTTCACAAGCTTAATTCTCATACCTTATTTTTTTCCTTTATTAAAAACTTTCTGATAAACCTATCTCGTAACTAAAATAAATACATATAAATTGTGTGTGGCCGTTTGTGTAAAATAGTATCCAACTAGATGGAAACAAACAATTCAGCGAAAGATAAGGTGTACATTTAGCGAGTTCCTTTAATTAGAAAAAAAAAGTATACGAAACAGGCACAGGTAGAGAAATAAATGAAAAGAGACGGACTACGAGATAGAAAACATAATAAACGATACTGGAAAAAGGTACGTTAGGTATCCAATCTCAATGAATTGCAGAAATCCATTGGCGTATCAGAAATTAATGTTGTTTAATAGATTCTAAATTTATGGGTATTGTTTTATTGATTATATAAGAAGTAAGTGTACGCTATACAGTACTGTAACGGATTATTTTATAGTAAATTTAGCAGCAGATGTTCGTAATGGATTTTAGTGATGTTTTTAATACTTTACTGTTTTATTAATCTTCTTTACGTATTTTATCTTTTATTTAATTACGATTTTTTTATTTGATGACAATTATTTTTTGCCTAATACAATTTTTTCTAATTTTAATCTATACATATAATAAAACTGTAGAAATGTATATGTTTGTGCGCGCATCACATGAAAACTACTGATCCTATTCGAATGCGGTTTTCAAAGACGTATTTGTCTTCTTTCAACTTAACATCTGGTGTTTAAAACTTTCTCCCCCCACCCCTTTAACGGGGTGAGAAAAGAAATTTTTATACAAAAATCAACACGCAACGCGAACGACTTAGCGGGTACGTCGAAATAGAACCAAAAAATGTAATTAGATTTTTTTGTCTGTCTGTCTGTATGTTTGTGCACGCATCACATGAAAACTACTGATCCGATTTGAATGCGATTTTCACAGATGTATTTGTCTTCTTTCAACTTAACATCTGGTGTATAAAAATTTCTCTCCATTCCTTAAATGGGGTGGGGTAAGAAATTTTTATACAACAATCACACGCCACGCGAACGACGTTGCGAGTAGAACTAGTTTTTAATATATTCTTTAAATTTACGCAAGCTTTGCAACTATTACGCCGTCTGAAATATAGTTATCTGTGGTACTACAACTTATTTAGGCTTCTTGTACTCCATTGGTTTATGTCACCCACTTTAGGATCTTGGTACCGGTTATCCTCACTGGTGCGTGCACTAAAACATTGGAAGTCTGCAATAATTTACTGTTTTCTTCAATTCAGTACCTCACAATGGCACAGTACAATGTTTAATTGTTTCAGTTTTCCTGATGCAGGTTAGATCTCCATTAATCAGTCGCATGGTTTGCAGGTATATCTTCACAAAAAGATAAGAAATCTTTTAATGACTTGTAGCTTATTTCTTCTGGTCTCAAGGATGGCAGTCATATGTTTGAAAACGAACTTTAAAGACTCTATATATTGACTGCCTTTTGCGATCTAGTTTGTTGTTGCACAATCTGCAGGTTGGGTCTCCATTAAACAGTCCCATGGTTTGCAGGAATATCTTTATACACGCGTGGGCTCTAAGAAATTCTCTAATGACTTGTATCTGATTTCTGCTGTTTTTTTGCACTGTTTCAACGATTCTAACTCATACCTATCCAATACATATTTTGATGTGTGCTTGACCAGAGATGTATTTTCTCTGGAATCTTAGTACTCTCTACTAGTTTGTTCTGGTCTCAAAGATGTGTGTCATATGTTAGTAAAGGAACTTTAGAGTCTCTATTTATTGACTGTCTTTTGCGATCTAGTTTCTCGCCTTGGAATAGTACCTAAGAGTTTTTTTTGTTACAGGTCCCCTGTCGCACAATTAGCAATTTGGGTCTCCATTCAACAGTCCCTTGCTGGTGTATCTTAACAGGTGCGTGGGTTATAAAAAATTCTGTTATGACTTTTAGCTGCTTCCTGCTGGTTCTGCGCATTGGTCCATCACTTCTGGCTTACATCTGTGTAATACACATGCTGCTATGTGCTTGACCAGAGATAAGTTTTTACTTGGTTGTGTTATTTATGGATCTATGCTGTCATTTGAATCCAGTCTGTATCTTCTGGTAATCCTAAAGCCGATTCTGGGTCCTAGAATATTGTTGCTGAACCTTTTCTTGCAGATTTATTTCTTGTTACATACTTATTGCAATAGTTTTTCTTTTTATCTTTTTCAATCAAAATTTTTTTAGTGCTTTCAACTTTTTTATTTCTTATTTACATTAAATTTCGAAATTTTTTTAAACATATTTAATGTATTGATATATTTCACGTTTTTGCTTTAATTTGCTTATATTTTATACAGCTCTTTACGTTTGTATAGTATTATGTCCATTTTTTTGCATTTTTGTGAATGTAGGTACTATTGTATAACTTTTTTATTATTTTCAATAAGGTTTTTAATTTTTACGTTATTTTTTTAACAAAATTATAACCAAAAAAAAATTAACAAAATATAAATACAGTTTTTAGTTAATTTAAAACATTTTTATTGTAGATTATCAAAAAAATAAAATTTCCCATAACTTCAAAATTAAAAAAACAAAATCGAAGTAAAATTTTTTTAATAGACATTTTACTTGAATAAATCAAAATATTTTTATCTTATTTTAAATCGTACGTCACTGTTGAACCTTCTGAGAGAAAACTACCGTAATTAGATACAAAGGGATCGAAAATTGGAAAAAGGGGCAGCAGAAAAGCGCCGGTGTTGGACCATGAAATTAGAACTTGCCTGAAGAGTCCAATAGAAAATAAGAATATTTATAGATGGGGGAAGAATTTCTCAATAAGCAGTTCAAGACGACGTAAAAATGTATGCTTTATGCTTTCTTTCTCATCTGCAATTTACGGAATTTAATAAGCCATTCGAAATTTATCAAATTATAGCGAGATGACGGGGAAATTGCCGCGTGATTGAGATTTGTTGCTGTATCCCAAATTTTTCGAAGGGAAAAAAATCAGTCAAGGGTGGACAATGAGCTTCAAATTTTTATTTTTTTATATTAGAAGAAAATTTCCATTTTTCATAAAAAAGCCTTTTAGATAAGTACTTATATTTTTTTAAAGAACTGATTAATATCCAATTAAATAAAATAAAGAAATAGAACACAACCTAAAAACATTGTTACCAGTACAGTTTTCTGAAAAACTGATAATTTAAAGGGTAAGGATTGGTTGAAAAGTTTTAAAAGCAATACTTACTAACCAGTAGAGAAATCACAATTTATACGCTAGGTTTAGAGCACTTTGAGTCTTTGAATATCCATGGCCTTTCAATGAGGGCCTCCAGTGGCCTCTCCACAGAGCTTGGAGCAGCCAGTTTTTCCTCTCCCAATAGTACTAGATACCGCGACCTTGCAAGGCTATCACATTGGCAAATGGCATGAAATGCGGTTTCCTTTTTCTCTTAGCAGTATAGACCGATGTTTTCATTTGCTAAGTTTAGCTAACTAAGGGGTTTTCTCAGCCGACAGTGTCCACTCTGGTTTGTCGCCTGCTCGGTGATGTTCCCACTTCTTGGTGTTCTCTAGCCTCCATTTCTCAATGGCTATCTTTCGGAACGTCTCGGCGACCCCGCTGAATAGTTCGTGGCCAATAATTACAATATTAGCTCCCGCTCGGGACAATTCATTGCTCCAAAACCGTAAGTGTGCAGGTACCCATGCCAGTTCCATACCGGCTGTAAGCTTATTTGTTTTGAGACTATCACCTTTAGAGCTGCTTGGCTGTCCCAGTATATGGCTACGGTTTTACCATGACTTATGATCTCCGTTGCACTGTGTTTTATGGACATCACTTCAACCTGAAACACTGTAGCATACGCACCTAGACTTAATTGGTGTTTCCTACTATATATATCCGATCCCGTGCTTTTTTAATTTTTGAGGCATCGGTATACCAGATTGACTCTCCTTGAATTGGGAGGCCATTATTCCATGAATTATGAATCCCCTTTCCAGTAAATCTACTCGAAAGTACCTTATTGGACAGTGTCTTTTAAGAATTTCTGTGATTACTCTGAGTTTAAGTTACTGAGGTTCTAAGAGTACCTAATTTAGAGAAGTGCAGCAAAGGCCCTATTATCCGTTTTACTGGTCTTTGGTCGGAAGTGTTTTTTCAGTAGGCTGCACTGAGTTCCTTTTTCCAATGTCGATCTACATTCATAATGCGCCATTTCGAAATGCAACAGAAAGTTTCCGGTTCGATAAAAGGAATATACTAGATCCTTTTTTGCGAGATTAGCAGCAATCTCTTATGCCCTTATACCCACAGCAAAGTTATTTTGTTGGGTCTATTGCTTAAGAATCTGTTTGGAGTTAAAAGCTGTTTTGGACTATTATATATTAAATGCTTATTTTTTATTTCTTCCTGCCTAAATAAGAGTTTGGTTGATTCTGAAACTCTTAGTTTTTGAACTGTTATTTTAATTTCATGTTTTTTGTGAAGGTTTGGCCTTGATTTGTTTTAGTTTTTTTTTAGTTGCAATTTTTATGTTTTTCAGGGTTTGTATCGCTGCTCACCGGTTCCCATAAAAATGCACAAAAAACGTTGGCACGCAAAGTGATGCTACTGCTTTTGCATACATACGTTGGTCATATTTTTTTAACTTCAACTCTGCAATAGGGAACCGGACAACTTTTCAAATAGTGTTTAAAAATAATCTTTATTCATATATATAGCCATAAAAAATAATATTTTAATTAAATAAATCCTCTGGAGTACTTGAAAACGTCAAAAACATAATTTATTTCAAATTGCCGCGAAAACAGCACTTCATGTCAATTCAGCTCAAGTGACTGATGTGGAAGGTAAACAAACTTCTAACCATATTAAAAGTGATCAATGCTTGGATAAATGAAGTATTTTGTGTTTCTTAATCATCATGGACCGAAAAAGATATCGTTGGTGTGTTGTACCTTGATGTAAAAATACATCAGTAACTACTCCAAATAATTTTTTTATTGATGTAAGAAATGATTAGACCTAGCAAGACGAAAGTGCGATGGAATGTCTGTTACTTCACCAATTTACTTTTGGTGAAGATCACTTTGATGTAAGTACTGTACCTAGAGTCTTATTACACAGCCCATTATACAAATAATCATATTTAGTGTGTATGTAATTTAGGTGTTATAGGTTATGTCTTACGTAGAATGTTTTACGTGTGCATAAACAATCTTGTATTTGTGTTTTAGCTGCCAAAGAAGCTATAGAGAATATTTAAACTTAATTATATCTTTTATATACATTTTATTTTACTTTATATTGAGAATGTTAATAAAAAAACCATTGACAAATTGTGTATAATTATTTTATTTAGTGCTTTCATATAAAATAGGGAATATATTTTTTTCCAACATTCACTTATACTAGAGATATAATGTATAACTAAAGTTCTGTTATGACTATAGTCCTTCAATTTGTAAGTAATTAAAATTAAATATTTTTAGAAAAATGCAAATAAAACGTAGAAAAACGCGAAATAACATACAAAGCAGTACTGTTTACTTATGGCTACCTACACATGACGTTACGCACTGTGATTGGCGTTTGGGTTCTTACACGTCACAGATAATTTACGCAACTTTATTTATTGATTTAAAAATATAAATCATTGTTATTTCTTAAAAATTTTTATTGAGTGATATTGTTGTATAACAAACTTTATTTTAAAACACATCTTAGATTTTTTTTCGATTACTGTCCGGTACCCTATTTGCTGAAATTCATTTTTTACAGTGATGATCACCATCCTTTTGTCAAGTCCGTGATTTTGTTATTAACGATTACAGATGTAGATGGTTGATGAGGTTTACTTCTTAAATTTTTATTTTTTTGGAAAAGAGATCTGACATTCACAGAAAATTTTCTTCGTGCAGTATTTTTCAGTAACTGTTTTTCATAATTTGCCTGTGGTTTCGCAAAATTTATTTGAAGATTGATAATTTGCCTTTGTATATAATGACTATTCTACATCAACAAAAACAAATCATTATTATAATAAATGGAATAAAAATACCTATAATCACCACACATTTGTTTCCATTAAGATTAAAGACAGACAAATTCATCATTACTAATCGTATGCTCATATCCATATAAGACCGTACAATTTTTCTGTATGTAAATATGAAGATGTTAAAAATGATTATATTGAATTAAGATTCTTCGGAGAGAAACGTGATATAGCCATATATGAAAAACAATAAAGATGTCAGCAAGTATATCTAAAATCATCTTTAAATTCTTATCACACAGCAACGAGCACAACATTCCTTAATTGCAATAATGTCAACAGTTTCTACTTAGACAAGAAAATATTGTTGATGTTGATGAAGCAATAAGTTCAGGCATATACCTACTTCCTCATTGTTGACAGTTTATAAGTGTTTGGTTTATTGACGAAGATCTTATGAATTACGACTTGCAAAACGTTCAAACTTTGTTAAGAAATTTCCTTTAAGTATCTTCAGCATTATGAATTATTTGCGCATAAATATTCTAATGAATAATTTATGCTCTGCTTTGTTCAGTATTGCGTTTAAATGTGGGTTTTACTTTGGAGGGAAAAGTTGTTATTAGCTATTTTAATTCAAATACATTACTTTGACATTCTTTGTGGTTAGAATGTTTGTCACCACTCATTAAGAGCCAGATGAAAATTATTGTTTAAGTACAGTTTGTATTGGATTACTATAGTTTTATATTACATATAAACACCAAAACTGAAAACTAAAATATTGGTTTGTATATATCTAAACTAATTATGTATGTTAATGTTACCAGTCACTGTCATTATTTGAATTCATACATTACATTATTTTTAAATTATTCTGACACATGTCACAGTCAATCTTATGTTTTTAAACATTAATTAAGTTTGACATTACTGTCACATGTCATTTTCTTTTTTGGTTTCTATATATTTTTATTTCCATGTATGTTTGTTAATGTCATACATGTATGTCACTGTCATTATTTGTTTTCATACATTTACTTATTATTCCATCACTATCACCTGTCACTGTTAATCTTATATTTTTAAACATTAATTTAGTTTGACATTACTGTCATATGTCATTTTCTTTTTCGGTTTCTATATATTTTTATTTCCATGTATGTTTGTTAATGTCATATGTCACTGTCATCATTTGTTTTCATACATTTAGTTATTGTTACATCACTGACACCTGTCACTGTTAATCACTTTTTAAACATTAATTTAGTTTGACATTACTATTATATGCCATTTGCTTCTTGGGTTTGTTTAATTCTATATTTCTATGTATGTCAATGTCATAAGTCATTACTTGTATTCATACATTTAATTATTTTTACTTCACTGACACATGTCAGTGTAAATCTTATGTTTTTAAAAATTAATTTAGTTTGACATTACTGTCATATGTCATTTGCTTTTTTGGTTTCTATATATCTATATTTCTATGTTTGTATGTTAATGTCATATGTCACTGTCATTATTTGTTTTTATACATTTAATTATTTTATATTACTGACACATGACACATGTCAGTTCCAATCTTATGTTTTTAAACATAGATTTAGTTTGACATTACTGTCATATGTCATTTGCTTGTTTGGTTTGTTTATTTCTATATTTCTATGTATGTCAATGTCATATGTCATTGTCATTATTTCTATTCATACATTTAATTATTTTTACACATGTCAGTGTCAATCTTATGTTTTAGAACATTGCTTTAGTTTGACATTACTGTCATATGTCATTTACTTCTTTCTGATTTATATACTACATTTTAGTAATAATATTATGAGTTATTGCCATTTTTTTTTGGTTTTGCATTGAGACGATTTAATTTTCCTTTTACTTGCTCACGTCTGTAAAGCTAGAAAGGTCAAGTCGGCAGAATCACTCGTATTATATCTCCAAATTTAGTGCTAATTTAGTGCTGATAACAGATATTTGGTGCTGTGATAGGGGGACTAAAAATGAGAACACTGCTATTTTTTTATTAAGCTAGCAGTGTACCATTCGTGACCGCGCTAAAACGGAAACTAATGGAATTAAAAGTCGTCACTATTTAGTGCTCAATTAGTGCTGCCAGTACAGCAAAAGATTTTTGAATATTTTTTTCAAATCAACTACTGCTAATATAACGACGCCAGCAGGCTTGAGAGCTAGAAGAATACTCTAAAACGGAAACTAATGGAATTAAAAGACGTCATCATTTAGTGCTCAATTAGTGCTGCCAGTACAGCAAAAGATTTTTGAAAAATATTTTTATTTTTTATTTTATTTTTCAAATCAACTACTGCTAGTATAGAGAAATATTATTAGGGTAAACTTTTGCGATGCGCTCTCCCACCGTCATGCGTCACGAGAAACCGAAAGTAAAACCAACATGAAATTGCTTAGTTTTTTTTACTCAAATTGAAATTTAAAGGTTTTATTCGTGACACCTTCTAAGCGGTTATAAACAAAACTAAAAAGACAACCATCGTACCTACTATAATTTCTTCTTTTAAAAATGTGTACTACATTCTGAGAGTAATTTAATCTCTTTATCGTTTATAATGACAAGCCTAATGAAACGATTTTGACACAACTGTCACCTGTCGCTGTCATTTTCTTCTTTCTTCTGATATTAATGTCATCTTCGAGGTGCTTCTTTAGATTAAATGTAAGTACCTAAGTATGCATTTTGCGGGACTAAAATGTCGAAACAGAAGTTAAAAAGTTGACGAATATCCCAAAGATCCCCTAAATCTAACACTTTCTCAAATTAAAATGTGTTTTCTATGTTTTGCATATTACATAGTAGATTTTACGATATTACAAGATTGCTAAGTTTATCGAAAAATAAAGTTACTTACATTTGACCCGAAATGGCAAACGAAGGGATATGCATTTATTTCGAATGCTCTGTTCTAATAAAAGGAAATGTCAAAACGGAAAAGATCAATTTTATTGCTTCGTTTTTTAATTTTTCCTTTTACTAAGCCATTAAAACGAACTCATCTGTCTCGTAAATTATTTACAATCTATTAATATACAACAGAATTTAAGCTTACTGATTTAAGTGGGTTGTGAACTTTATGGGTTTCTGGTACCCTGATTTTTATGGGTTATTATAGTAGTAAAAATTATTCAGCGGACCAATAATCCGGTGGTGTGAAAAATAAAGATTAGGTGACATTTATGTGATATTAAAATAATTTATTTATAAAAACTACTAAAGTACACATTGAAGTTTTACCTTCAAAAAAAAGGAATAAAATCTATTGTTAGAAACGCTATATTAATATAAAAGGAAAAGGCAAAAATGTTTAATAACAATATAACTAATTGTTCAAAATATCTACCTGAAAATTTCATTCAGTATATAGATATAACTGAAAGCAATAAAATAATTTTAAGCTATTTCCAATGGGGTGCATGCTAGTTGGCTCCGGCGGTCAGATTTTAATCCCTACTTTTAAAAGGGTCTTAGGTTAGTTGGCTCCCGTTGCCGATTCTGGGAATTAAGGTAAAGTACCGTGGTAAGTTTGTTGTGTTTTTCTAAAAAAATAATTTTAAATATACATAAATAATAAATATATTTGAGTTATGTTTTTAAAATCCATTTTTTTATTACAAATATAATGTTATTCATTTAAAGGAATAATTGTTTGTTTGTCTGTATGTGGCGAAAAATACAGAAGCTAGGGTTACCAAATAAGTACATTGTAAGAAGACACAGTTGTTGAAAAATATCTTAAATATGTATTTGGCCTTCCATTTTTGGATCCCTCCGAGGTGGATGAGTGTTTTGTGTTCGATTTCGCCCAAGTGTTATCAAATCGCCCTGCACTTCACGAATTTGCTGATTACTTGGTGGAGAATTACATCTCGGAGGACGCTGATTTTCCACCTCATATGTGAGCCAAAAAGAGTCCGTCACTGGAGCGTACCACAAACGCTTGCGAAAACTTCCACGCTAAATTTAATTCACTGTTTTATAGTCACCATCCAAATATATACCGATTTTTGGAAATTTGAACAAATTGATACATACATTAAAATGTGTCAGTCAAAGGAAAAGGTATACCGCAGGGTCGTTTTTTTTAAACAATTTGTGGAGGAAAAAATATTATTCTTATAAAACAATGAAATAAGCAAATTTGAATTTGTAAAATTAATGTCATATAAATTCCATCCAAACATTTAAAATTTAATAATTATATGTAAGTATATGAAAATAAATTTATATTATATTATTAGAACAATTGTTTATTATGAGTTTTGGTATTCTTAGAAAAAAGTAGATAGGTACCTAATCCTCTTAACCACCGGATCCAATTAGTATACGGTCATCGGAGCCAACTAGTATTCGATTAAAAGGGTTTTCTGACCACGGGAGCCAACTAGTGTGCGCCGTTCCAATGAAGGTAGGTAAAAAAATATTCAACTAATAAAACAATAAACAACTGTAGCTAAAATTGAAATTTAAACATTTTTTAACTAAATTCTCACAAATATGATTAAATTAAATAAAAATATTTATGACAAAATATGAGGTATTAAATTTTCTGTGTTGACATTTATGGGTCAATAACTTAATTTTAACTGTATTAAAATGTACATTTTTAAGCAGATGAAATTTTATTTATGTTTTTTTAAATATAAAATTTTAAAAACATACACCTGTAAATATTAGATAAATAAATATACTTCGTTTTTCTTTGGGACTTAATTTTATGTTACAATTTACAATTTAACAGAAATTAGACAGTTCAGCAGTAATTTGAGAAATAAACAGTCTTTGACACTTTAAGAGTATTTTAAAAGTTTGACAGTTTTTACAATTAACTAGTAATTTGATGTTGAATATTTTTTAAGATTTTATGAATTCGTTTGCGGAATTTAAGAGCTGATTAAAATATACATTTTCAAGCAAATAAAATTTTGATCATTTTTTGAACTAAAAACCTACACTAAATATTAGGTAAATAGATATACTGTCACATACGATAATAGGGTAGTTTAATTGTTTGATATTTTATTGTATTATTTTGTATTATTTTCAATTGTAATTTTCCAGGCCAAAGTCAGTACGTTAGATTTCAAGGCGACCTTATATAGTTTAATTCTTATTCTCACGTAGCGTAAGAATTGGCTATAAAAGAACGTCGTTGAGGTCGTACTCGAGGAGTTCGGAGTCTGAGGTTGTCTGTAAGGGTCACCCTTCGGGGTGTCCCTAAAACAGACCCTTGGGTCTGGGCCGTTGTGACTCTTGAGGTATTTTCGTGAGTAAGTGTGACATGCCACCATGTAGATTATTTGGTAAGATTAGTTAAGATTTGTATTTAGTTATCCGTTATTCATTGTTATTGTTTCTTTGTTAATATATTTGTTGTTTGTTTCCTGTTGTTTATCTAATCTTTCCCTTGGTTAGTTTTCTGCCAGGGGTTAGATAACCACGACCTGGGTGGGAAGTGCCTTTAGTAAGCTACCCCTCATCCTAAAACACTATGGCACATCCCCCAACCCCCCCAGGCGTGACAATACGTCGTTTTTTTAAGTATTTAATTTCATTTTACATAGATTGATAGATTAGCCAGTAATTTGACAGTTTAAAAGTAATTTGACAGTTTAACAGTAATTTCACAGTTTAACAGTAATTTGACAGTTTAACAGTAAAGTTAAACAGTATTTGACAGGTTAATGGTTTAACAGTATTTTGACAGTTTTACAATTAATTAGTAATTTGACAGGTAAACAGTATAATTTGATGTTGAATTTTGGTTAAGATTTTATTAGTTCATTTGCGGAATTCAATACCTGATTAAAATATACGGTCTTAAGCCGATAAAATTTTATTTATGTTTTTTTTTGTAATAAAATTTGAAAACTTAGAAACATGTATTATGTAAATAGATATAAGTCGTTTTAATTTGGTATTTAATTTTACACTTTAACAGACATTTTACAGATTAGCCAGTAATTTGACAGTTTAACAGTAATTTGAAGTTTAAAGCGTAATTTAACAGTTAAACAGTATTTGACAATTTAATAGTTAAGAGTTATATAACAATTTGTTAGTATTTTAATAGGTTGACAATTTTTACAATTAACTAGTAATTATAAAGTCTAAGAATAATAATTGGATGTTGAATTTTGAATTTTATGAGTTCATTTGCGGAATTCAGTAATAGTATTAAAATATACACTTTAAAAATGATGAAATTTTATGTGTTTTTTTATAAAATTAGCTTACACATAAGTAAATAAATATACTTCGTTTTTCTTTAGTACGCACATAATGTCACTTTTAACTTTTAAGTTTAAAAAATTTGACAGTTTCACAGTTATTTGACAATTTAATAGTTATTTGACAGTTTAACATTTATTTGACAGTTAAACATTTATTTAACAGTTTAACAATATTTTGACAGTAAAGCAGTATTTTAACAGTTTATAACTTGGAGATCAATCAAGTACTAAGGTACATGCACCCTGTAAGGCCCACTTTTTGCTAAATTTTAATAGCTGGAAAAGAAATATAAATTTGTGAAAACTGCCTTTATCACAACATAGTTCATTTATTTGTGAATAAAGTAATCATACAAATCAACATGTTTGGAAACAATTCGTTAAGATAAT
This sequence comes from Altica lythri, assembly GCA_964028335.1. Lineage (NCBI taxonomy): Eukaryota > Metazoa > Arthropoda > Insecta > Coleoptera > Chrysomelidae > Altica > Altica lythri. The sequence goes on from OZ034804.1 coordinate 54,895,641, forward strand.
AATTGTTTTTTAAAACCTTCAAAGTGGGCTTTTTTAGGAACATAGGCACCTATCATAGCCCGATATTAATTATGTAATCAATAAACCCTATCAAAACAAAAAATAAGTATTTATGTAAAACTTGACCTAATATTGTATGATATTCTTAGGTAATCAGTCTGATACAAAAGTTTTTTTGGTCACAAATTGGACGGTGGGCCATCTTCGACTTAGCAAAATTTAATTTACCTAATAAACAAAAACCTCTACATAGACTCAACAAATAACAATGTTGTGGCGTTATTCTAATAATCACTTTTGGAAAAAACATGTTTATTTAAAGACCAAATATTTTTTTCAAAAACATCTGAATTGTCTCATATCTTCGATTGGCCCGAGCCATCATAGGATGTGATGGGCCTTTATAGGGTAATTTACCCCGCCACAAGAACTATTTTTTATAAATGAAAATTAACAAATAATATAAACAACTCTTACGTTGAGTCAAGTGCCCATAAACCCAAGTAACGCTATATTTAAAAAAAACACGAAAACTTCTTGTTTTCTTAAGAAAATACTAAAAAGGTTTAAATTAGAAGATTATAAATCGTCAGCCCTTTGCAACGACACTAAAAAACTGGCAACCACTGCAAAAATGACGACTGTCTTCCTTATTTATGAAGTTGCAATTTTGTCTATGGCACTAACCGAACATGGGCGCAAAATTTAAATTCATTTGAACTTTTAGACGTACAAAATATTGAAAGTGGGCCATCTTAAGAACTGGGCCTTATTAGGCGTAAGTACCTTATAAAAGCAGTAAAATATAGTGGTCAATGGTAGTTGACTTTCTTATAGCAAAGAGAGGGTTTAGTGGTCTGGGTTATATTGATAATTTAGTTATTGTAGCAAAAGGTAAACATGACAGTATTATGGCTGAACGCATGCAAAATGTCTTAAACCTCATAAATACTAAGTGTTCGAAGAAAGGACTTTTAGCCAATCTTAAAAAACGACAGTCATTTCATTCATCAACAAAAGGAAAACAATGATTTAATCCCCTTTCATAAATTTAGTAAAGCTTTCGCTTTTAGAAGAAGTAAAATACTTTAAGGTTATCATCAATAAAAAACTTACGTGGAATCCACACTTTGCAAATAAAAACTCTAAAGCTATAAGAACTATGTGGACTTACTCTAAACTTTTTGGGAAATAATGGGTTAAAGCGTTTTATTCATTTAATTTAATGGCTAAACGAAACGTAACAAAGCAACAAATAGTTAATAGAGTTCCAAAAGATGCAAAACTTGAACTTACATAAAGAAAAGATTGGATAGTGCCTATTGTTTAACAAAGTCTCTAAAAGAACACCCACTTATTTTACTTTTGGAGTAGGTATAGATGTTAATTTTAGGCTCTTAATAGCTCTGGAAAATACTCCTACAATTTTACATGCGGAGCTATTAGCAACAGACTTCTGTGCCTTAATAAAGTACTTAATTAAGCGAGAACATTTTTATTGCTTTCGATAGCCAAGCTGCTTTGAAAGCTTTATAACTTAGATACCACGTTCCAGTCCAAAACAACTTGGAACTGCAAACAGTCTCTGTAGCAACCGGCAGAACACGAAAGTATGGGAACCGCGGCATAAAGGGATTGTTGGAAACGAGATTTCTGATGATAGTTTCGCAACAGAGCGAACTAGTTCTTCTTTATCTGTGCCGCATTATGCATGAAGTTCGTAATTGAAAAAAGGAACCCAGTGCAGCCTACTGGAAAACACTCCAGAACAACGACAAAAAAGAGGCCTTCACTGCGCAATTTTAATTTACTCTTGGAGCTTTAAAAACTTGATATTGAAGGAATTCTTACAGGATACTGCCCACTGAGGTACCATCTCTGTAAAATGTGCAAAGTGGATAGTGGAACATGGACATTGTATGAGTATGAAGATGAAACAGATAAACATATTAAACGTATTGTTGTCGGCTTAGAAAACACCTAAGTCAGCTAAACTTGGCTGATAAAGAGATCTGTCGATACTGCTAAGAGGAGGATCAAACCGCATTTTATGTCCTATGCCAATGTGAAGCACTTCCAAGCACTCGGTATCTAGTATTGGGAGAGGAGAAACTGGCTGCTCCAAGTTACGTGGAGAGGCCACTGTCAAGGCTATTAAGTCTTGTTAAGAGGATAGGGCTAGAAAAGGTGCTTTAATCCTATCCAAGAAATAATGGGTGTTTACAATAGATCTATATATCTAACTATCTATCCACCTATCCCTTGTTTGCTAACAAATAAATTATTTGGGACTGGACTTCTTAGAGCCTGATCATGTTATAAACGTACATCATAAACTTATAATAGATTTTCTACGAAGTCTAGAACTTATGGACTCAGAATTAAATGTAGGGTATCTATGTAAGTATATAAAAAAGATCTTTTAGGTCGCATTGTAGTAAGGTCACCTGGGTTAATCGACTCACTTCACTTATAATCTACACTCTACAATCTTTAATAATAACATTTGCAATGTGCTAATAGTCATAAATTGTATAAGTTTTTTTTCAAACGATAACAGTCAAAAATATTTACTTATAATGAGTAATTTTAAAGTAAATACTATTAACACCTACTTTCTTAAATGAGCTTTTATCAATTCCACAGTGTATTATGCTTATATGACTAATAAATTACTATACTTTATGTGGGTAGGCACCGCTTCAAATCAATAACACATTTGTTATTTGAAATCTACCTATATATACAATTATTTATAAAAATACAGATAAAAATAATTATATACATAAGTCAATCCAAATAATTTTAATTTTATCATGAAGTATTTGTGGTGTCAAAACAAACAGTAAATAAATAAATAAAGCTGTTGGTGATAAAGTTTATTTGAATACTATACTCGTATAACTAGATTTAATATAAACAAAGTTTTGTTTTATAATTTTATTCATAATTACTTAATTTGGCGACTCCTTCCTGTCAAGACAATATCCGGGCATGTGGATTTAGCACTTACTATAACAATATATATATATATATATATATATATATATATATATATATATATATATATATATTGTTATAGTAAGTGCTAAATCCATATTGTCTTGACAGGAAGGAGTCGCCAAATTATATATATATATATATATATATATATATATACATCTTTGATACAAAGTCAGACCATTAGACAAAACCGTTATCCCGAGCCATCGATTTCTGATAGAGTTAGAGGAGTATATATTTCAAATTTAAACTTAGGTGATATATGAGGTAATGAATTATGAAATATATACTCGACATTATTCGCAAATAAAAAATTTGTATATCGCCTAAAAATATTTAACATTCTTGAGCCAAACGTAGATTCATACAGATCCGATCCATGATATACTTCTACAGGTATCGGTACGGTAGAAGCCGAGCCAAGCAATGTTGCCGTTTTATTACAAGGTACAAAATGTAAAAACTTTCAAATGATTTTACATTTGGCCGCTTTCGGTTATAAAATCATTTTCACAACTTCGTCAACAAATTTTCTGCCTAAAACTTTTCAATAGAATGTGCTTAAAATGCTGCGTAAAAGTACGATATTCAAATTAAAGCTTGTAAAGTAGATCAACAAAGTGCTTATTTTAAAAGTATTAAAACAGGAATTAACATTAACTGATCAAATGCTAAGTTATTTTATTTAAGTTTATTATAAGTATTGTGGCCAAAGTTATTAAACCCTTAAATAACAATACACTACACTAAAACAATAAACATATGTATTATAGACCCGCAGGCCGCCCCGGCTTTGCACGGGGATTAAAGAAAAATAACAAAAGCCATTAAATTTATTGGGTCAACGCTTCCCTGTAAACAATATTACATGTTGTTTTATTTTCTGGCAGCAAAATAAATTTATATTCTGGTGCTCCGACTTGCCTTAGGCGGTTGGCCATGAGGAAAACCGATCCCCACTAATTGGAAGGATTGACCTTGAGACTTATTATTAGTAAAAGCGAAAGATGTTTTGATAGGAAATTAAAGCGGTTTAAATGGATTTGGTAGAACAGTTGGGATCATCGGTATCCTCAGTGTATGAGCTAGTTGACCAGCTGGTGGTTTAGTTATAATGGTTGCTACAACTTAATTGTCCTTTAATTCCTGTATAAGTAGCCTCGTCCCATTGCACATGCTAAATTCGTGATATCTGTCGTGATTATGAAATACCTAAGTTATTTTGATAAGGATTAATACCAAGATAAAAACTTTTAAAAAATAAAAAAAATAGTTATTGTGACGTAACTATGAATATAATAATTAACTAGTATTATTTTTTTTATGTGTTCTAGTGACATTTTATAAAGCAAAATATAATTTCAGTTTCTCTAATGTTTTTTTAACTGAGATGGAAATTCATAATATGTTGTATTTGTCTTTAACATTTTATTGTTTACTGTTTACATTTTATTGTATTATCTTTATCTTTATTATTTGTATGATGATGCTAAAAAACCTTATGTTTTAACAGTTAATTAAGTATCTATCTATCTATCTATCTATCTATCTATAACAGTTAGACGTATGGTGTCGCGGAATTTTTTGTAGATAATTATAAATTCTTCAAAATCGTAGTACATTATTTTATTCTATAGGTAATCAATAGTATTCTCAGCACACGCGATGTAAGGATTTTAAGGTTATTTTGGTTACATTAATGGCATTTTAGTAAGGATCCCTAGCTTGCCCAACGGTGAAAGAATTTTCGAAATCGGTCCAATAGTTTCGGAGCCTATGCATTTCAAACAAACAAAAAATCAAACCTTTCCTCTTTATTATATTGGTATAGATTAAAATAATATAATAATTAATGTTAATTATGTTTAGGCGTTCACAATTTCACGTCTGTCATGTTGACAAACGCCATGGAAATTTCTCTATTGTCTCACAATTGTTAGATAGTAATGGAATGTTTAATGGTTTAACTTCTTGGCTCCGCAAGTATAAAAAAAACATCATGAACCCGCAGAACGCGCTTGCGCTCTGTTGCATTCTTAAAATCCTTTCTGAATTTTCTCACTGTCATTCTGACTGGAGTAATCGAAATGAACTATGTACAGTGAAAAAAAATCACATTTTCGAAGAAGGTATTCTAATGAAATATAACTATTTTTTATTGAAGTCTTAAAAAATTTTATCTACTCTACCTCATATTATGTATCAATTTTTAGTTCGTGAAAACTGTCATTATAGACAGCAGTGCGTAAAGGATTGAAAGTGTGCGTGAAGTAACAATGTATTTTAAATGGGATTTACTTTTTCGCACTGTTTTTGACACACCTTCAAATAATCAAATATCCTTAGCATTCGCGTTGTCATGGTGTTGCTATGAGAGCATTAAATTTCAACAAAAGTCATTCTGACAGTTTTGTAGTTTAAATTTTCAAATTTGAATTTGTAATTAGTTTTTATTTGTTTATCGTAGATAAAATATTGTATGAAACTGTGCGTGAAGTGCTTTTTGCGCACTTACGCGATATATAGCACTCACTTCGCTCGTGCTCTAAACATCGCGTGCGTGCGCAAAAAGCATACTTCACGAACTGTTTCATAAATAACTATTCTACATATTAATCGATTTTAAATTGTTAATTTGCTTTATTTTTGTTTATGTACAATAATTAAACTACTAAGAAAGATTTTGAAAATGAACACCTTTAAAAAAACTTATTTAAATGAATCTGTCGACATGAAAGATGTGTGATTGTCTACGTCAATGCAGATAAATCTTTATTATGTATATATTTTAAATAGTTTTTCGAATATAATAATTAACTAGTATTTAAATCACAATTATTAACGCCTGTCAATTTTTTTGACAGAATAAAGTTTGGTTCGTTGTTTACATGTGGTCAAAAAAGAATTGTTCTAAATTAATATCTTCTTAAAAAAATCGTAATGGAATTCAAACGTAATAGTGTAATTGCATTGTATTTGGCTGGAAATTCACAAACAGCAATAGTTTGTCAGCTCCATTATTCAAATGTGAATAAAATGTTTGTGTATTAAATATCGAACCATAACTCGATAAAACGAAACTGGTAGCATCGCTTAACGCAAAAAAGGTGGTCAGTCCTAAAAAGACAGTATCATTTAAAGAAATTATTCAAAATGTTACGAAACGAATACAACGAAATCTTCGTCAAAGTGCCAATCAACTAGCAGCACGTCTGCTTGTTTCACGATATAGCATTCAAACCATATTGAAAAATGAGCTACATTTAAGGCCCTACAAGATACAAAAAGATTTTACAGGGGCACAAAAAAAGTTAGGCTTGAGAGAACTCGAGCATTGAAGGTCTTTGCCGAACGTGATTGTCTTTTCTGATGAGAAAATTTTCCCCATTCAAGAGTATGTGAATAAACAAAATAATCGTGTTTGGTTAGAGCACAAGTCCAACGATAATTTGGACACAAGTGTTGCCATAACTGCGAATAGACGCAATCCTCTGGTTTTCATCGAACAAGGAGTCAAAGTAAACCAAGAGGTGTACCGCCAAAAGATCCCTAACGATGCTTTGCTACCTTAAGCACGTAAGCACTTTGGTACAATCCATTAAACATTACACCATATTCACCGGACTTGAATCCCATGGATTTCTCCATATAGTCTATTTTGGAGAGTAAGGTGGCCACTAAAAAAATACGAAAGTGTTGTTTCATTGAAGTCAGCTCTTGTTCGAAAATGGAATAAAATTCCGCAAGCTCACTTTCGGTCAGCATGCAATGCTTACTATGGAAGACTGAATCAAATAATCAGAGCCAAAGGATGTCATATCAAGCCGTAACATGTTTTTCATTAAATGTAATTTGTTTCACGAAATTTCAATAAAAACTAATTAAAATTTAAAAAAATACAGTGGTTTCATTTGGTAACACTTGGTCTTAGCCACTCTGGATAATAAAATAGATGGTCATTGTCCCTTTTTTAAATATTTTGAGTTGTAGAATCAATCTAGTAGTTTACTCGCCGAAAAAAATTTTTTATACTCGTAAGCCTCTCACTACAAAAAATGTTACTTAAACAATATTTTATGAATACTGATAACGTGCGATGTTGCCAATAGAAGTGGTTTGGGATTGTGCATTTCGAAACGTATACAAATAGAAGCAACCAGCGCTTGTATATAGTTTTATGCGGATTTCTTTGGAACTAACTAAACATTCTTCGTACAAAGTTGAGCCACTTTAGTTCAAATTTGTCTTTAACTTTTTGACTATTGACAGCTCAAATATGGACAGGTGGCTATCATGTGCGTTAGATAATGCCATTAACTTTTATTTTCTTCTGCATTAGTGGCTATATTATTCAATTTAAGGTAGAAAAATGCGCTAAACCATCCGGAGCCACATATATGGCTCGGGACTGTTTTGCTGGCTCGGGATTGTGCATTCACTTTACTATGTCTGGACTGACTTTGTATCAAAGCTGAATATATATATATTGTTATAATTTTTCCTTCGTGGATTCGGGATAAGTGATAAACAGCAGATAAACTTACCAATTTATTGGTCAACACAAATAGATAACAATTTTTTAAACTAATTTACACAACTTTAATACAGTCACAATTACTAAATAACGTCTTTACAATATCTCGTACAACAATCCGCACTTTATCGCCAGCTATTACACTTACAATTCTTATTTATCGCCAACTAATAAAATTACCACTATTATTTATCGCCAACTATTACAATAACAACTGTCCTCCCTCGTCCAACGCGGTCCCTTATATACAGAATTAATTCTTTCTAGAACGTCTCTGAAATTACATCTAGAAAGACAAGCTTTCTAGAACCGAATGTTCCAGTAGCCAATTCGAAGAATTCTAACACTCACACCTACGTCTGGGCGACAGGTCCGGACCGGTTCGTAACAATATATTTTCTTTTGTTTTTTTTCTTCTAATCTAATTATCTTTCTGTATCGATTAACTCCTTTTTTCTATTGCTGTATAAATAGCTGTTTCCTCTCGTCCATTTCCAATTACTTTTCTTTTATGTGTTTGTTTTATATTTAACTCTTCTGATTATACGAGAATTGTCCTTTTAGTTTTGCATATAGCCATAAAGACAAAAAATATATAGACTTAAAGAACTTTACTGCTTTTCAAAACAAGTCTTACCAAGATCGATAGACTTTTGCATACGTTCAAATCGATGACTTCTTTTTGCGACTGGAATCGCTGCCGATGCATTAAATTTTTGATCTTTGGTAAAGTGAACTTTTTGTATTCTTTTATTTTCTCGTTTATTTTCATTTTGTTGCTCTTTCACAGTTTTAATTTTTTTCTCTATATTATTAATCATATTCTGTTGTATATTACCCATTTTCTCCATCTCTTTTAATTCATCGTTCAATTGGATTTCCATTTGATTTAATTCATGCATATTTCAACTGATTTACTTCTTGTTGTATTTTAACATTTTCTTCTTTAGTAATATTTTTTATTTCATTTTTATGTTCTGTTGTAACATTATTGATAGCTAATTTAATTTCTTTCATATTTTCTTTTAAAATTATCTTTAAATCATACTTATCTCCTTTCCCATTTTTATCTTGTTTTTCTTTAACTAATTTTATTTCTTCTATATTTTACTCAAAATTTTCTTTAAATCTTTCTTACCTACTTTTTTATTTTTCTCTTATTGTTCTACATCTAATTTTATTTCCTCTATATTTTTTTTATTTGCTTTACATCTTCCTTATCTTCTTTTCCATTTTTCTTTTGTTTTTCCATGTTTTCCAAAAAATTTTTCCCAATTTAATTTTTTCTCTTCTCCTGAATTGTTTTCTATTATAGCTTCTGCTTCTATTCTTTTGATATTAAGATTGTCTGAATTTTTTTGTTCCGTATCCGTTATTCTCTTCTATTTGTATATATTCATTAATTCTCCTTTATCTTTATATCTTATTTCTTGTATTTCTTCTTGTTTTTTTTTCTATTTTTGCTGTTTTCCTTTTTCTTTTAATTTTATTCCAATTTTTGTATTTTTCGGGTTACTTTCAACATGCAGATTTTTCATATGCGGTAGGTTTTCTAGAAAAAGTTGCAACTAAATAAACTAGCGTAACACCGTATCACCAATAAATTGTAAAAAATAACTTAAAATAGATATGTACCTTACCTAAATATTTTACTATAAGGTGTATGAGATAGTTGGTAGGTATCTTTTTTTACGTTTAGCAAATAAATTCTAATTGTTCTTTTATTATCCGGGTACAAGGATAGTCACTAAAAACATATATTTCATTCCCTTCCCAAAGGCGAAAGGAGTGGAAAAGGTCCTTGTACAAAAGTTATAAAATATTCTTGGGTTAGCAACGTGCATTTGACAGGAGAAATGTAATTTGTGAGTCCCTAATGTTTGAGGGGCAATCTCAAGAGCACTGGGAATTGGGAATATGAAAATGGAGATTTATACCGTTTCATAAATAAAAGGAGTCATCTGCACGATGTTTGTAATCTATTCAAATTTATTGTTCGAACATGTCTCAGTAAATTGAGCAATTTATTCATATTATTAGATGTTAATAAATTGTGTTAAGGTAAAAAATAAAAAATTTAAAAAATATAATGAAAATGTAAAATTAATCATAACTATTAAACCAAGCAAAAACGCTACACCTATTGATATAATATTTGTTTTAAATTTTGTGGAACAATCTGACGAGACCTAATTCGACGCCCCAAATCATCCCACAATTGCTCGCTAGGGTTCATATCGGGGCTCTTGGGAGGCCATACTATGGTTGCTATACCAACTTGGTTCAAATATTCACAAACAATTTGGGCAGTGTGTGGCCTTGCATTGTCGTGCATTAATAAAAATGCATCTCCAACGAATGATGCAAATAGTACTACGTACTGCTCTAAAATGTTCTCTATGTACATATTGGCCGTTAGAGCATTTCTTGGAAGCGCGTAAAGTTCTGTACGGGCTAACATTGAAATTCCTCCCCAGACCATTACGGAACCACCTCCAAAACTCTTTCGCTCTTCAATCATATCCTGTTCATATCGTTTTCTAGGTCTTCTTCATACTCTTTGGCGACCATCACTTGAATATAAACAGAATCTCGATTCATCGGTAAATAACACTCTATCCCATTCGGGATCACGCCAATCTCCATATTCTCCGACGAAGCGACGACGAGCTTTCCTATGTCTTTGAAGTAATCTTGGTCCTGTTGCTGATCTCCTAGCTCTTAGATTAACTTCCTTCAATCTTCGACAAATCGTTTTATCACTTACATGCGTTTCGCGTACCTCTATTAATTGATGGTTTGTTTTAACAGCAGTTTGGAAACGATTGCGCAAAGTTTGCAATCTAATAAATCGATCATCAATATTGAAGGTACTCCTAGGGCGCCCTGAACCAGCTCTTCTATGACATTGGCCAGTTTCTTGATACCTCTGAATTGCTCGCCGTCTAGTTGTTTCGGGAAAACCAACCGCTCGTGCTGCATATCTTTTACTTTTACCATCCTCTAAAGAGCCATAATTCGTGCAACCTGCTCGAGTGTAATTTGTTGAACCATTATAAATTTTCGCCAAAAACGACTACACAAACTACTGACAGTCAGAAGTTTAGCCAAAATGACACTGTCACAAATAAGCCGTTTCTCGGCCTACTTTTTACTATTGAAAAAAAAAAGGATTTTTGTGTTGGGAGTAAAACTTTGCTTGAAAGCCTCTATCTTTTGAACCATATAAGATAGAGACATGATTTAAGACCAAAAATGTAAGGGAGGCTCTACTCAAAAGAGTTAGTACGACTAGAGTAACAGCAACGTCCACAGGGTGTGTCAAAAATAGCGTAAAAAACGTGTACTTGTTATTTAAGCAATACTGGCTACAAACCAAAATTATTAAAACCTCTTATAACCGCGTCGTAATACCAAAGAACCATTCTCTAAAATAAAAAAAAAAAATTGCAATCGGACCACCAACTAAAAAGTTTTGAAGGTTTATATTTTCTGAAAATCTTGGGTGCGCCACTTTTTTTGTCCTTCAGTGTAGTTAGGTTCTACTCTGCATTTGTTACTACTCTTGAGAGTGCTTTAGGGGTCCTTAAAGTCCCTACAGCTGCCTGCCTATCTGCATATTATGTTGATTTGTAAGCCGTTAAGTAATTTTCCTCTGCGAATTGCAAGATTGCATATACTTCTGCTTGAAATACAGATGTACATGTTCCCAGAGGAACAAAATCCGTCACTACTGTAAATTCCTTGTCCTAAAACCTCTTCAGTCTTAGACGTGTTTGTGTACCATATGTAACCCTAATGCTTGGATTGCAAGCTCGCTTTTTACCAATCCTCTCTTTGATGTATTTCATGGATTGGAATGGAATCCTGGAATGACTCGTAGTTTATTTCTGCTGGTTTTTTGAAGCTCTTCGGTAAGAAGTCTGTTCAATACATATTCTGCTGTGTGTTTGACCAGAGATGTGTTTTCAGTGTTGGTGAATCCAGGCTTCGGCTCTGGAACCCAAACTAATTATATTCCGCCGTGATTTCCAGTTATACTCGGGATTTGTTGCTAGTCTGATGAGCGCTTTAGGGGTTCTTAAATCTTCTATAGCCACCTAACTATCTGTGCATATTATGTTGATCTGTATCGATTTGTAAGATATTTTCCATAGCGCATTGCTTGAAATATACCTATATGTAGAAAATTCCAGAGAGACGACAAAAATTCGTCAGTGCTGTAAATTCCTGCTCTTAAAATTTCTTTAGTTTTAGACCTGTTTGTGTAACAGGTGTAACCCTGAAGCTTGTATTGAAAGCTCGCTTTTTAACATTCCTTACTTTAATTTATTTCATTGATTGCAATGAAATCTTTGAATGACTTATAGCGTATTCCTGCTTTTTTTCGTTCTGCTCTTCTAAAACAAGTCTGTTCAATCCACATTCCTCTGTGTGCTTGGCCAGAGATGTACTCCCAGTATTGGTTGGATCCAGGACTAGCCTCTGGACCATAGTTTTTGGTACTCCAATAGCTGGCTCTGGACAGTATAAGTTTATTAGCCTGTTCTAATCGGCATTTGTTACTAGTCTGAAGAGCGCTTTAGGGGTCCTTAAAGCCCCTACAGCTGCTTGTCAATGTGTGCAAATTATGTTATCATTAATATTTGTAAGCCCGTAAGATTGTTGCATAAAATGTTACTTTAAAAACAAATGTATGTTCCTAGAGGGATAAAAATCCACCACTGCTGTAATTTCCTGTAACCATAAAGCATATGTTGAAAGCTCGCTTTTTACCATTCCTCACTTTGATGTATTTCTATTTGAAATGTTTTTTAGGAAGGTATTTAGGGACTTTGTGGTCTGATTTCATCTCGCAGATTTCTTCTCAAATTTTCTGCTTTATTTTGTTGTGTACTGATTTAACAAAAATATTTCTCAGATATTCTTGCAGCTTGTGAAAGACCACCATCCTACCTCTATCAGGATTATATAAATAAAAAGAATGTCTACAGGTATGACTCTCAAAAACAATTAATGAAATAATTGTGTTTTTTTTATATAACCTTAAACCTAAATATAGATTTCAAGAGTTTAAAAATACACAGATATTTTAATATTTTTGTACTCTTATATTAATATGTTCTAAACAAAATTCCGTTCTTGTTTATTTTTCTGACCCACATGCACAATATGTTTATTAGAAAACCTTTTTTAACTACAAAAGAATAATATAGTGAAACTCATCGAACATCAAAGAACTCTCTAATGTTATAATTATTCACATTTTCAATATTATTCGAATTAATTTATTGCGATCTGACAATTTGTTAGAATATTAAACAAACAAAATTGAAAAATTAAATAAACTTAAGCATCGTTTGATCTATAGGTTGGTAATGAACAGGATAAAATTATAATGTTTAAAAGTTATGATTAAAATACCTTAGATTTGCTTATGCTTTTTTACATTTTATGAATCTACCATAATTTAAAGTTTTTAATTTATTTTACGTTGGTTGATGTTTTTGACACTATGCTTCTTATCGGGTGTTTTTGGTAAACGTAGAAAAATCGACAAGAAAAAACGTTACTAAATTGCAGAAAGAGAAAATCGCACGCATTGGTATAGTATATCTAAGCACAATTTACCAACACGCCTCCTAATTCTATCAAAGAGACCGGCTTCCTAATAAAGGTTGTCAGATTTATTTCATAAAATTTCTAAATTTATATATTATGAAAATGTTCTCTCTACTTTAATATTTAATACACTCTCAGCAAGATAATATAAAATTATTCTTAAAAAATATATAAATTAATTAAGTTGTTTCTACCAAATATCGCTCTGGTTTGCCGACGTTTTTTGTGCAGTTTTTTTTTATTAAATTTAGTAAATCCGAATAAAATAAATTACTGATATACCTATATGTTGTAGCATTTTTAAAAAACCCGAATAATAAAATTTCTTTTTTTAACAGTTCTTTTCACTTAGGCCGACTCTGTCCTAAATTTTATTCGAGATGTTTCCAGAACTCTGAAGCGTAACGGTCTTTATGGATACGAAAATATCGATTTTCTTAATTGACCAATGGGATTTCGTGCTTAAAATCAGGTGGTTAAGCGAACAACGCTTACGCGCCTTAGCGTTAGGGAACGAAGATGGATTCCGAATATGTTAACGTAGGTGATAAGACCTCTGTTACCTACCTAAGTCCAATTTTGGTGTCTTTTTTTATTTGATGCTTAAAATTAAAAGCTAATTAATGTTCCTAGTGGTGATAGAGTCAGTTAGTGTTTATCGTTAATGGTTTTGGTGAAAGTTACCGATAATTACCTATGGTTGAGGCTTGTAAACCGCCGAATTTTGCCGTATTTCCGAGATTAGGTTAGAAGCTAATCTGATTACCTAGGAGCCATTTTGTAAGTCTTTTTATTGCATAGTTACTAATTTTTTACTACAAAAAAAGAGTACTGTTTCTTTCTTTGGATATCGGATTTATTTGTAATCCACATCATTAATATCTACGTATGAAGAGTTAACATATTTAGTGATCGTAAATTCCAGAGTGTAACTCAGTTTTTTGAAAAACCGGTATCTGTAAATTTAAGTGTGAATTTTTTTGATAAGTAACTTCAATACCGATAATACCTACATAACACGCCATAAAACAAAAAGTGATCGTGACGCCAGGTTGTGATTCGTTTTTTTTTTTGTAAAAGCATTTTATTAATAATTTTTGTTTATCACTGTACCTTTCATATGTAAGTTTGCTAAATATAATTAGTTGTACAAGTACTCTTTTTTTAACTCGAGTTAAACCAAAGCAAAAGGTTGAATTATTATTTCTTTAATATAACGTTTTATCTAACTTTAATCCCTTTCTCACTTTTCGCTTAACAGAGTACACAAAAATAACAAAAGAATTTCACTTAGCTGTTATTTGATGTGTAGTAATAGTTATTTTTTTTGGATTAAACACAAATGTGTTTAATAATGAGATATGCTATTTATGACATTAATATATTTTTATTTCATTTTATTTATTTCCTGTACATCTCATTTATTACCACACCGTGTAATAAAATATTGTTTATAGATGTTTTATTTTCCTAATTGGTGTATGTTGTTCTGATCAAACTTTATAAATGAATATAACGAGCCGTAACTGAGTACTAAATTTTGATTTATGGAATACCTCTTTACCTCACATATAGAACTGTAGCCATTGAGATAAGTAAGGGAAAAGAGTAAGTATAACTATCTTTTTAGCTTTACGGATAAAAGTGTGTAATTTTAACTCTAACTAGAACAACTGACAGATTATTTTATCCAACTTATATATTTTTTTCCCATCTGGGTTTCTTATATTTCCCCATCCTTAGGAGAAAAAATATAAGTGGCGCCCATTCCCTTTCTCTTTCATTTCTTTCTTTTCCTCCCTTTGGTCCCTTTTAACTCCTTTTATATTTTATTTTTCTAGTAAATATATTTCTTTATATCTTTCCAATAAATAATCATCTAGCTCGATCGAATCCACGCTCGCTCTCCTCCTACCCCCTGAGGGCCGTTCGCACTTGTTAACCTCTACAATCGAGCCTTTAACACCTTTAGGAAAAAAGAGGTTACAATGTATAACAACTTATAATATGTAGGTACTTATAAATCTATTGAAAAAACTAATAAATTATTGTGACAAATGATATTCAAGAAATATTTGTCGTTATGTTAATCTAGGAAATAAATTCAGGAATGTTTATAGGTACTTTAGACAAAAAGCGGACAAAATCACCTTGTTTTCTTTCCATTTTGGCTGCAAGGTCGTCCGACGACAGAATAAATTTAGATAAACTTAAAAGATAACAATAAAACAGTGCTGTATTATAGTGTATTTTTACTTTGTTACACATTTACATGGCAAACTCTTTTTACAGTTATTTTAATTTTTAAATAGTTAAATAATACTCCACAGAGTGTTTATTGAGGAAACATACAAGTTCGCTCTGGTGGTTAGTTTATAGTTGCGATGACAGGTATTAAAATCGCTCCCAAAGATACCTATCGTATTAAAATTAAAAGTTTATTTGCTATTTACAAAATGAGAAATATATTGAAACACTTATGGGGACTTTAACACAATTTATTTAACAAAATTGTAACAAGATACACAGAACTCTGCTGGATAACGTCTAAACTGATTAACAATAACAATGAACTATTTGAACTTCCCTTAACTGTCCATACATCCCCTTATATAGAACAAATGAACATTCTAGAATTTACGCGAAACATAATTGAACCTAATCAGTACACACTGAAAGAGTGAGAATATTCTAGAATAACCTAAAAACAGTCATGTAAATGTCCTTTCCTTATTCGGTTATCCCGTTACACTACCCCCTCCTGGAATGTTATTTCCTAAATCGGGATCCCGCACATTACTTGAGCCAGCTCCTTCTTGGAGCTGCTGCACACCTCCAATGTGGTTTCCTTGGTAAGGCACCAACCGATCATGATGGACCACGACGGGTTTTCCTCTGGGGATTTTAACCATCCGATAAATGACATCGTTAATCTTTTTCTTGATGGTGTATGGACCTTCCTAGTTCTTCTGTAATTTGGTACAAATGCCTCGACGCCGTTTAAATCTCCAACTTGGCAACTCTTTTCCATTCTCCGCGTGTCATAGTACCTCTACATTCGAACACTAAATAATTAAAGTTTTCCACGCACCAGGTTGCGTATATTCTCCATTCGATTCTCAATATGGGCGACATATTCTTCACGTGCCACTTCTTTACAAGGTTGACAACCAAACACCAAGTCACATGGTAGCCCCATTTCTCTACCGAACAAGACCTTCACAGACGTTTGGCCTGTTGATTCGTTAATGGCCGATCGATTTGCCATTGGAAATAGGGGAATATGTCGATTCCAATCCATCTGACACCCTGACACCACTTTTGGTTATAGACATTCGTATTACTATTCCATCAGACTGAGGGTGCATCGCTGTGGTTCTCGTTTTGTGGATGCCTAATCTTTGGCAAACGTCTGGAAACAACTTGCTCTCAAAATTTCTCACTTGGTCTGAATGTAATTATAGTGATACCCCAAAGCTGGATCGAGGGTCGAGGAAAGGGACCCAGGTAAGCGATAACTTCAAAGACTCTTTAACCAAATCCAGCTTGCTTTCTTCTCCCTGTAAATAATCTTCTTTCCACTCCCCTACTTTTAGTCCAGGCATTTAGATCAAAATCGCCCGTAAAGCCGAAAAATTTACATCCAGCAGATATCGAAATGCGGTTTTTTGCATTGTGTTCAGGAAGGTCCCAGGAAAAAAGTCTACAACATCTGGATTGGCGCATTTTTTGAAAAATGCCTTCTGGGCCGGAAAATGCATTTTCCAATTGCATCATTCCTTGCAACATTATAGGAACGACTGGAAACTCAGAAAAATTGCTTGGAAATCGTTACTCGGGTGTTTTTGGGGCTGCCGAACTCGATTCTGCCATTAGAATTACCCGGGAGTTGCTCTGTGAGGGTGCGCGGGGGGTGAATTGAGGGAGAAATGGTAGGTGCCTGAAAATCACTACAAACTCGTTACTCGGGGGTTGTCGGTGATGCCGATTTCAATTCCGGCATTAGACTACTGCATGGGTGCTCGGGGTTGGTGCTGTGGGAAATGGTAAAGGAGAAAGTGAAAAATCACAAATTGTAAAAATAGTATTTGATTCAAATAACAAATAAGAGTTTTTCATGCACGCTGCCATTTCTCCCCCAATTCACCACCTGCGCACCCTCACCGAGCCACCCCCGGGTAATTCTAATTCCAGAATCGAGTTCGGCAGCCCCAAAAACACCCGAGTAACGATTTCCAAGCAATTTTTCTGAGTTTCCAGTCGTTCCTATAATGTTGCAAGGACTGATGCAATTGGAAAATGCATTTTCCGGCCCAGAAGGCATTTTTCAAAAAATGCGCCAAACCAGACGTTGTAGACTTTTTTCCTGGGACCTTCCTGAACACAATGCAAAAAACCGCATTTCGATATCTGCTGGATGTAAATTTTTCCGCTATTTTTCGTAACTTCCCTGGACTATTTCCAACTCCATCTTTCTGCTGCTCTACTTTCTATCTCCTTCTCTCTGCTTCTTTACTTCCCTAGCTCTTTTTTCCTTGTTTTCTTGTATTTATGTACTTCTTTTTATGTTTTTCCTTTTAATATAAATTCAATGTTAATCTATATATTTTTTTACATTATATTTTTCTTATAACATTTCAAAATTGGAATTATGACATTCCTTAAATCTTAAATTATTCATCCAATCTACTTAATATTCAATTGCCAATTACAACACAAACAAAAATTTCTCTTATACAAAAATCAAAACTAAAACTTGCAACCGATTTTCCTTAAAGGCGAATCTATTCCCAGAAATTTACTGAAAGAATGTGTAGGTACGCGAAGAAAAATGCATATCAATATTTGGATACTTACCTATAAAATGATTTATTAAATTTGTAGTTCTCCTTAAAGATGAGGTGTAATTGGCCCACTTTGTTAGTCGAAGCATCACATCTTTAATAACATAGTTTGCCCGTAAATAGTATTCAAATTCCGTAATTTTGTCATTAACGGATTGTAGTTTACTAAAATCTAATGCGAAACATTTTCACACTTTATCAGCACTTAAAAAGGGCAGTACAAATATATATCGTAGATATGTTGCGATATATTTATTTATTTGATCTTCAGGTACCTAGTAAAAAATTTATATACCAGCCTTTAAATTCTAGATTTATAGATTATGGCTACTGTTCGGAGAGCCCTTATGGTACGAGATTTTAAAAGGGATTATAAAATCTGACCGTCGCTCGCCGGCCGGACGGAGCGATTATATGTAGGTAACCCTTACTAATGAGAAGAATAAATTTTTGTAACAAACATTACAGAATTTTAACAGATTTTGTTACAATTAAAAACTGATATTTAAAGTAAAAAATATCGTCTAAACTGATTAATAAAATATGAAAGTCTTCGGAATGCAATATTAATTATTTTGTTAAATTATCTATACAAAAAATCGCTTTTTAATACAATCCATATGTACGTAGGTAGGTAGGTACACACGGTGCCAGTTTGTCTTTCTGTTTGTTCCTGCTTATCTCAGGAATGACTGGCACATAACTGATCTAATAAATAGTAACTTAGGATACATTTATTTTAGAATTATTAAAGAAGCTGCCGATTGCAGGGGCACAGAAAAAGCAAGCATGCTTTAGCTAACGGTTTTGTCTTAACGACTTTATTTAAAAATATATTTCCAGCACTTTTTGTCATCCTGAGATCTACTAATCTTCATACCAAAAGTGATAAACTAAAGAGGTCTTTGAAAATCATCGCTGCTTACACTTTGGTTAATAAACTATCGATTACAGCATTAATCGTTACTTCCAGGTGATCATTTAACGTTTTTGAAATGATGATTACCTCTCAAAACTCCAAATACGATGTCTTTAAAATCTTGTTTATCAGGTTACAGAAACAAAGTATGCGTTTTTAGTAAAATAGTATATTGTTAGGTCAGTTTCTTTGACATCCTCAGCAATTAAATAAAACTTCAGAGGATCCATACTAAACCAGTAGCCTGTTGATAAAATTAGTAGGTAGGTATCAAACTGCTGACTTTTTAAGCAAAAATCATTGTCTAAACCATCTGATTGCTATGTAAGATTATTTACACTTGCAGGCAAAAGTGGCCAAGAAGTCTGTAAAATGGTGAATAAAAATATTGATTGTAGCAGTATCCAATGCTTTCTTTCTAACACTTAAATACAGTTTTCTACCTAAGGTTACCGGGATGAAAATTTCAGGCCAAAAACTTAATCTTTGAAAATGATTTCTTAGTCCTAAACTGATAAAAATTTATTTTCTTTGCAATTACAGCTGTGTTTAAAATTAAATTTTTTGGTTTATTTCGCACAAGTAAAATACTTGTTTTTGTTATATTAAGGCTTACTCTGCAAACGCTAAAAATGTCCTTCTTGGTTCATTTGTAAGCATGCGATCGATGTCTTTCTGAATAGATTTAAATATACCACCTGTAAAAACCATATCTGACAACAAGCTAAAAAGGATGTTTGTAATTTAATACCAGATAAAGAAAAAAATTGTCCAGTTCAAATAAAAAGCAGGAATTAAACTTTGAGCTTTACCTATATACCTATGAAGTCTAGAAAGGTATCGACAAACTAGGCTAATAGGTGTCAAACTAAACCGCAAAGTAATTATTTAAGTGCAATTAAATTTACTCAGAAATTTGCAATATTCAAGAGAATTTTATAAATAGTAGCAGAAAAAGTAAAGTCTATGGGTCATTTGTAATAGGTAAATATTCCACAATTGAATAACCATCACACTTGCCTTCGGCCCTTATGATAAAATTTTCCACTCGCGTGGAATATAGCGCAGTCCATACTCGTTATAGAAATATATTGCTTAAATTTTTTTATCTAAGTAATATCAGATATGTATTGCCATTGGCATCTCTATTCAATTTTGAAATGTTTATTTATTTATGTAGATATACACGTTCTTTTGTAAAAATTACATACATTTACACTTTAAGATTAGTAAATTGTATCTTTCATATCAGAACAAGAAATATATAAAAAAAACACAAAAGTTATTAAAACAAAAACAAAAATATACCTAAAGGAAGTGGGATAAAGTTAAATAAAAGGACAGAAAAAGGAAATAAAAAAAAAGAAAGTGAAAGGAAGAAAAACGAAATGACAAGAAATGATTGAAAGGAAAGTAATGGAAGACATATAAAATAAAGTCAAAGGATATGAAAGGACAGAAAATGAAACAAAATGAGATAAAATGAATTGAAAGATAATGATAAGAAATAAAATGAAATTAACAGAAGAAAGTAAATGAAACGAAATAAAATAAAATAAAGAAAAATGAAAAGAAAATAAAGAACAAGGGTACAAGAAACCAGAGACCTTGGTGTCATATTTGACAGTTCATAATCATTTATTCCTCATATTAATTTTATAGTTAACAAGTCTTTAAAAATGCTTGGTTTCATAAATCGACACTCTGCCGATTTCACAACTTATTCAATGCGATTAATATACTTATCATTCGTTAGATCAATCCTGGAGTATGCATCTGTTATTTGGTCCCCTTATTATAACGTTCATATCAGCAAAATAGAATCAGTCCAAAATAAATTTTTAAGATCATGTGCATTTAAACTTGTGTTAATAAAAGCTATGACCAATTAAGAATCCAATTGGCCTTACCGAAACTACAAATTAGGCGTGATTTATTAGATTTGATGTAATTACATAGTGAAACACGTATGGGGGCTTTTTACACAATTTATTTACAAAATTGTTAAGATACACTGAACTCTGCTGGATAACGTCTAACTACTTGACAATACAATGAACTCTTCTGAACACTTGACTCGAACTGACGTTAACTGCCCGTGCATCCCCTTATATACAACATTATTTAATCTAGTTAGTGTGTTTAGAAGTTTCTAGAATTTTCTAGAACATTATTTACAAACTTCTAAAAATCAACTGTCAACAACAATCTTTCAAATTAAGGTCCCTTCCTTTACGGTTATCCCGTTACAATAGGATAATAAATGGCACTGTAAATTGTCCCGATATTCTGTCTTCCATACATTTTAAAGTACCTTTAATATCTACTCGCAATATAGTTTTATTTGAAATACCCACTTGTACATCTAATTTTAGTTACAACAATCCCTTACGAAGATGCATGCGTCTATGTAATAATAATTATAAGAGCTGTGATATAATAGGTTCGTCGACTAATAGTTTTAAAAATCAATGTTTACGCCTTTTATGCAACAACTTGTAGTAACTCGTTCATTCTATAATCTATATAAGTATGTGTATATATATATGTGTATATATATGTTAGTTTTGTTAGACTGTATATACCTTTCGTTTCTTATACTTTTATATCTTTTATACATACTTATGTATTTTTTTAAGTGTTAAGTTTTAAACCAATGCTTGCTATATCTATATTGTTTATTAAAAATTATTGTGAAAAAGGATATTTCCGTTTAATAAATAAATAAATAAATAAACACTACAGGACGTAAAATAAAAGGAAAGGGAATGATAGGAATCATTGAAAAAAAGGAAATGAAACAAAAGAAAATAAAAGAAATGACAGAAAATAAAAATAAGGAAATTAAAAAAAATGAAATAAAATGAACTAAAAGGAAAAGAAAGCAACGAAAACAAAAGAAAATTAAATAAAAGAAAAACAGAGGAAAGAAAAGAAAAGAAAAAAAAAGAAAAGAAAAGAAAAAAAAGAAAAGAAAAGAAACAGTACAGGACGTCAAATAAAAGGAAAGGGAATGATAGGAATGATTGAAAAAAAAGGAAATGAAACAAAAGGAAATAAAAGAAATGACAGACAATAAAAATAAGGAAATTAAAACATTGAAATAAAATGAACTAAAAGGAAAAGAAAGCAAAGAAAAGTAAAGAAAATCAAATACCAGAAAATGAGAGAAAATGAAAGGTAATAAAAAAATAAAGTAAAGAAAATGAAAAACAAGGATATGAACAGACAGTAAAGGAAATAAAATAAGTAAAAGAAAACGAAATGTAAGAAAAGTAAAGAAAATTAAATAAAAGAAAAAGAGAGGAAAGAAAAGAAAAGAAAAGAGAAGAAAAGAAAAGAAAAGAAAAGAAAAGAAAAGAAAAGAAAAGTAGAGAACAAAAAAGGAAAAGAAAAGAAGGATAAGGAAAGCAAAAATGTTAACCAATGATCACAAAAAGAGTACGGTGAAAAAAAAAATATAATTAACTGAAAAGAGCGAGAGAGAGAGAGAAGACTACGACAACGAAATATATTTTGTTTCTTATTTTCTACTTTTATAAGAGAGAATCTGTGATTTCAACACCAAAAATGTTGTATAAAAACATTGAAAATAAAAAATCCATCTACCTATACCCCGATAGAACCGAATTTAATGATTTTGTCTACAACAAAACCCACATATTTTATGTTTTACTAAAATATCTGATTTTACCGAAATTGTTGTATTTAGTAGGTAAATATTAGTTAATTAACATACGATGATATCTATCCATTTACAAATTAACCTTATTGTCCCATAAGATCCGGATTTAAACATCTCTTAACTGCAATACCAAAACATATTTCCTACCGTAAATCAATTACCTAGCTTTAGCTAATAAGGGCATTTAATCGTCTCCCGACCCTGGGTTCGAACACGAGTCGCAACAGGGACAAACAAGACTAGAAAGAGAACTGAAAATTCTGAACTAAATTTGGTGGGGCACAGTGGGCCGAGATCGTAAACCGAGACACCGCCTTTACAGGCGATATGGGCGGGAAATAAATAAAATTTACGATGTGCTATTTAAGAGCTATCTGCCGGCAGTGTAACGAAGCATGCGGAGGCCATTACGACTCTGCTATTGGTTAAACAACGCTACGCTGTCACTACCGCTTTCTGTTTCACTCAATCCTAACTGTCTAACAAAGATAAACAATAAATTTCTATTCGGTTCTATAGAAAACAATCGATTAAGAATCACTTATCTGGTGAAAGTTAGGACGAACGTTTATAGTTTTATTTCTTTTTATTACGTAATGAAATAAAAGATAGAGTATCAACAGTTTGAGTGTTTGAGGTTATGTTTGTTAGAGGATATTTCGCGGGATATTTAAGATATTATAACCGTTCAGGTTAAGCTCTGAATTTGCCTTTGAGAAAATATGTTATTTGTTGAATGTTTTTTATTTGGAGCTTTTATACCTGAATTGGATTATAACCGAATTGCAGTAAGGGCGTTATGTATATGGGAAATTGGAGTAGTTTAAGTTTTCATAAATAATAAAGTAGGATAAATAGGTAATTTTTGGTTAATTTTTTATTAGTTGATTATTAAAAAATAATTAAACAACGAATGTATAGGTTATTAGACAACTATTAAAGATACTGTATTTTGACAGGTTTTAAAACCTGCCTAAAGAAAATTCTTTACCCTTTACCTTCCAGAATATGATGCCATCTTACCAAGACTTGTCTTGGTCAGGGGTTGCAAACAAGAGAAACAGTAAAGCATATACTGTATGACTGCTCTGTTTTTTCTGAAATCAGAAAATCCATGTTGAGTGAGTACCTACTAGCTTACACCAATTGATGTCAGGAAAATCCCCTTCAGGTGTCTTATCATCTATTTTATATCTTTAAGCCTAATAACAGCCTGAAGTGTGGATTTCCCTACACATGAAAAGATGCACAGTGGGCCATATGTAGCCTTAGTGCCAGCATAACACTTGCTCAGCCCTCTCAAATTTTCCAGAGATCCAAATAAATGGTAGAATTACCTACCTTCTGGAGGTGGATTGTTAAGATTGCAAAGAGTGAAAATACTCTTCCTAACAAAAAAAGAATTTTCATCATGTTGCAGCTGAGAAAATATTCCTTTTCTTGGAGAAGTTGATAGCAGTAGGTACGTCAAGAGAGTTTAAAAGTTTAAGTAGTATTCAATTTAAAAAACTTAAGGACCGATGATGCAAGTTTTGTAAAAAGTATTTGCTTTTACCTAGAAAATCTCTATAAAAAGATCTTCTTTGAATCAATCTTGTTGAATCCCACCAAACAACGGCTATCTGGATGAGTTTTTATCTTAAAGAAGCTTTTAAGACCTAGGAACTGATAGAAGCAGTAAAATCGATATATAGGTATTGTAGAAACTATGTAAGAACAAAGATCCGCAGGTTCCAAATAAGCAGGGGAGTAAGACAAGGAAGCATCTTGAGCCCACTACTATTTGTGATATTAATGGACGAATTGGCAAGAAAAGTTGGAAGAAGGATTCGTGGAGCCAGAGTGGGAATAAGACATCTCCAATACAGTCGACATTAGGGGAATTATATACGCTAAAGACCTTGTACTTTTTGCTGAGACTGAAGTCCAGTTATAACGCATCTTAAATAAATGGAAATCTTTGCTCGATGAATACAGTCTCACAATCAACTCAGCAAAAATAGAGGCACTTTTGGCGGCCAAAGAGTACAAACCCCTAAAAATAACCCGGTTTACATTTAAAAGGCTCATTCCCTTTGTAGGATCCTTACAACCCTTTTGACTTATACCTCTGATTGGACATCATTTTTTTTTGTATACCAAAAAATCGATTCTTTTATTTTATGAGCCTCCATTTCAAATATCGATAATCTTTGCTAACGGTAACTTCATTTTGACTGTTGCTATTTCACAGTAAATAACTTTCGATTCTTTTAATTTAAGAGCCTCCATTTCAAATATCAATAATCTTTGTTAACGGTTACTCCATTTTGACTGTTGCAATTTCACAGTAAATAACTTGCTTTTCTTTTATATTATTTATTATTCGCAAACAGATAGTTATGCGATAAAAGATCCACCACGCCTCTGCATAACTATGTACCTACATCTACAAAGTTTCAATAAAATAAATTATTATTGTTGTAGGTAGATTCTGTATAATAACATTTCCCAAAAAGTAGGTCTTCCACGCCCATGAATGATGTCAAACGACGTCGGTAACGTAACCGCAAGGGTTGAAAATGTTCCATCAAATGCGTTGTTAGACTGTCTCCATTGCTCTGCGTCAATTTCCACCCTATTTCTCTTTAAATGTTTGTTTACGTTAAAAGGAAATAACAAAGGTTCAGAGATACAGCCCAGACAGCTGTTTTACTAAACAAACCATACGGGTAGCTAATATTTCTTATTCTCTTCCCATGTCAAATTTTTCTCTTCGCTTATGATCAGCTCTTTGTAATTGAAGATGGTGTAACTGATAGTAATGAGGTTTGTAAATTTTAATTTTGTTGTAGGTATGTATACTTAGGACGTAAATGGAACACAGAGTTTAAATACGGTTATTAAATTATTACGCAGTACAAATTCTTAAATTAAATATCTTAATAGTAGACGGAAGAAAACCGAAGATAACGGTTTTTGATTGCAAATCACAAATACAGCAAACCTAAGAACTTAAATTAAAGAATGAAATACAAAAGAAACACTTTAACGTGCAGAAAGATCAAGAAAAGTAGGTATTTGGGTCTATACCGTAACAGTCAGAAAGTAGCAATCTTTTTTGCTTACGCAGCACAAATTCAATAATGCTAAGAACTCAAAACCTGACGATTGAATCATAAAGCAGAATATAGGAAGCTTTCGGAATCTAGGTATAGCATACAAGGGTTGTCCTTTTAGTTTTGTATATAGCAAAAAAGACATAAAGTATATAAACTTAAAGAATGGCTTTTCAAAATATGTCCCACCAAAATCGATACTCTATTGCAGACGTTCAAACCAACTGGTAAAACAGTTATTCCAGTCTTTAGTTGACACCTGCAAAATCACTGTTTCAAAGGTAACGATGCCTTCTTCTATATCGACTGGAATCGCTGCCCACGCATTAAATTCTTGATCTTTGGGAAGGTGAAGAAGTAGTTGGGACTGAGGTCGGGACTATATGGTGGATGGTTAAACAATTCAATGTTTTAAAGCTTCAAAAACTTGATTGTCTTTGGGCAGTGTGAGCACTTGTTTCTACTAAAATTCTTATCTAGGTATATATAGATAATATTCTATGAAAACTAACCTACGTTACAAAATGTAAAGGTAATTTAGTTTGGTATTTATTCTTCTTCATATTGGGTTTATATTATTGCTTTCATACCGCGGTTAAGTAAAATAATTGAAAAGAACAGTCGGTACCTGCTGGTATAATATAGATCCTATTACGGCTCTGAGCTTTAAAGTGTCGGCTTAGGTAGCTGTCTAGATTAGAAAGTCCGCAAGAATTTGGAACGAATAATATGTTTTTATAGACAGTAATGTCATATTTTTTTTAAATTGATTAATGGAAAAAATGATATTAACTGTAAAGTCATTGATGATGATTTATGAATCTCCCAAGAAAAAATGTTTACAATTAAAATCATTTATTATAAATTTTGTAAAAATTTTGTCTGTTACGCCCTTGGACTATTTAACTGTCTGCGAAATAGAGGGAAGCACCAGTCCAATGAGCTTTGCTTTATCGATTTACAAGATATTCAGACTTTTGGGACCATATACGAAGTTAGGAACACGTGCGCAACAAACGTGCAAATTCCACATCATCCTGCAAATTTCCTTAAAACCTTTTATAAGAATATAGAAAAAAATAGTCACTTTTTAAAATTTAAAAGACATTCAATTAAAGTTTGTTAAATAGGAATATGAAATCAATAAGGAATAGTTATCACTTCATTATGAAATTGGGTTTGTAAATATAAATAAGGATTAAAAAGTAAAATGATTAGGTACCTATATCGAGAAAAATTTGATGAAAATGTAGTATCAAATATATATTTTTGGAACTAAGTTCCTTACGGCAGGCTTGGATGAGATAGGGATTTTGCTGCGTGACCGAACTGAAAAAAATGTGCTTAATAGTAAAAAACCGTAACGAAAAACCGTTAAATGAGCTGGGTTCGATTCCCGGCGGATGCAATTTTTTTTTTGTATATATCTCTTAACATTTACCTTTTTTTGTTAAAGTAATATGAGATATAATTTTTAAAAATCTTGATAGTTGAAAGTAGTTAGGAAAAGTGAGAAAAAATAAATGTATGCATTACTTTTTAAAGCTCACCTTGAATTTTAAAGAAGCTTCTTTCTTAACGCCAAGATTTCACTGATTTTGATATATTGACCGTTAAATGAGACGTGCGCAGGCGCTACAGTCGTATACACAAGCGAGTAGTGTTATGTGTCGATTCTACATTAGCCAAAGGAACTTCGTTCCTACCTGGTGTCCCACGACACCATTTTAACTTTTTCATTTAATTAAACAGATTACTTAACAAATGACATCTATAGACGTGCGTTCCGTTAAAAGAAATAATAAGGAAAGAAGTTAAAAATTATCTACAATCGTAGATTTTTGTATTTTCCTATATAATTTAAGATGTTAACACTAAAACCGGTTGAACACAGTTTTTATCAAGCTCTCATTAGAGACGAGTACAAAAAAGAGTATCCATTTCAGAGTAGGTCCTTGTTAAAAAGCTCCAGGAGATGACAATGATAATAAACTACAAAACCCAGAAAGAACCTTTAAAGACAAGTTTGAGTAACAGTTTTTACCAAGCTCTTATAACAGAAGAGCCTTAGGAGTTGCTACAGGAATTTGTCCACATCAAAAACAAACAAAAGTAGGTTTTTGCTAAAAAGCTCCAGAATATAACAATGATAATAGAGTACAAAATCCAGAAAGGACCATTTTTAAGTACCAGTTTTCATTAACCACTCATTACAGACGAGACTTAGGAGTTGCTACAGATACTTGTGCAGATCAAAGGCCTACTAAAAAAAGCCTTTGTTCTATTGTAGGTTCTTGTTAAAAAGCTTTAGGAAGATGACAATGATAATAAAATACAAAACCCTATTAAAACCGTTGAACACAGTTTTGAGTAACAGTTTTTATTACAGACGAGTTACGTAGTAAGGTTGTCAAACGTATCTACGAATTAAGAAGTGAAACAGTAATATTTCTGAAAGAAAGAAGGTCATACGCGTTCGGTAGAATTCTGCGACAAGTTTTTTTATGGAGCTTTCTTAATTGGTAGATATTTTTAAAAAACTTAATACTCTTAATCTTTAACTCCAGGGAAAAAACTTGAATGTATTTGTTTTGAGTGAAAAGATTGAATCGTTTTGTAAAAAATGCATTTAAGTATTGAAAAAAAAGTTAAAAGAAAACTGCTTTAATATGTTTTCCACATTGTGTAGGAGTGTCCAGTATTTTTCACTAGAAGAGAATCATAAAATTATAATGTTTAAAACCTTGGATTGCGATTTAGAAAACCGAAATTTGTCCAATTGGAATTGGGTTTGTAATCCATTTGACAGTAAACCTAATGGTCTATTACTGGAAGAAGAAGAAGAATAAGTAATAAACGTTGCGTCCAGCACTTCACTAAAAATGGATTACAGTACAAAATCTTTAACAAATTTGTGGACCGAACTTCCAAATAATTAAAAGACAAAGCAATACGGATTTTGTTAGTTTTTCCCCGTTATATAGGTATTTGGGAAACAGGATTTTCTGCTGTTCCGTCGTTAAAATATAGAAACCAGCTTCAACTAGAAAAAAGAACTTAGAGTTGGGTTTTAAGTTAAGTAGATCTTCCTTTTCTATTTTGTATGAACCTAAGTATTTGACCCCAGAATTACGTAATGCATTGCATTCTGAGAGTATGTGTATTAAGGTTTAATCGTCTACCTCGCAGAATCTGCAGTTTGCTTCATCTACCAATCCTAGTTTCTTCATGTGTCCTCTTAATCGGCAGTGCCCGATTAGTATTCCTGTTATAATTCGGAGGTTCTTCTTACTAAGGTTGAGACAGCTGAGAGATCCCTTTTGGTTGTAATTTTCCAGGAGCGTTTTCGATTGTCTTAGTCCTTCTAGATCATTCCAGTACTTGGATATTTCGCTATCCATTTTTCCTTAGTTTTTCAAAGATTGTACTACTGCTGATTCCACAGGATGGTTCTGGTCCCAGGTATGGGGTTTCATCTCCTTTTGTCAACTTGTCTGCTGTTTCGTTTCCTTCTATCCCTATCTGTCCTGGAACCCATAGGAGGGCAACAGTGTTATTTTGTCACAGTTCATTTAATTTGCCTAGGCATTTCCAGACCAGCTTTGAACTGATTGTATGTGAGTACAGAGCTTTGATGGCTGCTTGAATATCTGACATGATTACAATCTTCTGTCTACGATAGTTCCTTTCAATATTAAATTCTGTACATCTTTTAATGGCATGAATTTCCGCTTAGAAGATGTTTGGTTACGCACCCAGGCTTTCTGAGTATTTGGTTCTAGGTCCAAAAACCAAAAACCCCTGGTTCTGTTCCTTTATCTGTCTTGGAGACATTCGTATACCATTTATAGCGTTTTGGCTTAGCCCTAATATGGTGTTTTCGTTCCAATCAGATTTACTTCCCAGTTTTGTGGTAAATTTTCTTACAAAGTTAAATTTCTTTGGCATGTCATTTGGGCATTTTCCAAGTTTAATCAAGTTTTAAAGTGATCTAGGTCTTTCCTTGATTATTAATTCTTTGACGATTCTATATATTGTTTTCCTCCTAGCATTTTCTACTGAACATACAGTGGCGAAAGATTTAGGATTACTTTCATTGCAGCAGTGGGGTATGTTCTCATTGCTCCAGTGATACATGTAGGTACATTGTACAGGCTAGTCTCTGAATCTTCGAGAAGTTTGTCCTCGTGGTATTGCCCCATAGGTGATAATTGGTCTTACTATTGCAGTGTACATCTATTTCAATGTCTTTGAGTTACAACCCCAATTTTTCCCAGCAATGTTTCCGTACACCATGAGGGTTTTTGTAGCTTTGTGCGCACCCCCATGGTTTAAATTAAAAAATCATTATATTTAAACAACATATGATTTCAGGTTTAAAACTTGTTCTTACAAGTAGTATCATACTCAACAAAGTATGGATTGCACCAACACTTAGTAAAAGTAGCCTTTTTGATTCTACCTGCAAGCAAGATTTTATAGTTACGACTGGTATTGTTCGCCGGCTCAAAAAAAAAACAGAAAAAAATTTATGTGACATTTGTAAACCATTCGTAGTAGGTAGTTGTAATAAAACGGTCGTTAAAACGACTTTTACTACAGTTAAACTGTAAAAGTGCGTCGGAATAGGCTAGTAAAAGCCGAGATTCTCTAGGCACGCGCCGCCGTCATCAAACCACCGTTTATGAGATGATAATAATAATAAAAGGCCCAGATTAAAGCGATCGTTAAATTTAGAGTCATATAAACGCCAATTTTATACTTGTTGGTGTTTTATGGATCGATTCGAGTCGTTACACTGTCACTCTTTTTGAATTACACTGTTTATTCTCTAATAACTTTATTATAGTCGTTTTAATTTTTAAAATACTGCTGTTGTTGAGTTGTTTCGAACGAGTTTATTGTTCGCCATCTAGTGGTAAACCGTTCAAATTTTACCGGTTGCAGATACCTGGTGCCGTTCGAGCAGATTTCTTTAGATGCGTAGATTTCTTTGTAATGAATTGTTTAGTGTAGGAATCTGTTAAGAATTTGATAAAATGAAATTGAGTTAGTTTGTAGAATAACCGTTAAGTTGAGACACGTATTGCGAACGGTGAAATAAAAGAGTTATTGGTGTTAGTACAGGATTTGCATTTAATGGGTCTTTAAATATATTTTATGTTTGTATTTTATTAGTTTTTATACACTTTTAGATTACTTAACATAAACAATAAATGATTTACTTTGTAAATATAATAACTGTATAAAAAAAGCGACGTAGGATTAACAATGTCAATTTTACAATAACTATATAGTGAAACTTTTTGTCATTTATTCAGGTCATTGTTCATATTTTCACGATAATTAAAGTATTTTTTTAATTTTTGAAAAAGTTAATAATTTTCTATCTATACACTTTTGCTGTTTTAAAGGCATCGATGGCTTCTTCTATCAATTGGAATCTTTGTCCACGTATTGAATTCTTGATCTTTGGGAACGTGAAGAAGTCGTTGGGACTTAGGTTGGGATTATACGGTGGATGGTTTAACAATTCCATGTTTTGAAGATTCAACTCAATTGTCTTTTGGGCAGTGTAAGCACTTGCATTGCCCTGATGTAAGATGATAAACTTCTGCGAAACAAACGTTTACCTATTTAACAATGGGTTTTTCGATCTTCTAAAACAATTGTTACCAGATGACCAGATTTTGACAAAAAGTTCTGATTATTTTCTTTGACACACTTCGAGAATGGATCAATTTTGTTGAATTTTCGTCCACTTGAAACACCCACACAGCGAATTGGCGTTTATTTTCCCGTTGGTAGAAGTAAATCCCAGATTCATCGCCACTAACAATATTATAAACGGTTTTTGAGTTTCCTTTATTGAACCTTTCACATGTTTTTTAACACCAATTGATACAAACCGCTTTTTGCTCTTCTCTGAGCAAATGAAGGATCCAACGGGACACCAACTTCGTAAAACCTAGTTCTTCATGTAGAATCTTTTGGATCGAGGTCATTAAAATTCCCAAAGATGCCTCTATCTTTCGTCATTCTTAATTAACTGACGAACCACATCAATGTTTTGCTGTGTGACTGCTGTTTTGGGTCGACCTAGCCTAGATTTGATGCTGAGACTGAAGCGAATACGTTAAAATTTGCATTACCCATGGGTAATAATTGATTGGTGTGGTGCTTCATTCTCAAGCACTGAAACCAGTTTAGTAAAACATCCGAAAGATTCATGGTTAAAGAGTCTTTCGCGTCACCCCTTACCTGAGCCCAGTACCTACACGACTTGTATCGCAATGAAACTCTGGATTTATGTCAACAAAAGATTGAGGTTAGATTTGTATCTGAAGGTCCTATTGGTGGCGCCTTCTAAGCGTCTGTATCCAAAACTAAAACGACAACCTTCGTATTACCTAAGCAAAAAATTTACAAAATAAACTTTACAAACTGTCCATGTTTTTATTGTTTTTCAATTAAAAAAAAATGCCTTTATTTCATACCATTTACCGGTTTTCCCCTACAGTCCTGGGAAAATCGTAGCTTGCTTGGCCTATTTAAAAATCTATTTTTTCATGGCATCTGTTAGTGTTGTTTGTAAACAAATTGGATTGACTTATAAATTTTCGAATAGAAACATTATTATTTCTAGTTCTTTTTCTGGCACAGTTACATGCCTACGCAGAAATTATTTCTCCAAAACGAGATTTTGAACTAACTCTAAATGTTAGTCTTAATGAATCTAAACATTACACAAAACGAAATCGCTTACCTTACAAAACGAGCCCTCACTTTTTATACTTAGTCATAGGTGTTAAACACTAGGAGGAATAGGAATTGGGATGAGAGGTCCTCATGTTAGGTTCTCAATAGCCCTAAAAACATTCCTACAATCTTCCAAGTAAAGCTATTAGCAACAGACTGTGCTTAAGATAGCATAAAAAAATGCTCTAATTCAGCAACAATATTAGTGCCCCCAAAACCCAAGTTGCATTGAATGCTTTACATTCCAAGATTATCCAGTCCAAATAAGCCTTCAACTGCAAACGGTGTCTTAAGTAACTTGTTAAAACAACAAAGTAACTTTGCTGTAAAGGGCTTGTCTGAAGGACTTAGGACCACCACGGTCCGTCCCATTACGGGCCGCGACCAATTCCAGCACGTAGACCTTAACGTAAGCAGTGTCATGACGGTCCACAACTATTAAATAATGACCGTAGGTCGTTAAAGGGGTCACCCTTTATATACCTAATACACTTTAAGCTTAGCAGGTATAGTGTTTCCACGTAATACTTACCGATTTCGACGAAAATTACCAACTCATTCCACAATAATACTTAAATCGCAATCCAGCATAATTGACTTTAAGAATTGTGATAGTTAAAGAGGTCGTTATTTGTCCTAAATTTTAGCAATTTCGTAGAATAATCTGATTTGATTATTACAAGGCCAGTGTTACGGCCCTTGGTGGGACTCTTGTTTTGCAGGCAAAAGGGTTGCGGACCGTATTGGCACTGATAGAGGTAAATTTTGTAACGGCCCGTAATGGGACGGACCGTAGTGGGGCATCCCGGTCTGAAGCGAGATTGCTGATAGTCTAGCAACAGAAGGAGCTAGTATTATTTTAATCGGACGAAAACCTTCAAATTGTTTTCATGGATATGTTTTAGTTCTCTGCGCATAATCTAGTGTTCGGCACCCACATATAAAGTTTAGCTTTACAAGAGCGACTTGCACATATGCAACACACTTCAGCACTTTTTAACTGTTAATGATTTGTAAATTTCAGATATTCTACATTAATACAGGTTTACCACGTTTACTAAGATTTTTATAGAACATTCCATAATGTTTTGCTGGCAAGTAGTTATTACAAAATTAAAGTAAAAAACAAAAATGAATTTTCTTTACACTCCCCTGTTTGAGGACCTGTTAAGTGGTGTCTTTAAAGTACCGTAATAAAAATCGATAGAAACTCAAGGGAGGATTATAGTCTAGTACCTACTCGGGATGAATTATGGGCCGTCCAAAACACAAGTAGGAGTAGATGTAGGGGTTACAGGTCCTTATTTTGGGCTAACAATATCCCTAAGAATACTTTCACAATTTTCAAAGTGAAATAGACTTCTGTGCTCAAGAAAGCAGTAGAAAATACCTCAATTTAGTCCATAATATTTATTGCCTTCAATAGCTAAGCTGCTTTGAAGGCTCTACAATTTACCACGTTCCAGTCCTAAACAGCCTTGATTTGCAAACATTGTCTTAAGTAAATTGCTAACCAGCTAAACATCTCAAAATGCCGCATTATGTTATGGGTTAAGTTCGTAATTGGTAAGATTAACTAAATGCAGACTAAATACTGAAAAAACACTTTATGCCAAAGACAAAAAAACGTTAATACTGCACTGCACTACTCTTAATTAATCGTAGAGTTTCAAAAATTCGCAGAGGAAAAGGCTTATTATCTGTAATTGCAGATTAATTCTTTGTTAATGACAAAAATACCTTTGTCTTCTTAAAGCCCGGTTACAAACGTACATCCCAAGCGGATAATAGACTTTTTTAAAATTCTAAACCTTATGGACTTGTAATTATAGATATGTAGGGTACACACAAAAGATCTTTTATTTCATCCTATCCAGTAAATACCTACATTCCCTATAATCAATTTGGCGCCGGTAAGTAAAACATTACGGTATTAGGTACTGTAATGTGTTGCCTAGCAACGCTGCTCTGATTTCTTAAGGGAAGACAATTACTTTTAATTTTTGACATTTAAAAATACTATAATGACTATAAAATAAAAATAAAATAATTAATTACTTACTTTTACATCCATATTTAAAAAGAAGTCAATGTTATTCAATTTTATATTAACAATTAAATCTTAATAATAAAAAAATTATTTGACAGTGACAGATGGCTTTCAAGGTAATTTGACCCAACTAATCAAGTTACGAACTATTTTTAGTCAAGTTACGAACTACTGTTAAAATTTTTATGAATTTATTAATTTATAAAAACAGGATGAAATAAAATATAATACGATACATGGTGGTTAGGTGTTATTACAGTACTCGTTTTTATTTCCTGACTTGGCTCCTACGTCACCTCGTCCGTAAACTAACTCGTACTGTAATAAGTCACCTACCGACCTTGTAACGTATAATACTATTACGTTGTGGTGTTGTTAGGTCACATATGCCAGTTGACAGCACTTATAATATACTATCTATAATCTAGCACGGTTTTGTGGAAAGTACCGATTTTCTATTTCCTCTACTTTTTTTTCGGATATTCTTTTTCGGATTCTTGAAATACAATCAGTCAGATAATAAAAAACTTCATTGTATTATTTTGTTGTATTGTACAGTATAAAAAATGTAATTATATTGTAACGGGATAACCGTGTTAAAGTCCCCATAAGTTTTTCAATATAATACCAAATTAATCCGCGTACCACACCTCTACATATAAGAGTTTTATTTTGATTTGTGTAGACTTCTAATTATTTCTTTTATTTCCTACGATTTTCTAGATAAGACATTTTAACAAAAGTTTATTGTCGTAAACAGTACCTTTTATATATCAACTTTATTTTTATGGTCTTTGCTCTTGTGCATTATTAAGTGAACTCATAAAATAACAAATTCAAAGTAAGAAGTAAGCATTTATACAAATGCAGTATATACGCGAGTTCTGGAAAACCGTTCAAATGTTATAATTAGGGTTATTCGATCTAAACCAAAATCAATGATGTTTTTTATCATGACATAAGGATTCTATACACCAAATTTCATGATCCTATGATCTTTCATTTAAGAGTTATAGCGTACACAAACTGACGAAAATTATATACACGTACACGAGTTTCGGAAAACCGTTAACATTTTACCGATAGTGTTATCCAATCTAGATTAAAATTGATAGGGTTCTTTTCTATGACATAAGGATTCTTTATACCAAATTTCAAGACCCTATGAACTTCCATTCAAGAGTTAAAGCGCACACGGTCAGAGGAACAAAGGGACACACAATATGATCTTATAAAGTACCTCGGTGGTACATAATAATTTGGTGGATAATTAAAAAAGATTAACTTACCCATTCTTTAATAATAATTCAGCGGATACTGACATTTTTAAAAACAATTTTAATGGACGATACACGATACACGAAATAGAATCACAATCACTTCACCACATTTCTTATACACAACAAAATACAACACACCTAAGATAAATTTAACTAACACACATTTAACATTATATTTTATTTTTAAAAATGTGAGAATATAAACTCTTTACTAACTGTTCTACAACTCTTTTAATTTTGGGTTACTGGTGGCAAACCTGAAAAAAAATAAGGTGAAATCAGAACTTTCTATTTTACAACCCTTATATTTTTGTTAAAAATTTTATGGGGTTATATATTTTTATTATAGATAGTAAATATTAAATTTTGGTACAAAATAGTCGCTGGATTTTACTAACACATTTCTTAAATTTTTATTGAGTTATCGATTTGTAGGGAATTTATTATTCTGTTTTTTTACCTGCTGAATTTTATTTTCGATTTGTTTAAATGGTACCAACACAAGGCTATAAAAAATGTGAACTACTCAGTACTCAAAAATTGCATATATGGAGATATATTGTCACAGTTTGAAGGTAAATTTTCTGCTATTGGAAACTATGGAAGTACTAGGTAAGTATAAATATAATTGATATCTAAGTACCTATACATTTTAAAAAAAAAATCCATAAAGCTCAGGCTTTTTAGAACACTAAAAAAACAATTTAGAATTATGAAGTTGTTTCATATGATTTTTATAATGTTACAGCAAAGTTTTGTACTATTGAGAAGTGGTTATTTTGAAAATAAGAACAAAATACTGTCACATACGATAATAGGGTTGTTTAATTGTTTTAGATTTCATTGTATTATTTTGTATTATTTTATATTGTAATTATCCAGGTCAAAGTCAGTACGTTAGATTTCAAGGCGACCTTATATAGTTTAATTCTTATTCTTACGTAGCGTAAGAATTGGCTATAAGAGAGCGTCGTTGAGGTCGCACTCGAGGAGTTCGGAGTCTGAGGTTGTCTGTAAGGGTTACTCTTTGGGGTATCTCTAAAACAGACCCTTAGGTCTGGCCGTTGTGACTCTTGACTTCTCGTGAGTAAGTGTGACATGCCACCATGTAGTTTATTTGGTAAGATTAGTTAAGATTATTGTATTAAGTTCGTTATTCATATTTAAATTATTTATTGTTATTGCTTGTTTCGTTGTTAATATATTTGTTGTTTGTTTCCTGTTGTTTATCTCATCTTTCCCTTGGTTAGTTTTCTGCCTTCAGCAGGATACCTAACCAGGGGTTAGATAACCACGTCCTGGGTGGGAAGTGCTTTTTGTAAGCTACCTTAGCTACCCCTCATCCCAAAACATTATGGCACATCCCCTAATGCCCCAGGCGTGACAATACTAAATTCGTAATTGTATTTGATTAATATTACATAAATTAAATAAATTTTATAATTTTATGATTTTATATTTATTTTATATATTTTTTTCTTTTGTTTTCAGTTACGTAAAATCTGGAAAGTGCGGACGTAATAAATACCTACATAGCAATTTGGGCCTGTAGAATTCTCTTTTCTAAAATTAATAAATGAAGTATTTAAAATTATAAATATGTTGTTTTTTATTTTTTTGCTTGTTGTTGTTGTTGTCCTTCTTTACAAAAAACAGAATTAAGTAATTCAATAAAGTGTATTTACCTAAATACAGAGAGATTTTAAATTGAAACTTCTTTAGTTATACGTAGGTATATGTATAAACTGAATTTATGGAGAGTTAATTGAATTCATCTCATATACTTTCGAACATATGTTGTCATATTGGAGATTCTCATGCCGTGTATGGAAGAAGAAGGAGGTATTCAGGCCCTTGGGCCAGATACCCCCAAACAGCACGCTGTTTAAAAGCTGTTTAAGTTATTTAAAAGCTGTTTAAAGCTGTTTAAAAGTTGTACAAAGCTGTTTTAAGTTATTTAAAGCTGATTAAAAACATTTCAAACAGTTTACAAAACCAGTTTAATTACGTGAGGGAGAAAGAGCTGTCACACAAAGATATGTTTAATTTCAAAACCTCTCCCTGTTTTAACAATTTCGATTTATTTTTAACATTCTTGCGTTTCAAAATAAATCACATTTTCACATGTAATCTATCTAGATTTGAAAACAAGTTTAACCTTTTTAAAAGCTATGAACAGTTTTTAAATTGCTTTGAATAGCTTTTAAACATCTTAAACAGCTTTAAACAACTTTTAAACAGCATGTTCTCTGGCCCAAGTTCCGGAATACCTACTAGGAGAAATAAAGCACAAAAAATTCGCGAATTGA
This sequence comes from Altica lythri, assembly GCA_964028335.1. NCBI lineage: Eukaryota > Metazoa > Arthropoda > Insecta > Coleoptera > Chrysomelidae > Altica > Altica lythri. The sequence continues at coordinate 54,933,744 of OZ034804.1, forward strand.
ACCCAAGGCTCCTGGATAAAAATAGGAGTCAGGTATATTCGCCACTGGACCATATTAAATTCACTTTAAATATATAATATAATCAATAACAACAGTAAAAATTGTTTGTATAAAAATATAAAATATAAAATTGAAGAATAAAGAATATCCATACAGAAGAATAGTTTCTAGAAGTGGTACTAACTAACTTTTCAGCTTTTCTAAATTTTTCAGTTTTTCATTGTTTTTTCGGTTTTTTAATGCTTTTGTTTTTTTGTCACTTTTTTAAAGTGAAACTTTTATTACATCGTTTTTTGGTCTGTGTTAGTGAATGTCGCATGTCGGTCGACCGCCGAGTAGGTATAAAGTATAAAGTAGGCGGCGCATATAGTTTAATACTAAAATGTACGGGAATGAGCAGATCTGCTAATGAAAACAATTCTACCTATTTGTATTAATACGAACTTCGACTGCGTATAACGTCGACGGTTATATTCTACCTATTCGTATTCATACGAACTTCAACTGCGTAAATATCTACGACATGTAACGTCGACGGTTATATTCTACCTATTCGTATTAATACGAACTTCGACTGCGTAAGTTTCTACAACATGTAACGTTTTAAAAATATTACAGTCGTAACTGAAAATATGGAACTTGAGCAATAAATTATGTAACATATATTAAATAAAATATCTTTTAAAATTAATCAAAACACTTTCATTTTTAAACAAATTAACTTTCTAATTATCCTACCCTTGTTATATATATTCATCTCATTCTTTTGTCGATTTACTGAAGTTTTCACTTCTATCGTGTGTGAATCGCACACACACCTTTTGATTTTGATTTCGATTTTGATTTTGATTTTAATATAGATTTCAATTTCAATTTCGATTTCGATTTTGATTTTGATTTCGATTTCAACGCCTATAGTTTGCAGCAGCTGACAGTGCTCCAAGCTATATTATTTGTGTTTAATTTTATTTATATTCGGTCCATTCCAATTTTCCAAGTATAAAATTAAGATTGATAAAGCGATTTTTATACCCTTAATGGAATATTATTCGAAAAATTTTTAGTTAAATGTCTATAGTGTGAAAAAAAGTTTCACTTTTACCGTGGTTTCATAAAACCACACATTTTTTTTTATTTTTCTCGTTTTTCGATTTTTCATATTACTCTCATATATTTATCGTTTTTTTTTACATTTTTTTTTTGTATTATTTTGTTTTTGTGCTTTTACCGTTTTTTTTTATAATTTTTATTGCTTTTTCGTTTGTATATAGTTTTTTCAGATTTTTACAGTAATAGTTTTCGTTTTTTTATTTTTAAATATTTATCTAGTTTTAGAGTTTTTATCGTTTGTTTTTTGGGCCTTGTTAAAGTTCTTTATTTGTTGAGTTTTTTCGTTTTTTTGGTTTTTATTCCTTTTTTTTTGTTTTTGATAATTTTTTTTTTATTTTTATTTTAATGGTTTTTTGTTTATTCTCTATTTTTCCGGTATACCTTTTTTATAGTTTTTTTATTCCTAGTGTTTTATTGTTTTTTAAATTAAATATCAACATTTTTGTAAACTAAAAACTTCAAAAATTAATTGAAAAAAAATATTAAAATCAAGTGTAATATGGCTGCCAGGACAAGACATGATGAATCAGCTCGAGAGATCCGAGTATATTCTGGTAGAATTTCATTATCTCGAGTAATAAATAAAACGAAGCTTTCAAGGTGGGACAGTTGAAACTAAAAAATTCTACATTATGTGTTTTCGAGGAATTTTAATAATATGTCGTCGCTGTTGACTTGTATTTTTCTTAGGTACACGTTTAGCTCTGCTGCTGCATTTTCGTGGTATTTTGATGATTAAAACAGAAACAACGAATGGTGGAATTTCTTTCTAAAAACAAACGAACTGCCGACTGAATGTAAAATAAATAAAAATAAAACACATCAATCAACATTGTTTTCTTAATTGAATTGATTAATTATAGCAATTGTTTATTTATCAAATATCTTTAACGTTGTTTTCAGGAATGAAAAAAGTAGATGAATTCCACAAAAACTTCTTTATTATTTATATATTTTACTACCAATATTCTACATTTGGGATTATTAGATAACAGAATTTTGATTCTACTGTCAATCAATTTGACACATATAAGGTCTGTGCGGCTAATAAGACCTACCTATGGAAGAATGTTTATAAAATAAAAACTTATCCAGAACATAGAAGAATAAATAAAATATTTGAAAAAATTGCATGTTTTGCTGTAAGCAAACATAATTTTAAACATTTTAATATACCTTGCCTTAATATATACTATGGTAGAATAATAAGGCCTAATATTTTAACACTCGTAAATAATTAAAATGGGCGTATAATATTTGTTAATTTAGATCAAAACTACTTATATTTGCATAAAATATGACCACTCTTTAAAATTACGACATACTTCTTTGTTTAACAGACATCAGGGTACTTAAAATATCCTATATAAAGGACACATTTTTATGATACTGCTTGTCACATTCTGAATATTGTTTTATATCTTTAATCTCATTCTCCTTACAAGCGTGAAAATACCAACTAACGTCGTTTTTATTTTGTGTTTACTTCCTTCGGTTAAATCTAGAAAGCCTTATTAACCGCAAGCACCATTTATAAAGAAATACAGAAAAGGACAATACTTTAAGTCGTGATCAATTATTTTTTTGTAACAGGTTAATAAAAGTATAAGAAACAAAGAACTGTTGTGCAAAATTATATATAAATGTGTCATATTACAAAAATTAGGTACTTAAGATTCAGTCAGAAGATTTTTTATCTTGTGTGTGCTGCACATCTGCTCCTTACAAACGAATCACACCATACTGACTAATAGTGACAAGTCATGAACAGTTTGTACTTTTATCTACTCCTTTGACAGTAAATGTCATTTATACTCATTGTCACCATGCAGGGTAAGTAAGCTATAACGCACAGTTGTGCGTAATCAAATGTCATGTTGGAATGACGTTTCATTACGCACGACTGTGCGTTATAGCTTACTTACCCTGCATGGTGACAATGAGTAGGTATAAATGACATTTACTGTCAAGGAGTAGATAACAGTACAGTACGTACAGTTGGGTCCGTGCGTCACTAATACCTGGCGAGATAAAACACATACTTTTAATCTAGCGTCATTGTCTTTCACGCATGAAACTAAAGACAAAACAGCTACCGCATGTTATTAAGTTGGAATTTCCGACTTACTTCGTATGCTTTAAATGATGACGCACGGATAAAGAAACACGGACTCAACTGTACGTCATATATTTTTTTAGAGATGTCAAATATTTAGAATTAAAATTAAAATATTAAGTCGTAGATAAAGCATAGTACGTAACTCGAGTGGTAAGAGGTATTACGTACTCGTGTAATTACGCACAAACCGCGTAGCGGCGAGTGCGTAACTTTTCCACTCGTACGTAAAGTCCTACTTACCACTCTTGATACGTAATATACTATTGTAGAGCCTTATAAGAATGTTAGCTATACCTGGATTTGTATTAACATGACACTGACGTCATTTTGACATATATGCAAGTAGAGCCAATACGGGGTTAGAATGAAGCCTAGTTGCCAGGTTTAACTTAGAAAGACGTACCTACTATCTTTGTCTTATTAACGCGCAATAGAAAGAGATACTTTAAATTTTTATTAATTTCATGACAGGTATAACAAGAATGATAACAAATGGACGATGGAAAATCAGTGACAGAGAATGATAATATACATATATAGGTAGGTACTTGCATTTTTAGTGCTTTATAATAATTGCTTAGAAGCTATATCATAACAGTAACTCTTTACAAGATAGACTGACAGAAGTGTCGAAAGATTAAAATTGGATGATGCTATTCATATTGTAGGTAGGTCTAAAAAAATAGATACAGTGGATGATAATACTGGTATTCTTGGTACTTTAGAAGAACCACCTACGAGCTATACCAAAATACAGTAACTCTGGCTGGACTGTCAGAAGTGTCAAAAGATTGAATTTGGCACTTAAGTCAAAATAGTGAAAGATGATAGACATGTTAATAAATACTTTGCTCCTACTTACCTAGTTTCTTCATGTGTCCTCTTAATCGATGGTGCACAGTTAATATTTCCGTTACAATACGGAGGTTGTTTTTAGTGGGGTTAATACAGCTGAAAGATCTCTTCTGATGGTTACCTATAGTTTCCCAGGAGCGTCTTCGTTTGTCTTAGTCCTTTTAGATCGTTCCAGTATTTAGCTTTTTTTCTATCCACTTCTGTTCTTAGTTTTTCTAAGATTCTGTTACTGCTAATTCCCCAAAATGGTTCTGGTCCCAAATATGGGGTTTCAGCTTGTTTTTTGCCAGTTTATCTGATGTTTCGTTCTCTTCCATTTCTATGTGTCTAAGAACCCAAAGGTGGGTAATAGTGTCTTTTAGCCTAGTTCATTTAGTTTGCCCAGGCATTTCCGGATCATTTTTGAACTGATTGTGTGAGAGCTCTCAGTGCATTGATGGCTGCTTGGCTATCTGATATAATTACAATTACCAACAATCTGTTGTCTACGATAGTTCGTTTCAAAATAAAATTATATACTTTTTTTAATCACGCGGTTTTCCACTTAAAAATGCTTTTGTACTCACACAGACTTTCTCACTATTTGTCTCGAAGTCCAAAAACCACTGCTCCAGTTCCTTCACCTGTCCTGGAGCTACCCATATACACTTATAGCATTTTGGTTTAGCTCCAATTAGGTTTGTTTGTCCTATTCAGATTTACAACCCAGCTTTGTGGTGAATTTTCTCACAATGTTAAATTTCTTTGGCATGTCATCTTGGGACATTTCCCAAATTTGTTTAAACTGAAGGGATTGAAGTTTTTCCTAGATTATTTTGTCTTTGACTATTTTATACTTATATTGTTTTCTTCCTTACACTTTCTCCTTGAATGTGTAGTAGCGTTAGATTTAAAATTAGGTACTCCTATTGCAACAGTGGGACATGTTCCCATTGCTTCAGTGATGCATGCACAGGTTAGTCTCTAAATCTTCGAGAGGTTTTTCCTCGTTGTGGTAATGTTAGTCTTCGATTCTCAAGCAGTGTACTTGGGTTGCATTTAATGATAATACTTCTATATTTAGTGCTTTAGAAGAACTACCTACAAGCTATACCAACACAGTTACTCTTTACTAGCTGGACTGACTAAAGTGTCAAAAGATTGAAGTTTGCCACCTTAGTCAAAATAGAGGATATAAAAATGACGCAATTTTCATCTCAGTGACACTGATAGTGTTTACTTGTATTTCTAGTGCTTCACTAGAACTACCTACTAACTACACAAATATAGTTAATCTTTATTGGCTCAACTAACAGAAGTATTAAAAGGTTCAATGTTGACAGCAAAGTTAAATTGTGGAGAAATTATAATATTATTATAGTAAGACAATACGAAAGCCTGTAAGTGGAAATTTCTGACGGTTAGAAAGAGAGAGAAGACCGTAGTACCCTATCTGTTTCTCTTTATTGACGCATTACAACAGACTGTTAAAACGTTCGACTTTGTTATCCTATGCTCTCTTTTCATGATAGTAGAGAGAAAAAGAGTAGGTCCTTTCGTCTTCTTTTTTATTGAAGCGAGGGACAGCTAGAAGCCTATTCATTGTATCTCTATTCTAAAATTAGATATTACCCACAGTCATTTTGATTCGATTGTCAGAGAATTGTCTAATACAAAACATATGGTAAGAAAACCAGCAAAAATGTTTAATTTAAAAAATATATAGAACAAAAATTGTATAAAAATACTGCAAAATATGCAAATTTGTAGAAAAATTAGGATAAAAGATAAAAAAAAACAGTATATTGGAAAAATATTAAAAAAACAACTTTTAAAAACTTAAAACTTAAAAATGTAGAAACAAATAAATAAGTTATACCTAAAACAATACATCTAAATCAATTGCTGTCTTAAAATACTTAAAACATAATTAATTAATTAACAAAACACTTTAAAAATAAAAAATAAAAATTAAAACAAAATACACATAAAATATATATTAAATACCTTTTAAATCAAGAAAAAGCAGATAAACTGAAAATCATAATATAAAAAAAGAAAACATTAAAACAAAAAAAATTATATAATTTTTAAAAATATTACAATTTCAATATATCTATTTTAAAAATTTATAAAATATAGGTATCATACATAGCTATTGATTAAATTTAATGATTTCAAAGATATATTTAAAAAATGCAAATCCGTATTATAAAAAAAAATTAATTAATAAAAAAAGTTATGAGGAAATTAAAAAATAATACATAATCGTGTTTTCGCAATCAGCACGGAGTAATAAATCTTCGGTTCAGGCAGTTTCAGGTATGGGTGCCTATATTATTATTTACAGAGTAAATTAAGTTTTCTTATTTTGTAAATATCAAATAAACTTTTCTTTAATTTTAAATCTAAAAATAATTTTTTTTTACTTGTTCTAAAATTTTATTTTAATTACATAATTGCCTTTGGGAGCGAATTTACCCTTCATTAAAACTATAAAAATGTCCGCCTGAGCAAGCTAGTATGCATTGATTACTCCTTGTAGATTGCGAAAAGACTATAAACAAGGCAAAGACTCCAAAAAATAAAAAAATTGTACCTAAATTATAAAAAATTGTAACAATTAAAGTACCTATGTAAAACAGGAGTTCGTCTACTGGTTATACCCACTAAACATTAGGTGTACCAATAGACGAAATAACAAAAATCTAATCAAACTAAGACTGTAAATGGTATATCTAGATTAATTTATACTTATATATTCTTTAAAAAATATATAAGGTAATAGTGAGTATATCAATACAAAAGAAGATCCCATTATTTTCGATTTATTTGCGAATGTCACCTTGTTAGAATCTCAACAGAGGCATGCAAACCAATTTAAAGAAATATACGATCCGAGCGCACTTTAATATTATAAAATATTCTCGGTCATTAATTTGAATAAAGGCAACATTAAAACATCTCAAGGTGGCGATGAATCTTCGCCTTGGTGCAGACCAACTTTTCCACTTGTTCCTCCTCGTTTCCATAGAAACAGAATTTCTCCACCAATGGCAGTCGAGCGGGCGGCAACATCGGATGGTTTAAGACCCAGATAGGCATTCTTCTTATTTCCAACGTTTCCATTCAGTGCGGAATCCCCAGCGATGCATCTTTCCTCTTGGAGATATTGTTCTTGTTTCCTTAACGACTTTTCCCGGACACTGAATTATGGGCCCCACGTTGCATGAGCGCACACTTCTAACGAATTGCTGATGCTCTAAAAGAATTTTTAACATTAGTTATATTAAAAAAAAAAACTATAATGGATTTTATAATATAGCAACCAAAATTTTAATATTGTATGGATCCTCAATTCACTTAAATAGACATATTTAGAGAAAATAATGTGATTTTTATAATTTATTAAATTTGGCCTAATATTGCAAATATTGTGTAAGCCCATCTATTAAATTCCTACTAATATTATGAAAATATGTTGGATTCGATGAAAGGGTGAAATAGGGGATGAAAATTTTGATGGAAAAATAAAAAAGTCGGCATTGATTTTTATAAAAATTGAAATTTAGACTGTTAATAGTAGTTTACGTAACAAGTCCCGAAAGTGGTCTTTTACTGAACGAGCGGGAAATTGCAGGGCGAGCCGCAGGCGAGGCCTGCAAGCCTGCGAGTCCAGTAAAAGCACTTTTGGGACGTATTACGTACAATATTTTTTTTTAAACCGGTCAGAATTTATTAATTTCCAGTTTATTTTTGGGTCAAAAAATCTTATTTTGTCGGACCGGGCCAGAAAATAAAAATGAGTCCGGTAAAAGCTTTTACCGGACTATCGTGTTAGTCCAGTAAAAGCTTTTACCGGACTCATTTTTATTTTCTGGCCTTGTCCGACAAAATGGGACTTTCTGGCCTAAAAATAAACCGGAAAGTACTAATTTCTGGCCAGTTTAAAAAAAATATTTTATTGAACACGTATTTTATGTTTTATTAGAATCCACCTAACAGTTTATATAAGGGGTTGTATACAATAATGAGTATTAAAAAATGATTTTCGAAAATTTGTTGGCAATCTTGAAAACCTGTTATAAAATCGTAAAAAAATTAACAAAAATCCTAAAAAAAATGATGAAAATCCAGAAATCTGATAAATATTGCGAAAAAAAATGTTGCCAATCTTAAAAACCGTTAAAAATCGTGAAAAGTTGTCGAAAATCGTACAACAGTTGGAATTGATGAAATAATATTAATAATCATAAAAAAAATCTGTAAAAACCTAAAAAACCTAAGATAATGTGAGAAATTAAGTGAAAAGAAAAAAAAATGAAAAATCTGAAAACACACAAAAAACACGATAAAATCGTCAAAAATAAAAAGAATGGAAATTAATCAAAAAAACGAGAATAAAACGTAAAAATTGATAAAACGGCAAATGAGAATTTGAGAATTTCGATAATGTGTTTTCACTTATAGTGTCAGTGAAGAATCAAATAAAAATGAGCAATTTCTACAAAATAATCGATAAAATGCTGTTGACGGTTTCTTATTTGTTAGCTTTGAATACGAATACGAATACGTTTATTGACCCATTTGATACACAATACAGAGTATTTGGAATCCAAATAAAGAAAAAATAATTATAAATTAAACTTAAATTTATGGAGAGAAGTAAGAAAAATGAAGAAATTCCTCAACAGAATAAAAGCAATTGCCCGCGAGAAAGTTCTTAGCCAGCTTGTGGAAGTTTCCGAGGAGCAATCCCTGAATTATCTAGTTCTAGGAATAAGCTAACAAATTTGTTGTACAGCCTTATGTCTAGTTTATTATTTTGTGAAAGCTGTATGCAACTATATGGAATAACCAGATTTTCCGCTCCTCGTGTGTTACAGTTGAGTCCGTGGTTCTTTACCCGTGCGTCATCATTTAAAGCATACGAAGTAAGTCGGAAATTGCAACTTAATAACATGCGGTAGCTGTTTTGTCTTTAGTTTTTTGCGTAGAAGACAATGACGCTAGATTAAAAGATCTGTGATTAAAAGTATGTGTTTTATCTCGCCAGGTATTAGTGACGCACGGGTAAAGAACCACGGACTCAATTGTATACTGATGTACTTCGGAATGTTTAATATATTTATTCAAATTTTCATTAACCAAAATGAGAGACTCAAATATATATATAAAAGGAAGCGGATGAATATGGTATTTCTTAAATAGCTCTCTACAGCTTGCCCTATATTGGGCACCATCCACAATGCGCACAGCAGACTTTTGCATAAAAAAGAATTTATTAGCTTTACTGGAGTTTCCCCACAGTGTTATTCCGTAGGCCAAATGGCTATGAATAAGCGCGAAATAAGTTGTTCTTAATATGTTATTTGTCTTAATGGCAGAACGCAACTGTCTCATTATAAAGAGTTGGGATGAGAGCTTTGAGCATAGATTGTCTGTATGATTGTGCCAGGTAAGTCTCGTATCTAATGTAATTCCTAATAGCTTTAGCGGTTCAGATTTAATTGCTAATTTGTCAGAACTAAACAAAATATGTTGTGTTTTGCTCTCATTCATTTTTAATTTGTTTGCGGCGAACCAATTTTTTGCCATGTGAAGACTTTCTCTGCTCGATCTCTCGTTCCCTCTGGTGAGAATTGTGGCATCATCGGCAAATATTCTGAATGAACTTAAGTTGTCAACGTCCATGGGTAAATCATTAACATATAATAGAAATAATAACGGTCCCAGTATCGAGCCCTGAGGCACCCCGTTACATACTGTGGTTTGGCTAGAGTTGTGATTGTTCAGACTTACGTATTGCGTTCTACCATTTAGATAAGAGTGGAACAATTTCAATACTATTCCCCGAATACCGTAGTGTTCTAATTTTTGTTCTAGAATAGTTACGTTAACACAGTCAAAGGCCTTGGTCAAGTCGCACATTGAAGCATATGTTTCCGCTCCTTGATCAATGCCCTCCACTATGTTTTCGACAACACTGATTAACGCTGATGTGGTAGATTTCTTTTGCCGAAATCCAAATTGCTCAGGAATAAGTATTAATTTAGTTTCTAAGTATGTGGTAAGCTTATCTTTAATTAACTTCTCCAAAACTTTAGAGATGACTGGCATCACCGCTATAGGTCTATAATTGTCGAGAATATCAATAGGTCCCTTTTTATGAACGGGAACAATTTTTGATACCTTCAGCTGTTGCGGCCAGTTACCTTCAGTTATGCAGTTATTAAACACAAATGTAAGTGACTGAGCCAGCGAATTGAGAGATGCTTTTAGAATCGCTGCGTTCATCAAGCCCGGGTTTATTTTGCAAGGAGAGTACTGCTTCACGCACATCTGATTCTACGAATGGAGCTATGAAGAAAGAATGAGCTAACCTTGGAAGACCATTAAGAGATGATAAGGAATCAATATTTGGATCGACAATATCTCTAATTATATTATCAGACACTGATGAGAAAAAAACATTAAACTGATCGGAATCAAATAAAAAATTATTTTCATTCTTATTTTTAACGTGTCTTTCCTTATTAACAATATTCCAAATAGCTTTACTCTTGTTCTCTGCAGTGTTTATCGCTTCCGTATAGGCATTCCTGTTTCCTTCTTTTAAGGCTTTTTTATATTCCTTACGATTTGTATGGTAAACTTGCCAATCTGCTAAACTATTCGAGGTCTTGAATTTTATCCATGACATACGCACCACTTTCCTCATATCTCTCAATTCCCTGGTGAACCACTTAAATTGCGGTCTCTTAAAATAGATCGACTTTGTTGGAAAACAACTTTCTGTAACTTTTTTCAAATTATTAATTATTATAAATTCAACCGATTGACTAGCATTGGTATTTTTCCAATCAAACTCATTCCAACAAATATTACTAAATTTGTATCAATGGTTTTTGGGCTATTAGGCCGGCGTCGATTGTCTTGCTGACTTGACGTTTCGCCAACACGAGCGGTTGGCATCTTCAGAAGTTGCTTCCTGGTTGACAGTCAGTTCGCAGACTGTCAACCAGGAAGCAACTTCTGCAGATGCCAACCGCTTAGAAGAACATGTGGTGCCTTATAAGCTGTTTACAGGAGAAAATTTTATCTTGATGCACGACAATGCTCGACCGCAGATAGCACAAATAACTAAGCAATATTTAATTGACGTTGACGTTCATGAATTGGACTGACCCCCAAGAAGTCCACACCTCAACCCTATTAAACACTTATGGGAAGAAGAGTTAGGCAGAACTACGGCGAGTTTCAAACTTTAACTGCGTTAGAAGAAGCATTGACAAATGAGTGGCAACAAATACCCAAAGATGCGATTGCTTCTTTAATTGAATCTATGCCCCACAGAATAAGAGCCGTTATTCATGCTCGTGGAGAAAATACTCGATTTTAGAAACAAATAATAAATCTTAATACCGCCGTTATCCATGTTATTTTTTAATCCTTTTTGTTGCTAATAAAACATAATTGCATTGTTTTCTTAAAACCAGTGCTTTTTCTTTAAGGATACAGATATCGGAATGAATAAAAAAACAAGTTGTTAAAAAAAGATGCGGCTTGAAAATGCAGCAAAAAGAATCATTATTCGGTTGTCAAATTTTTTCACAGTGTGTTTAAAAGTTTAGAGTAAAAATCAACTTTTTATTAACCCCTGTATAACAACAAATTCGTTGGAAATTTTTGTAGCTTCGATATGATATCATAAAATGGCCTAATACTCGGCAAAAAATTATCAAAATCGATGCAATACAAATAAAGTTATTAAGGATTGAATATGAACCAAATTTTATATGTCCGGTTAATTTTGCGGGGGAGTGTACCTATGTAAACATATTTATAAAAGAAAAACAACAATTCTTTACAAAAATTACCCTAAAGAAAATACCTTCATTAAAAAACCATTAGGTATATAACATACAAAAATTCTTTTACTAAACTTTTTGATGTATGAAAAGAACACTAAATACTAACTATCACAAGAAAATTGCAACTCACCCTCGTATAAAAATATTCATACCGTTACCCACCAGAAAATTGTTTGATTTAAAGATTGATATCTGGATATTATAACAATTTTACAACCATCAAATGTGTGAAAATGAATTTTTTCCATTTTAAACGCAATAAAAAATACAAAGCAATAAAACTATCAACACTCGACAGAAGTAGAATATAATAAACGTCAAAAGAGAGAATAGGAAAATGTAGTAGGTAATAAGACAGCAAATATAACCGACATGGATCTCGCATAGCGGCAGTGACAAAACCTCGACTTTTATTGATCGTAAAATGGCACTAACTATTAATAAGTATTCCTCGTAAAACTGATTACTGTTGACATAGTTTTTTCTTTTAACAAGACATTGAGGGACGAAATGTGGGTCGGATATAAATGCGTAAAATAATCCATAAATCTTTTATAGTAGCTGTGATCCGGTGATCGTAAATGTCATAAAAGAAGATAGAATTCACATAAACTTTCGTTTATTTAGACAACACAAGCCGCAGTTAATATATTCTCGTTTTCCTGGATTTTTTTTGCTCTTCCAGTTATTTTACTACTTTTACTAATCGTACCGTTAGTTTTTATAAGAACTAAAGTACAGTAAAACCTCACGTGATTATTTGCCATCGATTGGAATAAGGCAATCTATTGAAGGTGAAAAATTAAGTGCTAATATTGTCACTGCAGTAGAATATGTAAACAAGCTTGGTTTTCAAAGAAATCAAATTTACACCTGCGATAAAACTGTCTAAAATGGGAAGCACTTCCTCATCTCTAAGATTTCAGCATCTGGATATAAATTTAAAAATGAAGGTATAACGGTTATTGTTGTGTAAATGTTAGCGGTGATCATAAGATTCGGCTATTGGTCATTGGAAAAGCAAAACAACCTCCAAATTATAAAAAGATATCTTAAGATATGTTTAAGATCACTTTTTTTCAACAACAAATCTAAATCTAAAGAGAATCATGCATTCAAATTTTAGACTGTCTTAATCTTATCCCCATTCTATCGACTAAACTATAACAAGTTAAAAATGGTGTCGTGGGACACCAGGTAGGAACTAAGTTCCTTCGGCTAATGTAGAATCAACACATAACACTTCTCGCTTGTGTATACGACTGTAGCGCCTGCGCACGTCTCATTTAACAATCAATATATCAAAATCAGTAAAATCTTGGCGTTAAGAAAGAAGCTTCTTTAAAATTCAAGGTGAGCTTTAAAGAGTAATGAATACATTTATTTTTTCTCACCTTTCCTAACTACTTTCAACTATCAAGATTTTTAAAAATTATATCTTATATTACTTTAACAAAAAAAGGTAAATGTTAAAAGATATATACAAAAAAAAAATTGCATCGGCCGGGAATCGAACCCAGCTCATTTAAAGGTTTTTCGTTACGGTTTCTTACTATTACATTTTTTTCAGTTCGGTCACGCAGCAAAATCCCTATCTCATCCAAGCCTGCCATAAGGAACTTAGTTCCAAAAAGGTATGTTAAGATTTGTTTCAGTTAACTTTTTTTAACAACATACTTCAATTTGATATTTGCATGAAAAATTATGGTCTGAAGAAGATCAGGTATACAAATTTTAGACTTTCTCAGTATAACCTTTTTTTGTGTTTATTGCTATAGAAACGAAGTTTTTGTTGACTAAACTAAAAAAATATGTTTGGATTACTTTTTACAACAACAAATCTAACACCTGAGATTTGTATGAAAAATTATGATCTATAGAGGATCGATCAAACTTACAAATTTTGGACTTTCTCAAATTTAGCTGTTTTTCTGTGTTTCTTGCCATAAAAACTGAAGTTTGTTTGTAACTAAACTATAAAAAGATATGTTATAGATCATTTTTTCAACAACGAACCAAGAACTGATATTTGCATAAAAAAGAGAATCATGCCTACAAATTTTATACTTTCTTAATCTAATCCTTTGTTTATTGGTATAAAAACAAAGTTTTGTTGACCAAACTATAAAAAGATAAGTACATTAAGACTTGTTTTCAATCACCTTTTTTAACAAAAAAACAAATATAGGATTTGCATAAAAAATTATGGTAGATGATATAATGCTAGACACTTCAACGGAAAAGAAAGTCACTAGCATAGTGCATAACAACAAAAGTCCGGGAGCAGATCAGATTGTGGCAGAAATGTTAAAAGCAGGAGGTAAGTATATAATAAAAGCAATCTTCAATCTTATCAAAGAAATATGGGAGAAAGAGAAAATGCCGAAAGAGTGGTCAGAAGCACTAATATGCCCAATTCACAAGAAAGGAGATAAGATGGTATGCGACAATTATAGAGGAATTGCACTGCTGGACGCCTGGGGGGAATGAGGATGTGCCATAATGTTTTGGGATGAGGGGTAGCTTACTGAAGGCACTTCCCACCCAGGTCGTGGTTATCTACCCCCTGGTTAGGTATCCTGCTGAAGGCAGAAAACTAACCAAGGGAAGATGAGATAAACAACAGGAAACAAACAACAAATATATTAACAAAGAAACAATAACAATGAATAACGGATAACTAAATACAAATCTTAACTAGTCTTACCAAATAATCTACATGGTGGCATGTCACACTTACTCACGAAAATAAGTCAAGAGTCACAACGGCCCAGACCCAAGGGTCTGTTTTAGGGACACCCCGAAGGGTGACACTTGTAGACAACCTTAGACTCCGAACTCTCCGAGTACGACCTCAACGACGCTGTTTTATATCCAATTCTTACGCTACGTGAGAATAAGAATTAAACTATATAAGGTCGCCTTGAAATCTAACGTACTGACTTTGGCCTGGATAATTACAATACAAAATAATACAATGAAATCTAAAACAATTAAACAACTCTATTATCGTATGTGACATGCCCCCCTTTCCTTAAAGCCAGCCCATGGCTTTGCTCGGCTCTGGCTTACAGGGGTGTATGGAGGAGCAGTTAGTATGGCTTGGATAAGGATTTAAGTTGGTTATAGGACAGGTATGAACAAATCTACAAATAAACTTCTGGGGAATATAGAAAACAATAGTACACTTGACTATAAGTGTGTGACAATATGCTACAAAATTTTAGCACAAGTACCAAAAACTAGACTAAACAACTGTGCCGAAATGACACTAAGAGAATATCATGCAGGATTTAGACGAAACAGATCTATAACAACCACGTTTTTGCCCTAAAGGAAGTCCGAACAACATGCTTCAAATATAAAATAGCACTATACCTATGCCTTGTTTATAGACTTTAAACAAGCGTATGATCAAATAGATAGAAATAAAATGCACCAAGCTTTAGAACAACTAGAAATACCAAGCAAACTCATCAGATTAATAAAAATGACACAACAAATGGAAACAACAAAAAATGTCTGGAAAGGACATAAATCTCAAGAGTTTGAATTTAACCGAGGTCTAGGTACGTCAAGGGGACCCCCTATCTACTGTGCTATTCAATATGGTACCTACTGGAAATGATAACACCAAGATGGAAGGAGCAATATTTAACAACAAACATCAATGTATGGCATTTGCGGATGATTTAACAATACTGATAAAAGAAAAAAAAGGAACTACAGAAAAACATAATAAGAATCGAGAATGAAACACTGCAATTAGGACTTGTAATAGACGAGAAAAAGACAAAATATGTGGTGATGGGAAGTACACAAGAAGAAACAGATCAGGTAAAGATCACATCATACAACAGCTAGAGTTAAAGGCTAGAATTGCCAGAGGAATACAGAAGCCTTAGGACACTTATGACGTCAAAATATGTGTTCAGAAATACAAAAACAAGGATTTACAGGAGCATCGTACAACCCACAGAAACATATTCCTGCGAAACCTGGGTTTAAAAAAAAACGGATGCAGAATTGCTATAAAGATGGGAAAGGAAAATGTTAAGTGCCATATATGGGGGGATAAACACTGAGGATAGATGGAAGAGACGAACAAATAATGAAATTAAAATGCTGTACAGTGAACCAAACATAAGGACTTTTATAATATCACCGCGAATAAGATGGCTTGGTCATGTGGATTTTAGACTTTCTCAATCTAAGCCTTTTTTCTGTATTTCTGATTATAAAAACGATTTTTTTTAATTAAAAAAATATGTTTAGATATGTTTTACATCAATTTTTACAACAACAAACCTAAACCTGAGATTTGCATGAAAAATTATGATCTATAGAGGATCATGTCTAGAAATTTCTTAATTTTAGTCTTTTTTCTGTGTTCATTGCTATTAAAAAATAGAGTCTGTGTTTAACAAAACTATAAAAAGATATGCTTAGTTAGGTGTTAGATCATTTCTATTAACAACATACCTAAATCTGAGATTTGCATAAAATATTATGGTCTAAAAAGGATCATGCATACAAATTTTAGACTTTCTAAATCTAAACTTTGTGTTCTGTTTTTAGTGCTATAAACACATAGTTTTCATTTTACTAAACTGTAAAATGATATATTAAGATATGTTTTAGACCACTTTTTTCAAGGGTTGTATGAAAAAATATGATCCAAAGAGGATCGTGCATTCGATTTTAGACTTTTTTATTCTAATCCTTTTTTTGTGTTTATCCCTATAAAAAACGTTCTTTTTTCTACTAAACTATAAAAAGATATGTTTAAAAATGTCTTAGATCACTTTTTTGTTATACCTAAACCTAAAAAACTATTACTTCAATACTCGTATTATGCTCCAACACAGTTGAAGATATTTACTAACACTGTAAATATTTACTTAATACCAAAATTGTTGATATTTTTCCAAAAAGACTTATAAAATTACATACATCATCTGTTTATATTACGTATTTGTACATTTAAAACTTTGTGACTCAAGATTTTACGTACAAACAACCTATGAATAAATTATCTCTTTACAATTTACGATTTACCGTATTTATCTCTGTGGACAACCAGCGTATAATTAAATCACTAAATCTATTCAAAAATCTCGACTCGACAAAGCCTGTGCAATAAATTTAATTAAGAAAAACCCGACCGTGTGACCCCGAAACAAGAACTCGCCCAAAAAACGAGCCTGTTCTTTTTCTTTCCTAAATTAACACATTTCGTCCTTCAGGTACATAAAAGAAAACAGGTATCTAATAGAAACATTAATCTAGAAAACCAGTTCTTAGCCGGCCATTGCTGGATATCTTAATCTCTTTGTCAAAGAACGCATTCATCATTTTCAGAGGGTAGTTTAACAAAAAAAAGAAACTAAACCAGTATGGATTCTTTTCGTTTGGTTGTTCGGCCATCATAAATTTAGAATGTCTGATTGTACGAAGTCAGTGAGAAAATTTTGTGTTGTGTTTAACATTTACTGAATTTATATCTTATGAAATAAAAAAAAAACACAAGATTTCTGCTAAAAATTACTTGAGATCCTTTTTTATTTTGTTTTTGATAACAATCCTGACAATTCTCCCTATAAAATATAAGAACTATATATATTTTTATTGGTCATTTTTTATTTTAATATTTTTTTCTAATTTTTCTTTTTTTAATACATTTTTTGTATTTTGCTTATTTGTTAAACTTTTTTGTTTTTATTTTAATTTTAGCATTTTTCTTTTCATATTTTCAAGTTTTGTTTTATTGTTATTCATTTTTTGAACTTTATTATATCATTTTTGAATTTTGCACAGTTTTTAGACAAAAATACAGAACATTTCTCCCTATAAAATATAAAAACTCTACCTATAAGTTTTAGTAGATTTATATCTACTATTCAGCTGGTTCGCAAGTCACGACTTCGGGAAAATTTTACTACAGTTTTTCGTTTTGGGCCCCCCTGACTTTAAAAACACCTTCCGTTCAAAAGTTTATATATATATATATATATATATATATATATATATATATGTATATATATATGTATAGTTCCGATATAACGAAATCTGTGGACACGATAGCGGTCGCATTTCTTAACGGATCGAAATGAAATTTGGTACAAAAATCAATCGTCCAAAAATCTCGGTCGAGTTCGTTAATGGGCCAAATCGGTAAGGCCGTTTGGGCGTGACATTAAATCAAAATGGAAAAAAATTCGTAACTTTTTTACTACACCCTGTACAAAAAAATGTTAGAGGACTTTTTTGTTTGTCTTAAAGAGACCTACAACTTTTATCTAAAACATTTTTTTCTAAAACGTATACTTTTAATATATTCAATTAATATAAATCTACTGATGCGCCTGGCTTACCAAGGGCCATTTTTTTTATTGACCATTGTTTATTTTACTCTTTTTTCTAATAATTCCTGTTTTAATATTTTTTTTATTTGTCAAAACTTTGTGTCTTTTATTTAAGTTTTTTGCTTTATTTTTTCATATTTTTGCATTTTTTTTCGTACCTTTTATATCTATTTTTTAATGTTTCATTTTTTTACAATTTTTAATTTAATACCAATTGTCTTCACTTTTTTCTTTTATTTTTCGTTTTTTTTTATTTTAGACCGTTTTTTTGTTTTGCTTATTTTTTCGTTATATTTTTAATTTCTTACCGTTGTTTTGTTTTATTCTAATTTTGTTCACTATCTAATTTTTTCTTATTTCGCCGGTTTCCATTTTTGTTATATTTTTAGATTTTCCTGCTTTTTTGACTTTTTTTTATTTAATATCATTTTATGGACTTTGGCTTATTGAAACCTTCTTTATGTTTTGGATTATCGATTTGTTTGTTAATTTTTAATTTTTTTTTATTTTTACTATTTTTTTAAATTTTCCCCCTTTTTTATGGTTTTGTTTCCTTACGTATTATATTATTTCGAATTTTTGATTATTTTTTACTTTTTTTAGTTTGTCGTGTTTCAATCAGGAGTTTTACGCATTTGAAGTTTTAGTTTTATTTTTTCTTGAAATTGTGATCTTTCTTTATTTTAGAAATTTTATACCTTTTCTTGTTGATATTTTTCCTTATTTTGTCGATTTTTTCTTATTTTGACGGTTTTAATTCATTTTGTGGTTCTTTTTTCAAGCCTATTTAATATTTTAATTTTTTTATTAAGTTTGCATTTGTTTATGATTATTTTACTTTTATGCTTTTAAAATTAAAAAATAAAATTGGACAATGGCATGAAAGTTAACATATATACTTATTTAAGAAAAACTTCTAGATAAGTGTTTCTTGTAATATTCACAAATATCTACAAATTTACAATTCTCCAGCTTATTAAAAAGTTGGGAAAACCAAAATTCTTAACCGAGTGGAAAGTAGTTACTTTCTAGCCTCCAAATTCCTGATATTTTAATTTTTAAATTAATAAAAGTTATTTTTTGTGCTTTATGGACGTGACATAATTTTCAAAATTGTAGTGTTTTATATATCAATTTTATTGTATTATTTCGAATTTTTGTAAATTAAAACGAACACACATATCAAAAAAAGTATCTACCATTTCTCTTTAGAAAAAATTAAGTAGGTACCTAGGTACTATACTACCTTGGTGCATTCGCAAGCATTTTTTAAGCGGAAATCCGGACCATTGAAAAATTGTAAAATTTAATATCGAAAGGAAGTATCGCAGACAAAAATTGTATTATTATGTCATATAGTCAAGCACTGAACGCACATACAATCAGTTTAAAGATGGTCTGAGAATGCTAGGCAAACTAAATGAACTAGGGCAAAATAACACTGTTACCTTCTAAGGGGTTCCAGGACACCAAGGAATAAAAGGAAGCAAAACAGCAGATAAGCTGGAAAAAGAAGGTGCTAAAACTTCATATTTGGGACTAGAATCATCTTTTGGAATCAGCAGTACAGTTTTAGCAAAACTAAGGAGAGAATTTGAAAGAGAAAAATCCAAGTACTGGAACGATCTAGAAGGACTAAGACAACCAAAGATGCTCCTGAGAAACTATAACCAGAACAGATCTGTTAACTGTCAAAACCCCAGTAAAAACAACCTCCTTGATGTGACGGGAATATTAACCGGTCATTGCCGATGAAGAGCACACATGAAGAAACTATGATTGGTAGATGAAGCAAAGTGAAGATTCTGCGAGAAAGAGGACGAAACATCAATACACATACTCTTAGAATACATTGCATTTATACGTAATTCTAGGGTCAGATACCTACGATCATACGAAATATAAGTTTACCCAACTTGAAGTACAATGAAATCCTAAAAGAGGGACACAATAGATCTTATAGGTCACAGGTGTATCTGTTACCCTAATTACGATCATACATACATAACAAGTACTAGTCTACAACTTTTTTTATAATTCTAATGTTATAACGTATATTCAGTATATAACCTCAGTTTTAATCAAAAGTTTATGAGTTACAAATTTCTGAATATGATTACTTCGACCCCTTGTAAACACATATCACAAAAAAGTGTAAAAACTCTCATACACCAAACACAACCTCGCTACATCCCTCTTTACGAAAATTGTAGCAATAAATTTAAACAATTTACTCACCCTGTAAATTAAAATTCAAATTGGGTTGAGTCCTCCCCGTTTGGTAATTCCAAGTCCAATCTTGGACGATATACGATTATGCCCGCGAGGTTCCGGTCGATCTCTCTCATCCGGGAGAAGGCCGTGCGGATATGTGGTTATGTGCGGACATACTCGTCCATCACATTTTATCGCCTGAACAAATACAACCCTCGTCGCATAAATGCTTTCGGACCATCTACTTGTCTGGGAGGATGACCAAACCCCCACGTTTCTATTGTTTTATCATCGGGCCCTGGAAATTAAACAGTCCACTTTTCCATTTCCATATAGTTGCTTTTGCTTGTTGGGGACATGCAAAGTTAATCAGGGACTGGGAGAGGTTTATAATGTAGTTATTGTAATGTGTGACAGGGATGGTGGGTGAAAGGGTTGATTTTTATTGGATGATGGTTGTTTATTGAAATATATGGGGTTGTGTATTAGTAAAATGAATGATTTATTGCCACTCTGAAGAATAATTCATCAACTTGTAAAAACAATAACTAGAGATTATGTGCTTTAATATAGTTAATCGTATTTATTACCATAAAATGCTGCATAATATTTACACTAATTCGTATAAGGTACATCAAAAATAAATTCATCCAAAAAGTAAAAAGGGTTATTATAAATTATTCCTGAAAAAAATTCCAAAAGAGGTTGACCCTGCAGGCCATCATTGCAACTTCAGACACCAAAAATGTACTTTTTCTGCTGTTTTGAGCTTCTCGAATTTAAGAAGGTATTTTTTGTACTATTTTAATCCTTTTGAGCTACACAAATTGAAATTTTTGAGAAGCTATTATAAACGCGTTTAGCGATTTTGATGTTTGAGGTAGCAATGGACGCAGATTTTGGAGTGCTAAAAATGTGACAAAACCTTTTTTCCAAAGTTTTTTACAACGATATCTTACGAACGAATCTACCGATTTGATTTTTAAAACGGCATTTGACGTCATTTTTTAAAGTAAAGAGCTAATTAGGTCATAGATAGATAGATAGATATTTTTTGGGTTGGCTGTTAGCCTATATATCACTGCGACCTTTGCAGATCTATTGTGAACACCCATTATCTGTGGAATAGGATTAGAGCACCTTGTCCAGCTCTGCCCTCTTAATGAGACTTAATAGCCTTGACAGTGGCCACTCCGCATAACTTGGAGCAGCCGGTTTCTCCTCTTCCAGTAATAGATACCGCGTCCTTGCAAGGCCTTCACATTGGCATAGGACATGAAATGCAATTTCCTCTTCCTCTTGGCAGTTTAGTTTAGCTGACTCATGTGTTTTCTGAGCCTACAATGTCCGGACAAGAGACTGACAATCATTCTGACATCATTTCGCCTTTGTGATAGCAGCTCTGTAGTAAACTTCGCCGAGTATCCCTTTATGAAGAGTTTGGCTTGTCGCTTGCCCGGTGATTTTTCCCACCACTCCAGGGCCTTTTCTAGCCTCCATTTTTCAATGGCTGCCTTTCTGAATGTATTAGCAACTCCGCCGAATGGTTCCGGGCCAATCATTGGAGTGTTAGCTCCCGCACGGGCCAATTCATCAGCCTTCTTATTGCCCCGAAACCCTGAGTGTCCTGGTATCCATGCCAGTGTCAGAGAATTTTGACTAGCGGCATGTGTCGGGGCCCCAACGCAGTCCCACACCAGCTGTGAGCTTATTTGTGCTGAGACTATCGCCTTTAGAGCTGCTTGGCTGTCCGAGTATATGACTACGGTTTTACCCGTTATACCCTGACTTACGATCTCCGTTGCACAGTGTTGTATGGCCATTACTTCAGCCTGAAACACTGTGGCATACGCACCTAGACTTAGTTGGACTTCTGTCATGCAAATGAACGTGAATTTTTTTTTCGGTGTTTTTACAATTTGTCAGAATTTACTAAGCATACATAGGGACAGACAGATCGCGGAATGCAACTCTGTTTTATACTATTTAGTGATAAATAAATCGAACACTTCTGCTAAAAGAGAAAATTGGGTTTAAAAATTTCTGTGAGATACTTTTTTATTTTGTTCTTCAAAAAATGCAAACGTGAATATCACGTTACTTAACTTGATATTCGTACATCCAAAAATTCTAAAAGTTTTGTCTAATTTTATAACAAATTCCAATAAAACATTTGGAGACATTACAGAAAACAGACTGTTACCTTTAACGTATGTGCAAAATTTTTACAAAACTCCAAAAAACCGCTGGCAGAAAGGCTAAGTAACATAATTAAACTTGTTTCGTTAATATTTAAAGAATTTTAGCTTTAACACCCTGGGATGAACTTCTAAAAATGCATTTTTCTTTAGCACCTTTACAATTTTTCAAATTGTATCAATCACATTTGGTCGTAAACTTTAAAGATGTTCTAACCAATAGATCTCAATCCATCCAACTAACTTATACTAAATTTTTATCCACACTATAAATGCGCTTAAATATCACATACCCACTCTATACCTGCCTGATTTTTATAATATGAAGTAAGTACTTCTTCGTGAATTTTCTGAAACTCATAGCAAGGTAGAGCTACCCTTAACTTCGAAGTATAAAAACATTTAGGAATGAAAAATAAAGTAACCCTTTGCAATGTTTCTAATTCCAACCACACTTAGAGGCATTAACTCTAAATGAGACTAACGTTGTTGTTGTCGTTTTGATCTTCATTAATGCCGACTTAATTCGCACGCACTATGCGATTAACATTTAACTCGCTACTGGACTAGAATAGAAGTTCATGTATATAGATGAGAATATGAAACAGTGACAGAGATATATTTTTTATATGAAGGGTCTTGCACAAAAATTTATTTATATTTATCGAAATAGAAGAGTAATTCTAGATATAACCGATGTAGAGCAAATATTAAGAACTCTAAAATAAGAACAGTTCGAATCACAAGATTTTTAAATAAAGAATACCTAAATAAAAATTGCGTATCCTCTTATTCATAACAAAAGTGGAAGTCTTTTTTGATACATAGTCACCGGTCATACTGCAGCCTATTAGGCTTCTTCCATTGGTTCATGTTACCTTCTATTGGTTTGTACAGGTTTAAGAGATATGTGTCACACTGTAAAGTCTCAAAAATTTGTCTGTCTTCTGCAATCCAGTGCCCAGTAATGGTATAGTATGTGTTTAGCTGTTAAACAGTCCTATGGCTTGCAGGTTTCGCTTAACAAATGCAAGGCCCGTAAGAAATCCTCTAACGACCAGTAGCTCATTCCTGCTAGTTTTGCGTAGGGTCTTTACCCTCCTGGCACATGTCTAAATTGCAACCTTGCCTACTCCTTCAAGATTATTTGAATAGGAGAAAGCTCTAACAGAACTTTCATTGCTGCTGTTGGACTGGCTCTGAAAGTTTCTTTGGACCTTTCCTAGATTGATAATAACATTTTGTTGTTCTATCCTTAGCCACTCTACCAAAGACGCATATGTGACTCTTGGTTTAATCACCAAGTTATAAATTCAGTATAACATGTCTGGTTTTAAACCCCACGTAAGTTTCATAAAGTAGTTAACACCCTTTTGGTTATATATTCGAAATGGTGATTTCAGGTAAATTTTAAGTCTAATATCACATCAAGGTACCTAACTTTTTTCCCACCACTTATATATTTGTACTATTAAGGCTTAGAGTTCCTTCTCCTGGTAAATGTTTCAACTTTAGACTTTAAGCCCTGCAGTTAAGGTCCATTTCGTGACTTTATTCTGAGCCGGTTGAATTTTGTATCTTATTGTAGTATTAAATTTGACGTGTGCTAGGATAACCTGGTCATCTGCATATCCCACCAAATGATGTCTTTCATTTTTAAGTCCCAGACCAGGTTCAACAGAAGGGGTGATAAAACTCGTTCCTGAGGGCAGTTCGTACTGACAATGTGCCTCTTGATAACGTTGAATATATCACAAGACTCTTTAGCATCACACCTGTAGCTTGTTTCGTCTCTGACTTCTGAATGAAAATCTCTTTAAAAGAAATGTTTTCAAATGCTCAATCTACGTCTAAAAAGCGTCCAACACGTTTTTGTTTTTCAGAACATACTCTACCCTTTGTACAAGGTGAATTAGAAGTGAAGTGAGGTATTCCTGCTCTATAGGCAAACTGGTCTTGGTAAATTGAATTCTTATTGAAAATCTTAATCAAGTCTCTTATGCGTGCTAATAGTTTCCTCCCTGAGATAAAAAGTTCGCCTACATACAAATTTTGTATAAATGTGGATTAACATGTTTTTTTGACACCTCTTTAATAAAAATCTCATACGATTAATTGGTTTCTTTTGTAATCTACAAGAAATTCCTGGTTAAATGTAAAAAATGGATTGTTAGCATCAGAACATATTATTTTCCTAATTTTTTTTGACCGTATGTTAAAAGTTATAACCATTATTGGAGTTTAAACGGATCATTGGTCTGTAAAGATTACAGTATTAGGATCATTTTAGTGGTTGTTCTCTTGATAAAATTTTGGATGGTTTAGTGTTTTAGACCATAAATTTTTTCTGAAACTGAGTCAAAGAGTCTGCATTTTTACGGTACTTTATTTATCCTTGACATATAATACACACCTTGTTTTAAGTGCTTCTTTTAATCATGTTTTTCTATTACTATCCATTTGTACTTGTTATTAAAACTTTGAAGAATCAGTGGTTTGCTGTAAATATTGCAGCGTTACCACAAATCCAAAGGATGGTAACTGAATACAGATCCCAAATAGATTTTGTTATTTAACATATAATTTGCAATATCTTTCCCATAACAATATATTAGCTTACTTACCTTGCAATTCCACCCTACATTAGAACGAAATTTACTTATTAGTTGGAAAGTCATCTTTTTTAAATCTGTTCCACTGCTTAGATCCTTTTAGTATTAATTGCGTTACACTCTAAAGAGTTTAATTTTATAATAAGTTTCATCTTATCGATGAATTATTACACAATTCTCCACCACTGTACTTAGGGGGTCGTGGACGAAGCGGAAGCGTAAGTTCAGGAGGTTTCGGATTCGGGTCCGAGGGTTCAGACGGCCATTATCTGTGTTAAATGAAGTGTATGGGAAAGGTGTATTCGCGGCCTAAGCCTTCTGCTGGAGCTGCAATTCCCGAGTCGCTAGGATAAGACCCCGGGATTGGGAAGTGAAGCGAAACGCTATTCGATAAGAGATACTGCTCTGCTGCCGTTCTCGTTTCTGCTGCTCAAGGCGGTGCGGTGTCTGTCTCCTTGATAGCTTTTCGTACAGGGAGGAACTGAAACGGAACAATTTAATTGAGTGTAACGTGTATGTTATCATAATTTGAACAAGAAATATAAAGATTATAAAAGAAACAATCTTGCTAAGTATGGGTTGCAACAATATCACTTAAACTATTAGTTGCATTTGTCAATTATGGCTCTAAGAACTAAGTTTATAAGAGCTAATGTTTATGTTGTTTCTGTTTTTGTGACTGGACTGTAAACATCGAAAATCCACTTTGTTATATTGTCAGAAACAGGAAAATTTACATATTCCTCTGTACTGTTATATTTAATCTTTATAAAGATGGTGCTACAAAATAATAAAGAGTATTTCTTCAAATTTATGCAGACCTTTATTTTTACTTACTTTATTATAAAACCTAATACACTGCGACCAAAAAGATCTTTTGTGAGTATCCTACATCTAATTATATGAGTCCATAAGGCCTAGATAAGTAGAAGTATATTTTTTATTTAGCCTGTAGGTATGTAATTTGATCAGGATCTAAGAAGACCTGTCCCAGATATTTATGTCCAACAATAAGTCTGCAGATACAGAAAATATGTAGGTACTTACAGAATCTGTCCGTTTTGCTCATTTTACAGATTTATACATTGGACAGTGGACAGTGTCCTATAACAATTCCTGCGATTACTTTGAGTTCAGGATCCTGAAGCTCTAAGAGTAACTTAGAGTAGCGCAGTAAAATCTTTTGCTTTTTTGCTTGTCTTAGCCTGGTGAGCATTTCCAGTAGCCTTTTTTCCAATTACGAATTTAATCCATAATATGGCATTTTGAGATAACACAAAAATGTACTCCGATAAAAGGAATCTGACCTTGTGTTGGCATAATCATCTGCTCGCTAAGTTGGAGACATTTATCTCCTTTCATCCTTCCCTTTCATTCTTACCACCACACGAACATTCTCATGCACACTCCTCCAGTTACCTTCATTGTCAATCATACATTCCAGCAACTCGGGCATTGACTTGCCGGACCAAGTAATCTCACCAAACACTCTTCTTTCACCTGCACATTTATTACACCTTAACCTCGTATGTTGTACAGTGCCTAAAGCTCCACAGTACGGACACTTTGGTGTTGCTGCCCTTATTCTGATCCTGTGTAGGTACGATCGTGTCTCGCCA
This sequence comes from Altica lythri, assembly GCA_964028335.1. NCBI lineage: Eukaryota > Metazoa > Arthropoda > Insecta > Coleoptera > Chrysomelidae > Altica > Altica lythri. Next base: position 54,960,689 of record OZ034804.1, read on the forward strand.
GTACCTGCGTCAGAGCATAGTCCGCTTACACCTTAATCTTATCTTATGTCCGGGATGAGTGATTTTGTCCACTGATCCACATCCTTCGTCCTCTCCCATTCCGCTTGCCACATCTCAATATATGTGGGTCTGCCCTCATTTCTTTTTCTTTCACCGATGTCCCCGTCACAACGACGATGCTATATTTTCATTCTTTCCTCTTCGCACATAGCCTGCAACTACCCGAAACGCAGCTGCAGATACTGTGCGGTAGACAGTAGACACACGACACCACAGATTTGTTTCGTCTGGCTGCTTTGGCGGTCACCCTTCTCAAGTCTTCTATCTATCTACCGGTTTCAGACTGCAACATCGTAGATTGTAGAGCTTTCAGAAGCAGTTTTACTATCGAAGGCAATAAATATTCTGGCTTAATTGGGGCGTTTTTAAAGCAATTTTAAGCACAGAAGTCTGTAAAAGTGTGCTTCAATTTCATTTTCTGTGGTGTTGGTAATGTAGGTACTAGGAACAAAATTATCAACATACGTCACTCTTACTAAAATTTGTTGTATTTGTTCTACGAAGATGTACCGTTAGATACAGCTACTAGATTTTCTTGTTTGCTCTAGAACTTTGGGCTATAATAAAACACTAGTGGATCAATGTTTGAAACTAGATAATTTCCAAATAAATATTATTAGTATTGAAAGCCTTCTAAATGACAAATTTCGTTAAATTATGTCGAAAATGATTGTTGATGGTTAATTATTGACACTTAATGTTAATAGACTTAAAATTTTGGTGGGTAACGGTGGCGATTAAACGTTAATGTTTAAGACAACAGAGTTGACGAATGTAATTTATTTTTTAACAATCTGTCAAGCTCATCTTGTGATAAAAATATATCTACAGTTAAATAAAATAAACGTGGTTTTATACATATGCTCAGAATAATATTACCACTTTTATGTTGAATAACAAACCAAACAGTCACGTTAACGTTACTCAAATATGCATAGAATTATCCCAAATTCTCTTTTTTTTCAAATTTCATATCGTAGTTTCTTTCCATTGGAATTGCTGATGAATCGCTTGGACAGATGCTGCATTATTCATCAAGAATTTATCTTTCATATCTAAACAAGGTCCATCCCTGCATAAAAAATACCCCAACGCGCGGGAGAGATTGAAAGAGGCAAAAAAATAACGAAGAAGAAAGAAAAATAGTGTGTTCAGCTATGCGAACTGAAGTTAGGTTAATGGCGAAGTAAAATTGCGCTTTCCATCTTGTCTCATTCCGCCCATTCCTTGCACGTAAGGAACTCAACTCATGCGACTTGTAATATTTGTTCTCGACTGCTCGCCATTCATATGAGTTTTATCTGCCGTTATGAGCTGCCGCAAGCACGTGGGGATTAGAGCTTAGAGACCCCCTTCCGTTTCCACTTTTACATTCAGAGGTGTCACCACTTTTTTTCACGCTTCTTTTTCGCTTTTCACATAGACATTAACTTGAAAGATTTCACCAACAAAATCTACCAGAAAGTGAAATCAAATTGACGGTAGCATCGGAAATTTTGTTTAGATTGAACTATTTATTGTTGCAGTCTCAATACAAAACAAAATTACAAATTTGGATACTACTTGGTGTTGACTTACTTTATATCAATATAATCTACTTTCAAGTAAATTGAAAAAGAAAATCTGATTGTATTGATGTTTTTTGGGGAAAATTTGACAATATTTATGTCAAAAGGTCCGTTTTAAGTTTGAGTCAATCAGTAATCGAGCCATTATATTAAATTAAAAATACATTCGAAAACTAACAATATTTTTTTAACAAAACGGAAGAAATGTTTCTAGCGGTACTTTGGTTGAAAAGAAAAAGATCACGGTAGCTAATTGGTAGGGAGAGACAGATAGGGTACTTCGAACTTGGCTTCCTTTCTACCCGTCGGATATCTTCACTTTACAGACTGTAACGTTAAAACGTCCTAAAGAGCGTTATTTTCCTAGCTAGCTCACTAGCTGACAAATTTTTAGAGCTGGAAAATGTCACCCAGCGTCATGTTCTGATCTGTCAAAATTATTATAGTTTAGTATCAACTAGTTGTACTCGCAACGTCGTTCGCGTGGCGTGTGATTGTTGTATAAAAAGTTCTTACCCTACCTCATTTAAGGAATGGGGGAGAAATTTTTATGCACCAGATGTTAAGTTGAAAGAAGACAAATACATTTGTGAAAACCGCATTCGAATCGGATCAGTAGTTTTCATGTGTTGCGCGCACAAACATACAGACAGACAGACAAAAAAATCTAACCACATTTTTGAGTTCTATTTCGATGTACCCGCGACGTCGTTCGCGTGGCGTGTTGATTTTTGTATAAAAATTTCTTTCCTCAACCCGTTAAAGGGGTGGGGGAGAAAGTTTTATACACCAGATGTTAAGTTGAAAAAAGACAAATACGTCTTTGAAAACCGCATTCGAATAGGATCAGTAGTTTACATGTGATGCGCGCACAAACATATACATTTCTACAGTTTTATTATATGTATAGATTAAGTTTTGACAGCTGTAAAATATTACTTTCTATGTGTTACTTGTACGTGTGTCAAGATGAAAGAGATAAAAAACTACCCTGTTTTCTATTATTTGTTTTGATATTTGACAAGTTTTGACAGCTGATAAATGACAGATGTCTTTCATATCCATGTCTGTAAAAAGTGTCATAAAATTATTACCATCTAACAATTTTTGATAGCTGTCTAATGCAACCTTGCGTCGTTGTCTGCTTTTTTATATTTATTGATATTTTACTATCAATATTCAAACGTAATACGACAGCTTGTGTTTAAATTGACTCTTATGTATCGGTATCTAATACAAAGAGACGATTTTTTCTTCCCCTTTTTAAAATTCGGGATTCTTTTCTTTTTTCCCCACAAAAAAGCTGAAAGCTATCCAATCTAGTTATAGTATAGTAACTCGGGTAGACCTCTTCGAATAACTTTGAATGAACCCTTGATAGAACCCAATAAATAAAAATCAATCTCTTAACGAATTGAAAACCAAGTAGAATTAGTTAACAGCCAAATCGGATTTTTCCATTTTATTAAGAGACTGATTTTGGTGATTATAAAAAAACTGATATTTGGCTAAATTGAAACTACTTGATTTTGGCTAGAATCATAAAATATCACCCCCCTTTAGACACTTAGAACAAATAAAATAATAAAAAAAAAATATAAAAATCCAGTTATTTATATTTCGAAGAGGTTTATCACAAAGAAACCAGATTGTTTGACGTACTAACTCGTAATGGGGCGAGAATTTCTAATCAGTCGAAAAATTTACTGTAACACCGCTTAGGGAATATTTTTGAACTACAAATATTAAACTAAGTACCTAATTCTCGCTGGTATAGGCATGGTAACAATAGTCTAGTGAAAGTATTCTTAATACAAAACTATCATACTTTACTTTATCATAAAAAATGTGATTATTGTCAACTGCCATATTGACTCTGTTGTTACTGATAATTTTTTACTACGTGCGTATTTTAATAAAGTTGTGATCTTGTTCTCAATTTTCTTATACGGTATTCCTTATTATGATAAACAAATGGACCCTATGTTGATATCTAAAAATGTCTCTAATCTTTTATTCCATATTCATGTTTCAAAAGAAAAATTGTTTTTGGTTCCACCACTGACTGTTTCCTTGGTCTTATATTGAGGACCATCTGCAAAAATTCTTATAAATGCTTTCCTTCATTGGTTGTGCCCGCCGGGAGGCGCAAGAATAGCGTCTGCTGCTAAAAACGTTGGTTGATTAATTTTTTCCCGGGGTGCAATAACAGACATTGGAAACACTTGTTATAGCTGGCGGCTTTAAATGAGAAATTTGGCACATATTATAAAAGCAGGGATAGAATAAAGAATATATAATTTCGTTGTAATAGAATTTGTCCTTCTTTGTATACGTAGAGATGTATATAAGAAAATGTTAGATCTGCGATTAGTTTTTTAAGCTTACATTTTATTTTCATAAAAGTTTTTGTTCATTTTTTAGTTTTGAAATATCGTGCTTAAGTTAAATCTTAGTATTAAACATTTTTGGTCAATTTAAATTATTTTTTAAGAATCTTCCCAGCCCTTCTCCAAGGTAATTACCATTGGTGGGTCTTTTTTAGTCGACACAGCAGTACTAAGTGTAGTAGGTACCTACCTCAAAGATCTGTTTTAGGTCCGCTATTGTTTATAGATTATTCCAGTGATCTTCCATTTCATATCAGTTGTAAGAAAGATTTCTATGAAGATGACACAAAGATTTTTTCTGATTCATCTGTAAATTTCCAACTACTGCAGGATGATCTGGACTCTATATGGGAGTGATGTACTAATGGGATGCTACCACTGAGTGTGGACAAATGTGTAATTATACAAATGGTTTACCGAACCCTTGGTCTTTTATATTCCATGAATGGACACAGACCAAACTTATGATTTAGGTGTGATAATTACCGAAAATATAAACTGGTCTCAACATATCCTAAATAGATATATCTAAAAAAAGCAAAAAGTAGACTGTATCTTTTAGATAAGACATTTACACAAGTATTATTTAAGAGATTCATTCAGTTATATAGAACCTTTATTCGTCCAGTGTTGGAATATTGTGAAACTGTATGGTCCCCAGTGTAACTGCGTGACCGAAATATCCTCAAAAATGTACAGCGAGGGGGCACAAAGTTATCGTTTGGTTACTATTTGCAGAATGGCCAATATTCTACCTTTGAACACTTCGACTTCGAGGGGATTTGATTCCGATATTTCGTATACTAAAATTTGATTATGGAAGCTTGAGAAGTTTGTTTATTCTGGAAAGTGACCACCGACTTCGTAGTCATCAGTTTAAACTGAAGAAGGCACCATTTTTACTAATTCCAGGCAACAGTTTTTCTGTGATCGGGTGTTTTTCGTAAGGAATAGACTTCTTGCAGATATTATCGCTGCTCCATCTATGAATGTATTAAAGAACAAACTTGACTTATTTTAAATCTGAGTACGTTATTACTAATTATTTTTCTGTTTTGTTGATATTTTGTCGCTCTTATATTGCAATTTATATGGGCGTATGGATCATCGTAGATGGGTCTAGGAGACCCGATTAGAGGTGCCCCAAAAAGCAAATTTGATTTATTAAAGCATCATTTTTATTATTCCTAATATAAAAAATTTAAGTTGCATTAATTAAGAACTATTTCTTGTAGGTATAATGGATAAAAAAAGTTTAAGAAAAAACAGAAAACTCGTAGAAAATAAAGAAAAGCTATTTATCAGTCTATGTTTGTACAAAAGAAAAGTGCAGACGCTTTGTTTGGCAAATCGCAAATAAAAGCTAAGAAAATGAACTGAAAACTGTATATCAGATGGTTTATCGTTTTGTTTTCGTTTCTCATTGCAGTTTGTACAAGTCGCCGGCGCCCGGAAAAGCGGGAAAGCCATCATATAATATTCCAGTTAGGAATATTTCCCTCCAATGGCAAGTAAGCTCATTTCGTCAGACAGTTATATGTGTGAGTTAGGGCATTTCTTTTCGTTTTACTTTGGCGCTTATCTCGCCACTAAATTTCTGATTTTAATGGAACCAGGGCTCGTTGAGATGACGGTATGAAAGCGCGGTATATGCGCCAAAAGCCCTACTTAACTTTTATATCCCCTTTTTAAATTAGGTCTATTGTTATTGGCCGTTTAAAGCAATCTTGCCAGCCTGAGGAATATTAAGTATTTCTGGATGGATTAGACTTTAAAATGCCCTTAAATAACGACCGGGGTAAAATTTAATTCAAGCATCGGATTGCATATTCACAAATCTATTTTATTACTACCGACTGGATTTATTGATTTCAATTACTGTTTGGTTTTCTGATTTTAAATCGAGGGGATGTTACTAAGCACCTACAAAGAAAGGCATTTTTTCTTTTCTTTTTTCAGCTGTATTCTCCCTTTATAATATTACCCTATAATATGTATTTAAATACAGACTATTTGTTTTCTTTTCGTAAGTTTAATGAAATAAAATTTGAATTCAAATTATGTTTAGGCGAAGATTCCACGAGGATTTTAGAATTCACATATTAAACATTGACAAATGTTAAAATTGACAAAACGATGAAATATGTAAAAAATGACACAGGTCAACTTTGGACATATAAAAAGTTGAAAAATTGACCATACCATAGCATAGACTCCCTGAAAAGGACACTAAGCCCTACAGCAGGGTCTTTAAACCCGACATTCAAATCCCACCAAACCAATTATTCCTTGTATCCGTTCTTTGGTCTCCTAAAGCAATTGTTGCTACATTACCAGATTTTAACAAACACGTTGCTACCATTTTCTGTGACACACTTCGAGAACGGATCACTTTTGTTGGTTTTTCCTTATCGTGAAACACCCACGAGAAGGATGGGCATTAATTTTCCGGTTCGTAGAAGTAAATCCAAGATTAATCATCACTACCAATATTATACACGTATTTGAGCTGCCTTTGTTGGACTGTTCCAATGGTTTTCAACACCAATTGACGGGGACCTTTTTTTGCTCTTCTGTGAGCAAATGTGGGATCCAACGTAAAACCAATTTAGTTACACCCAGTTCCTTATGTAGGATCTTTTAGATCGATGTCTTAATAATGCACAAAGATGCCTCTATCTCTCGGTATGTTAACGACGGTCATTATTAATAATCATTCTTTTTAGCGAGACAATACTGTGGGGATAATCCTCTCCAAAAATTGTAAAAAATTATTGCTCGGCTAAGATCCAATTTCAAAAATGCACAGTACTTACACTTAACCCTGGATTTATGTCAACAAAAGATTGAGGTTAGATTTGTGTCCGAATGTTCTATATTGGTGGCGTCTTCTTAGCGGTAATATGCAAAACTAAAAAAGCAACCTTTGTACTCCTAACTTTGTGTTTTACATTTTTGATTACCTTTTTATATAAGCTTCCTAAAATGGGAATAAATCATCTGGTAACATTTTTCTTTTAATATTTCTTTAAGCGTTATTTACTGTCATCGTTTTTTTGATGTAAACAACAGTCAATACTCCAATATTTAAAAATAATGTTCGATCGTAAAAGAACATAAAAGTTAAGCAAAGAGAACGTTTAGGATATTTGCTCTGGCCAAGGCACCGTTAAACAATGAGTGTAAAGTTTCAAAAGTACGGTAATATACATAATTCCCGCTGAAACTTTTTAAACCATAAAATCCCATATTTATGTTCGTTCTCTCTGAGCAAAGCATAATATCAGTATTTGAGTTAGGTTTCATATAACCCTTATTTATTACCTCGTTTCGATATATCTTCCAAATCCTTTCTGGAACGTATTCCAAGATTTACAGTTACTTCTCCTTTTCGTTTTAAATCGCGCAAAACTTTTACCGTTTTCCTACCAGATCTCGTGAATTGAATTTTATTCGAATAGAATTTTTAACCTCAAAAAAACTTGATCCTTTATTACAGTTAAATAAAAATTTCGTATTCTCATTGTGCAACATCTTATTTAAAAAAGTTTTAATGACTCTATTTACGTCGGGATTTACCTAATACGGTTTATGTTATTTATGTGTAATTAGTGCTGTGAGTGATGTTAAAAACTGCACAGTGGTCACTTTTTAAACAATTAGGTAACTGTTTTTATCTACTCTACCTCATATTATGTATCAATTTTTAGTTCGTGAAAACTGTCATTATAGACAGCAGTGCGTGAAGGATTGAAAGTGTGCGTGAAGTAACAATGTATTTTAAATGGGATTTACTTTTTCGCACTGTTTTTGACACACCTTCATATAATCAAATATCCTTAGCAATCGCGTTGCCATGGTGTTGCTATGAGAGCATTAGTTTTGTTAGTATCTTGTAAATGAATTGAAAATAAATTGCTTTCTTGTAATTATTTTTTATTTGATTTTCGTAGATAAAATATTGTATGAAACTGTGCACTTACGCGTGCGAGCGCAAAAAGCATACTTCACGAACTGTTTCATAAATAACTATTTTTTCACGTTTTAATGGTATAAAATGTAAGTAAAATTTTTTGACAGTTCGAAAAATTGATAATAACATTACTCAGTTGTGTTTCAAATTTTTCAATTTTTTGATAACTTTATAATGTTTTATTCTGAGCGAAGATAAATTTTTAGCTGTAATATTTATAAATCGAAATAGACCAAGGCGGATCTGTTTTTTAGTGGATGTGAGAGGTGGCATTCGGATTTTTTCAGAAAAAGTTGTGTGATAACTTCAATAATAATAATCTTGTTTCCTCCCTCTCAATCAGGTCCGGAACATTAACAAAAAAATTAAAATGTTTAAAAATAGTGAAAAATGTCGATTTTTTTCTACTTTATTTGCTTATAACTTTAAAACGATTTATTTTAAGGAAAAGTTGTAGAGAAATAAAAGTTGCCCAATTAAATTTCCTATAAAATATCATTGGTTAAAATTTTTCAAATTTATTACCTAGGCTGCAAAATAGCAATAAATACAAAACAAAAGGGGTAAATGGAGCCTTTTTTATTCAATTTATTTCAACCATTTAGATTTCATGTAGGACCTTCATAATTCGCCTAGAAAATCTTTATAATATAATAAAACAGTCCACTAAATTTCATTAAAATCGATTTAGTAGATTTCGCATAATAATTTTGCAATCTAAATTTTTTTAAAAAAATTGAAGTCTCCCACAACAAAAACTAAACCATACAAAAGTTTGCTGATTTTTTGACATATAAAAGAGCACTCCACCTATCAAACTCACTTTACAGAATTAAAATTGGATTATTTGGGCGGCCTCAGGAATGTTTTAAAGTTATAAACAATTTTTTGGCTTATAAACAAATAGAATATCTCGGTAACTAATAATTTAAATTAAATTCAGAAAACGGCGTTAGAAAGAACTTGGAAAGACGCTTTTTTTTTAAAAAAGTTAATTTACAAGCAGTGGTTTTTGAGATACAACTGGTAAAAGTTGATCGGCATTTGCGACGAAGTTATAAACATTAGGATGATAATCTTTAAACCATTACCTTTCTCTTTCGGAGCTCCTTTTCGACAAAAATTTTCACATCTCCGAAATATCTATAACATATATTAAAATAATAAAAACTATCGATATTCCGCGTGAAAATTCCAAAAAAAAAAACAGACTGAGGAAAATTGAATTTCAAGGTTCAAAATCGGTATGCGGAAACAAAATACATTTTCTCAGCTTCCAATGGAGCAATTTTCTTCTTTTTTTTTTAATCCGATGTAACTCGAATAGAAAATCCCAAGTAACGCATACCCAAATCCCAAAGATGCTTTCATTTTGTTATAAATAAATTAATATATTTATAACAAAATAAAACTACATATTTTTTCCTATTTTTTTAGACATTTTTTTAGAAAAACTTACAAAATTTGTTGTACCTTTTAACATTTCAAATATAAATATTTCCATTTAAAAGCTCTATAATTATTTAAACAATCTTTGTTTAAACAAATTATTAAATTATAAAAAACTTTTTTTATTCTATTTTTTATGATACACTAATAAAAATAAAAAATAAAATTTTATATAAGCTGTTATAGAAATATTGATATTTTTTAAGTTAAAATCTATGTAATATTTTTAAAAATGTTCAAGGTCAATGTTTGAAATTACGAAACTTTCGTTGAGATTAGAAGATGTAAGTCGTTGCGTATGTTATCAGTGTTAATATTTTCTTGGTGAATTAAAGACTGTTTTTTTGATTGTTTTTGTTGTGAATTAATATTGGAGTTATATAAAAATCAATATTGTATACAGGTACGTGTGTATTAAATAATAAATGAAAATACTATTAACATTTTAAAGATTAGCGATTATTAAAATAGTTTTCGTAGCATTTGTTTTCAGAACATATTTATTTAAAAATTTGATTTAAAATTATATTTTTTCATGTTTTTGTAGGTATAAAATAAAAAAAAATGCAGTGTTTGAAGTGTACTGATTACTGCTCTAGCTGCCACGGACAAACTTGCAAAAATTCACAAAGCAATGTTATTAATCTCGAAGAAGAAAATACCGATTCTGCAATTAACTTTGATGAAATTGATTTAGAATTACACGATGAAAATTTGGAGAGTAATTTTCAACTTCAAGATAAAGATCTTGAAGAGGTCATAGAAGATTCTTTCAGTCCAGTTCGCAAGAAAGCAAGCCAAAACAAATAATTTTACATAAATTGAAAAAAAAATACTTTCTGTATAAAACAAATAATTTTTTAATATAATTATTTAAATCTAATAACAAAATACTATTGCGAAATTCATTTCTATTTGTGTATAAAAAAAAAAAAGATTTTTTATAATTTGTTTAAACGAAGATTGTTTAAATAATTATAGAGCTTTTAAATGGAAATATTTATATTTGAAATGTTAAAAGGTACAACAAGTTTTGTAAGTTTTTCTAAAAAAATGTCTTAAAAATAGGAAAACATAATGTAGTTTTATTTTGTTATAAATATATTAATTTATTTATAACAAAATGAAAGCATCTTTGGGATTTGGTTATGCGTTACTTGGGATTTTCTATTCGAGTTACATCGGATTAAAAAAAAAAGAAGAAAATTGCTCCATTGGAAGCTGAGAAAATGTATTTTTTTTCCGCATACCGATTTTGAACCTTGAAATTCAATTTTCCTCAGCCTGTTTTTTTTGGAATTTTCACGCGGAATATCGATAGTTTTTATTATTTTAATATATGTTATAGATATTTCAGAGATGTGAAAATTTTTGTCAAAAAGGAGCTCCGAAAGAGAAAGGTAATGGTTTAAAGATTATCATCCTAATGTTTATAACTTCGTCGCAAATGCCGATCAACTTTGACCGGTTGTATCTCAAAAACCACTGCTTGTAAATTATCTTTTTTTTTTTAAGAAGCGTCTTTCCAAGTTCTTTCTAACGCCGTTTTCTGAATTTAATTTAAATTATTAGTTACCGAGATATTCTATTTGTTTATAAGCCAAAAAATTGTTTATAACTTTAAAACATTCCTGAGGCCGCCCAAATAATCCAATTTTAATTCTGTAAAGTGAGTTTGATAGGTGGAGTGCTCTTTTATATGTCAAAAAATCAGCAAACTTTTGTATGGTTTAGTTTTTGTTGTGGGAGATTTCAATTTTTTTAAAAAAATTTAGATTGCAAAATTATTATGCGAAATCTACTAAATCGATTTTAATGAAATTTAGTGGACTGTTTTATTATATTATAAAGATTTTCTAGGCGAATTATAAAGGTCCTACATGAAATTTAAATGGTTGAAATAAATTGAATAAAAAAGGCTCCATTTACCTCTTTTGTTTTGTATTTATTGCTATTTTGCAGCCTAGGTAATAAATTTGAAAAATTTTAACCAATGGTATTTTATAGGAAATTTAATTGGGCAACTTTTATTTAATTTTAATTTTTTTGTTAATGTTCCGGACCTGATTGAGAGGGAGGAAACGAGATTATTATTATTGAAGTTATCACACAACTTTTTCTGAAAAAATCCGAATGCCACCTCTCACATCCAAATATAGACGTTTTTTTACACATCCGCACTGGTCTAAAATACAACCGAGTGTCTCCGCAACCGAAGTGTCAAACGATGGTACGTGTCCTTTCTGACGAAAATTCTATTTTCGATTTTTTTAGAGCAAAACCATTTTTAGTGCAGGACCCATACATGTTATTTCAATCCTAATTATGGACTATAAGACCAAAAAACACTGTATGAGATCAAAATTTGCTTTTTAGACAAAAAAATCGCTTTTTAGGCCAGTATCTGCTTTACTTTAAAAAAAATGGTCGACACTTTCATGTACAGGGTCGTAATAGGATCTATATTATACCAGAAAGTCTCGACTGTTCTGTTTAATTATTTTACTGAACCGCGGACATAGAAAACAAGATGTTTTTTTATAAACCCTTTAAAAGACTACAATTTTTACCAATTAAAAGGTTTCAATTTACTTATTAACCATTTCTCAAAAACACCGCAATCCTTAACTTTTCCTTCAGCTCTTTCGACACTGTCATTTAATTTTACTATTAGATTATTAGTATCACCTGATTCTAAAAAATTATTTTCCTGATTTTCAGATTTTAGAGTAAGCCACTGTTGCCACATATAGATCGAAAGTTATGAATTATATAAAGAACTTGCATCGAATAATATAGATCGCCCAACGAAAGTTTGGGACAGCCACGTGGCCTCTCGTTCAATGCGCAGTGGTTTTTGTACGAGCGTTACGATAACAACGACCGTTCTGAAAGCTGGTAGCTAGAATGGTTTTGTAAACTGTATTTAGCTACGAATATGCTGAGAGAGTTTCTAAGTTGTTTTTTAAATGTATGTATTTTTTTAGTTTAAAGTGGACAGTAACAAATTTATATAAAATAAATTCTTCTTAATTATGTTGGTATCATACATTAAAAATTAATTTAAGATGTATAATATATTTTTATTTCCGTCCGCCACTGATAGAAAGACTCCGCCTACCTGCGCCGACTAACACGTGGCTGTCACAAACTTTCGTTGGGAGACCTATACTAACGATTAAAAAAATAACAAAAAATAAACTTTAATATTTTTAAAATTTAGAAATAAAACAAACTAAAAGAGAAATTAAAAAAAGACTTATGTGAAATCAAGAGACGATCAAAAACGCCGAGATTGCTTCGATTTCGCCATTACTCCTTTATGGTAAATTTTTAAGTAATGTGTTTATTTCAAAAATGACAATAGATATATCTCAAATAACAATAATCTTTTAAATTCTTATAAAAGCTAAGTGAAAAATGGCACAAATAATACAAATATCTTTTTTAAAAACGATAAATTATACGTATACGTATAACCAGCGTATATAGACAAGAGTAGTAGGATCACAATCGCGTAAACTTGTTCCATGCCGCCGAAGCTCTCGGTCCGGATTTTGGTCTGCATGGTAGTCGCTCACCAGCAGTGTTGCCAACCTAAATCTTCTAAAATCGGTAGATTGATACAAAAAAAAATGTAGAAAACGGTATTTTTACAAAAATGGCAACAAATTTAAACCAATATATATATAAAAAAGGAAATTTAAATTAAGTTAATAAATACGAAAGAAAACTATAACGGTATACCGGTAGATTACTTCCTAAATCGGTAGGTCTACTGAAAAATCGGTAGAGTTGGCATCTCTCCTCACTAAATCTCACAAAAATGCACATAAAATGCCAGCAATCTGGGGCTAAATGTAATACAAAGAACTTTAAAGGCAGCGAGCAGAATGGTCCTTCTATTCTTGTCTATATTCGTTGCTCTAGGTTTATCTTAAATAGTTATTAACTAATTAATAGGTGGAAAATTCAGTTCATCTATAACTAGCAGCCCTCCCCGGCTTTGCACGGGGATTAAAGAAAAATAACAAAAGCCATTAAATTTATTGGGTCAACGCTTCCCTGTAAACAATATTACATGTTGTTTTATTTTCTGGCAGCAAAATAAATTGATTTTCAGGTGCTCCGACCCGCCTTAGGCGGTTGGCCATGAGGAAAACTACTATTTGGAATGTTTGACCTTGAGACTTATTATTAGTAAAAGCGAAAGATGTTTTGATAGGAAATTGAAGCGGTTTAAATGGATTTGGTAGATCAGTTGGGATCATCGATATCCTCAGTGTATGAGCTAGTTGACCAGCTGGTGGTTTAGTTATATTGGTTGCTACAACTTAATTGTCCTTTAATTCCTTTATAAGTAGCCTCGTCCCATTGCACATGCTAAATTTGCCATATCTGTCGTGATTATGAAATAAGTTATTTTGATAAGGATTAATACCAGGATAAAAACTTTTAAAAAATTAAAAATTAGTTATTGCAACGTAACTATAACAGTTAGACATATGCTGTCGCGGCATTTTTTGTAGATATTTATATATTCTTCAAAATCGTAGTACATTATTTTATTCTATAATCAATAGTATTCTCAGCGCACGCGATGTAAGGATTGTAAGGTCATTTTTGGTTACATTAATGGCATTTTAGTAAGGATCCCTATTTTTTTTTAAATGAAACATAGCCTATGTCACTCGAGAATAGTGTAGCTTGCCAACGGTAAAAGAATTTTTGAAATCGGTCCAGTAGTTTCGGAGCCTATTCATTTCAAACAAACAAACAAACAAACAAAAAATCAAACCTTTCCTCTTTATAACATTAGTATAGATAAAATAAATGTAGAAAATAGATTTGCTAAGGTGTTTCTATATATTTACAAGTTTCATTAGTTGGGTTTCTGGCAAATATTAAATTGTAATTAAAGGAGGCGTTTTGGTATCAAAATTACTTCCTAAGACGTGACATCTGCAGCAAATGTTTAAGATATAATTACAAACAAGGAGTTAGGGCTTATAGAGAATGTATTAAAACGACAAAAGGGTGCGGTTATGGGAAATAACATTAAATTTTAATTCATTATACCATAATTAATATAAAAAAATAGGTAATGTAGATTCCCAGGGGTAAGATGTACCAAAACTGAAGAAATTATATATCAGGAAAAATAAAATAATGTGGATAATAAAGCAATAAAAATATTTAAAATTCTGTGAATATTTGAAAAATCAACAGTAATTAAAAAAGTGTTAAAAATTAAAAAATGTTGGTAATAAATAATAAAAACTGCACAAAAAGAAATAAAATATAAAAATTTAAGAATATTTAAAGACAAACCTAAAAATTTATAAAAACTAAAAAAAAGGAAGAAAAGAAATATAAAACAATTTAAAGATTTAAGGGTTTTAAATGCAATTAAAGGAAATAGAGGTATAATTATTAAATTCGTGTCTACTAAGTCTTCTTCTTGGTTTAAGAAGGAATACCAATTTTTTAGCGAGTGGAAAAAAGCCTATAAGAAGGACAACCGCATAAATGAGAATATCCTGTTGTTAATATTGTGTAAAGAAAAAATTTCTCGGACTCAAACAAGTCCGCAGTATATACGACAGCTATCAGAAAATTAAACCAGATCCAATGATCCTTCTCGTAAGCGGAGCCATGCGAAGCACACCGACGAGGGTAATCGAAGTATTACTTGGACTCACTACGCAGGGTTGGTACCGAACCACTGTTGTAGGAACCGGCACTCATAGTGGAGGGAATCGCTAAAGACGATAGCACTCTTACAGGCAGACACGGATGCTGTCGTGCCAAGATTTTTTTATGACAAGCCATACAAAATATTAACAGACAAGACAGCAGACCCCAACATATTGAGCTCTGTGAGCGCCTATGCGGATGAAACAATAAGGCAGCAAGGTGTGGGATGTGGAATTTACTCTAGATCTTTAAGCCTAAAAATAAAATGGGCTATGGATGGCTTGTCAAGTGTGGTTCAGTCAGAACTCACAGGCATAACCATAGCTGCCAAAGAATTAATAAATAGGAACATCAAAGGCAAAAATGTAAATATTTACACGGACTGCCGACAAGTACTACTGACTTTAAATAGACCTCGTATCACTTCAAGTGTACTACTAGAATGTCACCAAACTCTAACTAAGACCAGCCAGAATAAGGTGTTCACTCTGAGCTGGATCAAAGGACATAGGAACTCTAAAGGCAACCGCATTGCGGACAATGTGGCAAGGAGTGCTGCGGGCTACAAATATGTTAGCCCTCACCCATCTACAAAGCTAACAATGTCTGCTGTCGTGGACCTTATCAAACAGCACTCTCTCCAAAACTTTATACCTTGCTGGGATGAAACAACGAACTGTACTCTGGCCAGAGAGTTATTACCTTATCCCGGCGAAGAAACAGCAAGAAAATTTAAGGCATTGACCAGACAAAACCTCCAAACAGCTGTAGGGATCTTAACAGGTCACTGCCAATTGCGACATCTCTTTCTGAACAAGAAGCGGAAACAGTAGAGCATCTAATGTATGACTGCTCTGCTTTTTCTGAAATCAGAATATCTTTGTTGGGAGAATTCTGGCTTACACCAGCCGATGTCAGACAAAACTCATTATGTACCCATTTTAAATCTGTAGGCCTGATGACAGCCTGAGGTGTGGATATCTCTACACACGGGAGGATGCATAATGAGCCATATATGTGGCCTCAGTGCCGGCAGAGCACTTGCTCGGTCTTCCCCAAATTTCCAGATCCAGAAGTCCGCAGTATAAATTTTTTTTTATAAAATAGAGGTTAAAGATTCTCTCTCTCTCTCTCTCTGTAGCTCTTACAACCCAGGATGGGTCTTGGCTGACTCAACAATTCCCCTCCATAAGATTCTGTCCATCATTAGCTCTTCTGCTTCCGTGAGGTTAAAGATTAAAAAAAATAAACCAATAAATTTTGCAAGAAATAAAATAAAATTCAGTTATTTAAAAAAAAGGAAATACTAAGAGACAAAATGTCTTCACAAAAACAGGGCTTACAGGGAAAACCGTACAAGTGAATTCTCAGTTACAATTTTTATAAGGCGAGATTTTCGCAATGTAAATATTAAATGAAGCAACGTGTTGATTTTTTTTCACGTAGGTAAAATCTACGCCCAGTACGTGCATTAGTTTATTAAAGCACTTGAGGCCATTACGGTCGCCAAGCAAAATGCATTGTTGTGTACTGCGGCATGTAATAATAAATTCAAATATACGGCATGATGACATTTTTCGAGATTACCTTCGGGAGCTTTTTTAACATTTATGAATGCAACCTGGGGTCACATGTGTGGAGATGTGACATAGATGGGCTCCAAAATGGCTCATAAAAATATACGGCCGTTCGATTCGTGGTGTAAACTGGCAGGGGATCGATATTATCTATACACCAGATATCAAAACATTCAAAGGTTGTTATTCAGAGTTTTGTGGCTTGTGTATGATAGCTATTTCGCTATAAAACGGTCAATTTTCATATAATGTTTATCGTAAATGAACGCAGCGGCTTTTTAATGAATGTTTATACAAATTTTGCATATATTTTGATTAGTTTATTCCATTTAAATACTTTGTTTAGCTGGTCATTATAGTGAGGACATGTAATAGCACAACATTTTAATTAATACTAATTAAAATTAGCAATTATGGTGCAAATAATGCAAATAATAGATAGCATTTATAATTTGTTGGAAAAAGATACAAAAAACATTTGAATGAAAAAGGAAAAATTATCAAAAAATACTTTAAAAAACTGGCAATCATTGATATGGATATTTAAAAAAATGAGTTATAAAATTATGAATAAAGAGTAGGTACCTGGATGACTAAGCTATGCTGGTGAAACATCTAAATCTTAAGATCATCCTGCTCGTACGTTAATCAAGCTTTGCAAGTTTCTTACAGCAGCAGCACGTGTGGGACGAGTAAATCCTGATTGTTTTCATAAAGGTTTTTTTGAAATATTCCAGCAGTTTTCCAGTAACTGAAAACAAAAAATAAGGATTACAGAAAATAGTGTAATGCTTTTATTTATTATTTTTTTAGCGTTTAGCACGATGGCTTAAAAGTACCATTATAAGCATAAAATATGTAGACAAGAATAGTAGAATCACACTTGCAAAAACTTCCATGCCGCGAAAGCTTTCGGTCCGCATTTCGGTCCGTATCACCAGCAGCGTTACTAACTTAAAATTTCTAAAATCAATTGAACTAGAAAAAAGAACAAATAGTAAGTTAGATTTAAAAAAATTGTGGCTAATGTGTTTATTTTATTAAAAAAATTGTTTAATCAAGTTGCAAACGTTATATAATTATTAAAGAAAAATATAACGATTTCTTTGTAAATTGGAAGAACTCCAAAAAAATAGGTAGAGTTGGCATCGCTGTTCTCACAAAACTACACAAAAAACGTCGACAAACTGGAGCAAAATTTGCAACCAAGAACTTTAATGGCAACAGGCACAGTAATCCTACTATTCCTCTTTATATACGTAAAGTGATACTAAGTTTTAAAAACTCAGGTATCCTTTGAAACTTTATGAGACTTATATAAAAATATCTAATTAATATGAAGATAGACGTAATCCGCGCTTAAAATAATTCGTAAACTTTGTATATTTCGAGTAAATCACGAAACAGATTCAAAGTTTAAGCGATGAAATTGAAATTCAGATATGCAAATCTCTAGAAAGTTGTGAGGAGAACCGGGATTGTTGAATTTCCATAGCATAGTCCCCGTCTTACGTTTCAATGGCTTATGCAAAGCCGTAAATTTATTAGTTTGGAAATCCCTTCAGACTACCCAGTTTAAACAGGATTAACACTCCATTGGACGGTAGATGGTACTATATGCTAAATCCACCCTTAAGAGCCATACTTTCCGAATATATGTCTTCATAACTGTGCTTTGAATTTTGAACCGAAGAAGGTTAAAACTCTCTCTGTGATCATCATGCGTTGTCTTTGAATATTTAATCTCTTATTCAGAGAGTAACTAAGTTTTTATAAATCTATAATTAAAAAATTATTATTATTAATAATTATGAACGTTATTAATTGATTTTTTTATCTACTATTTTTTTTTTTTTTTTTTTGATTTTGTTGAATATTTTTAAGTTATCTATTTTATCTATTTTTAGCCATTTTTTATAGCTACAAAAAAATTATTTTATATTGTGTAGGAAAATCTTACCTACACCTACACATTTTTTTTGTCAGCGAGTGTACATCAGAAAGGCGTGGACGTCTCTGTTCATTTTGTTGTTTGTTTTGCTGGCTGTTGAATTTGCATTTAGAGTAGGTACAAACTTCCCAACAACAAAGTACAATATTATTCTTAAAGTTTGGGTCTATTTGATTGTCTTTCTGCTTGCCTTATTGAATATTCAAAGTGGGTTTAACAGAGCAGTTCAGAGATGCTGCGGAATATGAAAATTTAGCTTATTTTTCTTCTTTTTTTGGGTTTTTTGGTTTTCATTGTGTTAAATAAATTCTGTTAATTAAAGAATAATTTTGTATATATATTTTATACGGGGCGTTAAAACAGTGTCAAGTTTAAAGTATTCGGTAGACAATATCAGATGGTGGGGACTTATAGGAACTACAGTGTACTGTATTATAGATTCATGTCTCCTAAGCAGTTTGCTTTTTAAAATGAAATTGATGATTGTCCAGAGATAATCAACATCTTAACATTTCTTGCTTCTGTCTGTCAGCATAATCTTTAGAAAAGTTAAATTTTTAAAAGTATAATTGCATAATAAGTTGTCTATTATTTTTTTGTTGTGAAGCAAAATTTGCAAAATAAATAATTAGCATTGGCCCAATAAGAAGTGGTTTTAGTCAACGATAGTGGCTGGACATTTACGGGTTAACCAGTTGGTCCTCTTTTGAACAGAGGCCATCATGTAGCCAGGCTGCAATATGCGCAAATTTCATCTCAATCGAACTGTGGCTGTTTGGGGTGAAGTTTTGTTTGTGGATGAGTTCCGATTTGCTCTTCATTCTCCTGATGGTAGTCAGAACGTGTGCAGACATCCTGAAGAACGGTGTGCTTCATGCAAATTGAGATCTAAGGTTCCATTTGGTGAAGGCTCTTTGATGGTCTGGGCAAGTATAAATGCAAGGGCATGGACAGAATTAGACCAAATAAGAAAATATATAAAGATATATTAGGAAATTTTAGATCAGTATGTGTTGCTATTTGCGCCATTTATATGTGACATTTTTTTATTAGTGCAGCTGTTGATCGGGCGTACCTTGAACCGGTAGGTATTGCCTTGTTGCTGCATTCCCCAAGAAATCCCGTTCTTAACCCGATAGAGCATGTTTGGGGCATTCTTGGAAGACGGGTTAAATCAAAGGTCATCAAAATCGTTTTTTTGCAAATATCTCGGTTCCTATTGCTTAAATGAGGATATCATTGGGATTACTTGGATATAGTCGAGCGTTGAGGCAAGCTTGTCCATTGCACTGACCACAAGCTATACAACATAGTAGCTCTAATTTTCTGCATCCACAGCGAGAGTCACAATTATTTTTATAATTGCAAAATATTATGGTAAGTAGTTCGGCTGGTGCTGTAGGTAATAACGTTCTTATGGGCTCCAGGATATCATTTTCAAATATCTTGCCCCATTCTTGAGGTTCTAAGTTCTTCCCTAACCACGTTTGAATTTGGTATTAGACAAGTTTCATATGATTATAAGCTGCTACACTTGTTGGTGGAAGTATTGATAATTGTACAGGTTTATTTATTTTCGTTAATTTGATGAATGGCCTTTAGCGGAAATGATTAATGTTGTCCTACAATTTTGGAGCATTATATAATGCCATCAAGATGCGCATTCCATTTTCAAATATTGTTTGTACGGGGCAGTTTATTATAATCATATTTTTTTAGTAAGAAATCGACTTTATACAACGTACTGACCGTAACTCACGCTTGACCTTGCTGCACACTCTGTGCGCTCTACCCCAAAAATGGTTAGTTGTATGGAAAAAAAGTTTAAACAAAAGTTGTAGAGAATTGTATACTCTACAACTGGTATAATAAATATAAATCTCATTTGAGCAAAGATATTCGCAAGAAACCGATTTGGATGACCTTTGACCTTCAATATCTTAAGACGTGGACACGATAGCAATGGTGACTTTAGAGACAAAATTTAGAACAACAGAACACAGGTTTATACCAATTTTGGGCTTATTTTCTTTTATTCCGAGGTGAAACACCTAATATGACTGGTCTTTTCTCCTCGCAGTATATTATTTACCAATAACAGAGCTACAGTTAAAAAAACATTGAAATCCTACCCTACCAGTGGTTAAAAACATATTGGCAGTGAAAATTTAATGAATTTTTAAATAATGCGCTAATTTTGACAGACAAATAAGCAATTTATTTTAATCTATGCCTTGATGAAATACCTGCTTTAGGTACTCTTAAGAGCTTGTGCTCCTGAACAAGGGCCAATTTTCACAAAGCTATTTCAACTATCATATGATACTGGTATTTTTCCAAAATAATGGAAAACTGCTCGAGTGCAACCAGTACCCAAGAAAGGCTGTAAAACCCTGCCTTCTAACTACAGACCCATAGCTCTTCTATCTGTTATTAGCAAAACTATGGAGAAATAAATCAATCACGAGATCCTGAGCTACCTTGAGGAACACAACCTTTTAAGTGACAAGTAATATGGTTTTCGCCAACAAAGGTCAACAGCCGATCTGCTAGCATATGTAACTCATGTCTGGAGTGATGCCATCCACCGCTATGGGAAGACTCAAATAGTATCACTACACATATCAAAATCATTTGATCAAGTATGGCATGCAACTCTTTTGAACAAACTTCCTTCATACGTACTCTCGCAAAACCTTTGCCTTTATGCAACTTTCTCTCCAACAGGCACATCCAGCATTAAAAACAATAAAAAACGAGAGAAAAAAAGGAAAAAAAAAGAAAAAGGTAAATGTGTAAAATTAAGATTGTAATGATTGGATCTTATATTAAGGTATTGTAAATATAGCAAAATATTTTTTAGTATAGTATTTCCTAATCCGCAGTAAAACGCAAACCATTGGAAAAAACACCATGAATAAATCTTAACTTTTTTGTACCAGGAAACTTGAGACAGCAAAAAAGTTCCTGTTCTTTCAATTTTCCCTTACAGTATCGTATAGAAGACATCTGCGTTTTACATCCCTAAAAATCTAATTTGAACGGATCTGATTTATTGTGGCGCAAAGCGGTTTCTGAAAGTTAAATCGATAAAGATTCCGTTACTAATGCTATTTTGATGGATATAAGGGTGCTCTTCGATGTCAGACTACATTCACAATAAGAGAAAATAAACAGTTAAAGGATGTCAAAAATATTCAATATTCAATTTCTTATTGCTTTTTTTATTTCAAGTTTGTTTTAATAAACATTTCTTAGTATTTATTGTTCAGATAATGTAGTATCGTATTCTTATACATCTAATTATTTTTTTTTACACTTTTCGTTGTTTTCTCTATGTAAGTATCTTTTATCTGTTTGTACTTTTTTTGATGGGTCATTTAGGTCTTTATTTACTTCTTTGTCCGATTTTTTTTAATTGTGTTTTGTTCGTTATTTAGTGTTCCATTAACATTATTTCTGCTTTTTATTGCTTGCCTGATTTCTTCTTGTTAGTTTATTTACAGTTTCTTCCTTATAATCTTTTTTTTTCTTGATTAATTTTTGTTTGTTTTGCTCATTCGTCTACTTGATTTCTGCAATGTGTCTACTTATTATGCCTATCCTTCTTCTTTTACTATTTATTTGTGTTGTTTAGTTATCATTATTTTTTCTACGTTTCTAGTGTTTTTTGTTTTATCTAATTTTAATTCTTTACGTTATTTTTTCTTCTTTATGTACTTGATACTTTTTTTTTGGTACTTGTTTGTCTTTTAAAGGACTAGCGTTTTCTTCTACGTTGTATGCTTGATTTTCTTATATTATGTTTTTTTTTAATTTAATGTTTTGTCTACATTTCTGTTTGCTGTTTTATTGGTCTGTCTGTTTTTTTATTGTTGGTTATATTTGTTCACACTTTATATTTTTTTATTTTACTACTTTTGTTTTTCTTTGTTTCTGGTGTCCTTTTCATTTTCCTTATTTGGTCTATTTTCACTTTTTTCCTGTTTTTTTAATCTCTTATTTTTTTATTACCTACATTACCTTGTTTACTATATTTGTTTTTCTTACGTTCTTGCTTTTTTTAATATCTTGAATCATTTACTTTTACTGCTTCATTTTATTTTATCAATAGGGATGTGGACTGTACTCAAATAAGTATATAATTCTACCACGAAAAGTTAGTTTCTATAATAAAAATAATAAAAAACACAATATTTTCTTCAATAAACAAGAGATTAATTTTTTATTTAATCAAATGTAATTAAATATTTCACTCTCAAGTCACGTGACAATGAACACCAATCAAAATGTGTGACGTCACTTGTTGCCATACAAGAATTTTCGCTGTCAAGTAATATGGTGTTTGTTGATTCTGCTCTGCTGAATTTAGAAATGTGAAGACCTCCATGTAAGTAATATACTCAGGATACATTATAATAGTAATCGTAGGTATTTATAAACTCGAATATAATAAAATAAAATTATTTTGCGGTTATGTTTTATCTTTTTAACAAATTGTTTCATTTCGCTTTAGTTCCTCGAGGCAGTCATATGGAGACGATGCTGTGGGATATGTCCAACTTCGTCGAGATGTAAAATTGTGCACAGTTAAGTGCAAAATTGGCCCAGAACATAAAGTGCCGGATTCCGACGGGCTAGTTGAAGCCAAATTTTCCGCATCGTTTTTGTACGTGGAACTTGAATAAATAGTTTTTCAGGTGTTTTAATAGTAGTACTTTCACACTGCTCCGCACAACATTTATAAAATGTAGAATCCATCTTATTAACACAAAACTACGAAATAACTTTCTATTACATACGACTTCGACAATGTTTAGGAACAAGTGACGTCACAGCGGGCGTTTCACAGGTATCCACGTTTTGGCGCGATATTTGAAATGGAATTTTAAATAACTTATTTTAAAGGTATTAGTTGTAATAAAAAAAATAATAATAAATGGTTTGGGCTATATTTGGTACTTATGCATGGTTTTAAACACTTTCTCAAAAATAGTCCACATCCCTATTGTCGGTATTTTTTGTACGTTTCATACGTTTTCTGTTCTATCTGATTTAATTTATTTCGTGTTTTTTTGGTGATTTGTCTATGTCTCTTACTTTATCTGCTTATTTCTGTTCTCTTTGTGTTCTTAATAACTCTTTCTTTTTTCTTAGTATGGTTTTTTACCTTTTTTTTTTGGGTTTGCCTAATATTTTAATATCTAGGTCTTGGATGCATCTTTTTTCTTCTTTTTTCTTGTTGTTTATTCAATATTTTTGTGTTTTTTCTCTTATTTTATCTTTTTATTTTTATTTTTGCCTGTTCTTTATTTTTTCTTCGTTGCCTGCTTGCCTATGCTCTCTTTTTAAACCGTTTCAACATTTTTTTGGTAACTTGTTTATAAAGCATTTCTTTAGTGTTCTTCTTTTTTTATTTTTTTTTATATTTTGAGTGTTTCGTGTAGATTTTTCTTTTTATCTTAATTCGATTATTCTTTTTATTCTCACTTTGTTTTTTCGTTTTCTTTTGTTGTCTATTATTTTTAGTGTCTCATCTATGTTTTATATTTCTTTTTTTATCTGTTATTTTGCTATTTGTCCTCGTTTCTTGCTACTCTAGTTTTTTGACTATTTAAACACAGCTTTGATCAAGATTAAAATGCAAAAAAGGGAAATATAACTGTTAACTTTTGAAAATCGCTGACTGACTATGCACAATCGAGGCCATAGTCAAAAGAACGATATAGAAAAGGAAGACGAACAGGGAGTTGATACAACGGTGACGCCGAAAAGTTTTTAAGTTTTGATATTTTGTAATGTTTTTTTCACTTTTTAATATTATTGTTTTAAAAGTTAATCAGTGAAATTGTTATTGGCCTGCCTAATTGGAGATAACATAATAATCAGAAGTGGGATACCAGATATATAAATTATCGAAAAGTACAGTTGTATTATTGTATCAACAGGCACGTGGAAAAACGGTGTTGCGGTAGATTCAGGAGTGGTGTTATAGCTAAGAATCAGGGCCGAACGACCAGGATAAAATGGATAAGGAACAGGGACAAGAAGAAACGACCCAGACAAATGCATTGTTATTACAACAAATGCAATTGTTTACAGATTTTATGAAGTTGATGACTGAAAGAACTCAAAGCAATATTGAAATGGATCGGTTTCACATAATGCCAGATTTGAGTGAAAGTATAGAAACATTTAATGGAGAAATCGAGAAAGACTGTAGTAAAGCTGAAACTTGGCTAAATAAAGTAAAAAGTACGGCAAGCTTACATAGTTGGCCAAGTGAATTCACATTGGAAACCGCAAAAACACATTTAATAGGTGCTGCTAAAAGTTGGTTTGATGCTAATTTACAAGAGATAACGTCATGGGACATTTTCGAACAAAAATTTCGGAAAACTTTCTGTTTAGGAGCTACACTTACAGAAAAATGGTCTAAAATGACAAAACGAACTCAAAGAAATGGTTAGTCTCTTTCTTCTTATTTTCATGATAAATATGCTTTATGTAAGAAATTAAATTTATGTATAACAGAGATTAAAGAGCAGATTTTGACAGGGTTATCCAATAAACACATTGTACAAGCACTTTTAGCTAAGAATCATTATGATCCAGATGATTTATTACATGATATAATCGAATTCAGCAGAGTCAATGAAAATCTCGTTAGGCCTAGAACTTTCCCAGGTAGTGAGGAGAAGAAAGCAAACATAAAGAAGGAGAAAATTTGTTATAAATGTGGTGAAAAGGGACACTATAAAGTTGAATGTAAAAATAATGATGTAAAAATGTGTTATATTTGCCAAGATAAATCCCATTTTGCCAAAAATTGTCCGAATAGACAAAGTTCCAGATTCACACCTATAGTAAAAACTGTGAAGAAACAGAGAGCGAGACTGATTCCAATGACGAAAATGATGATGATAAAGTGGATGTAACTACAACCCAATTAGAAGTAGAACCTATGTTAATGGAACAGAATGAGGTAGACCACCCAAGTAACATTTTTCCAAGCTGATGGTTTTTAAAGTTGCCTTTTAGCCGCGTAAAGGTTCTCTAATAGTCATTGCCTTGCTTGATGGAAATATTTAGGTTAAATATTATCCTTATAGGAACTAGGATCTTTAGGTTAAACAAAAGTTTAATTAGATTAAGTTAAGAGTTAACAATAACGTTGTTATGGCCTTAAACGAGGGCCTAATGGATTTAAGACTATTAGGTTTTAAAAAAGTTATATTTCAGCATTATTTTGGCAACGAAAATTCCAAAATAAAACCATTTGATCAAAAAAGTTACCTATTTAGAGCCACTTGGCCATAAGACAATTGCTTAACTATTTGGCACTTTATGCGGCCTATTTAAGCCAATATGGCATATATTAACACCTAAAGGAGTTGCAAAAAGTCATGTGGCTAGAAGTATAACTTTATGGGATTAGGCATAACCAACTAGTCACAATAAAACACCGTTGAGCAACGGTCGCGGCATTTAATTCCCACGTTGTTCCACTACTGCAGCCTTTGTAAACACAGGGATGGCTTGGCAAAATATTGTAAGAAGTGGTTATTTTAAAAGAAAAGTCTAGCGAAATTTACAACGAATTACAGCTAGTCAGGTAAATACGGCTTTGAAATTAATTACCACTCTATAGTGTAAAAAAATTTTAGTTTGCAATTAATACGGCATATGAAGAATTTTGCGAATTAAGTAATGACTGTCTTATTGATACCCCATCTACTGATCCCCAAGAATTAAATATTCAACATGCCAGTACCAGTTACTTAACAGAAGACCAGGCTTCAGAGCAACCGGCGAGTTCATTGGATTTCGATGAAGGTGAAATGGATGACTTAAAGAAGTTTGATTTTAAACAAGACCTAAAAGAGTGGGCACTGAAACATAACATTCATCACGTTGCCATTAAAGATCTTTTACAAATTTTAAATAAAAATACAGAGGTCAAGTTTCCGAAGGACCCTAGAACTTTCTTGGCTACCTACTCCATGTAAAATTAATGTACGGGATATTGCAGGAGGTCAATATTGGCATAACGGAATAACTAAGTGTTTGAAAGAATTATATCACGACACAAAACAAAAGCCAAAATATTTCTATAAATATAAACATTGACGGATTGACGATTTTCAACTCTTCGAAATACGAATTTTGGCCCATACTTTTTAATGTCAATGAAATTTTATGTAAACCTATGATAATTGGCAATTATTATCGGAAGGGAAAGCCCAGCAATTCAAATGAGTTTTTATCTGAATTTGTCTAGGAGTTATTGCTAATATTAATCTAAATACATCCCTGTATGCACTTTTACTGAAAGTTAAAAACACTTTTATTTGCACAATTATGGTAACCTCCAAAACCAAACACAAACTGAATTGCAATAAAAAGGTGTCGAGAAATTCCGCGTAGTAATAGATGATGCCACTAGATCCCGCCATAGATGTTAAAAGCCATTTATTGGAATTCGCCCGGGCTTTGCCGGCTAATTGGTCATTGAAAGTGTTAGTAGACCCTGAAAGATGCTAGTTAGCACTGTTTTAGCTGTTTTTATGGCCCATTGGCACTTTTTTAAGCCTTTCGTTCTATGACATAACTTTCGATACTAGCTTTAGCTTTTATAGCAACTTGTAAGCATCCCTGATAGACGTCCATTTTGAAAAAAAATTTAAACACTACCATCTGTTTAAGCCTATTAAATATAGATTAAAATGATAAAAGGAGTAATTAATTTGTATATTTATAGACACTGGAGTAAGTACATATTTTCGTTGAAGTATACATCAGAATAAAAAAAATATTTATATTTTTTTTTTGTTTTTTTATGCAGAATTACCACTATTTGATAAGATATTAAAGGCGCGTGTGTTTTACAGCTAAATTACACCTAA
Organism: Altica lythri; assembly: GCA_964028335.1. Lineage (NCBI taxonomy): Eukaryota > Metazoa > Arthropoda > Insecta > Coleoptera > Chrysomelidae > Altica > Altica lythri. The sequence continues at coordinate 54,988,260 of OZ034804.1, forward strand.
CTTTACGACGAACTGGTATGCGCAATGAAAATCGGTCATAATATGTTTAATAATATATACATATTTTCTCTAATAGACTCATACTGAAAATATCGCCATGCATGCATCCATTAACTTGTACATGTTTGTCTTCTTTTACCAAAGCTTTACCATATTTAAAACTAAATGGTTAAATACTAATGCTTTTTAATGTTTCTGAAATGCCGAAAGGCCACAAATAGGTCAAATTAACCAACTAAAAGGCATTTTGCTATAGGGTTATAAACAGGTGAGTCTGAAAACTTTTAGGTCATAAAAAGGTTATTTTTTGGCTTCTTCAAAGGTTATTTCTGTTGCCTATTAAGGTTCTGTGATATGCGATCTAGTTTTAAATTGGCCAGGGCCTGTTGGAAACGACAACCTCTTCAGGGCTGGGCCCTTTTTTGCTACAGGAGGTTCTACGGGCTAGGAAATAAGGTTATTTGTGCTTAATGGCATTAGTAATAATATTTCTAAAACAGGTTCTGGGAGTTGTTTATAACCTTTTTTGAACCTAAATTGTTACTTGGGCAGACCCTTCGTTCTCGACCAAGCAGAAGTAAAAAGCAACCTAAATACCTCGAAGATTTCTAAATTGAAAAATAAGAGGAGGGGGGGTTCAAGAAATTAACTGTTTATTTGCTATTATTGTTTTATATAGAAGTTTGTTTATTTCTGTTTTTGATTTTAGTTCATTTGACCGAAGTCGAGGACGACTAACCAGTCAGGATGGACGAGTGTTAACTTTTGAAAATCGCTGACTGACTGCACAATCGAGGCCATAGTCAAAAGAACGATATAGAAAAGGAAGACGAACAGGGAGTTGATACAACGGTGATGCCGAAAAGTTTTTAAGTTTTGATATTTTGTAATGTTTTTTTTTAATATTATTGTTTTAAAAGTTAATCAGTGAAATTGTTATTGGCCTGCCTAATTGGAGATAACATAACTATATTTTAAAACATTAACAGATCGTCTAAAACATTGTGTAACATTTTTTTTATTACAATTTGATCAACTATTATACTTTTTACACACTGTATAATTAAACTTAACACAATTACATTTTCTCATTTGAAACCATCACATCGTAGCGTTACTCATCTCTGAAGCTTTCAACAAATCCATTTCAGAAACCATTACGGCACTCGCAAACTCTGAAAATTCCGAACTTATAGGAGGCATTCTTGTTTAATATTTGCGTAAGATGAGATAAGTTTGCGTCGGAGTTTGCAGATAAACGATACTGGAATTTAATTTAGGATATAATTTAGTGTGTTAATTAAAACGGCTGTTTAATTAGAAGTAAGAAGGGTGAAACATGGCGATGGTGTGCCTGCATGCAGCTGATATAACTTTTGGAAGTGGAGGTTCGGTTTCTAACTACCGAACAGAGGATTTCTCGTTTACTGGTATCAACTTTGTAAATTAGAGGGTATAAATGTTCAATCTGCAATTATAATCAGAAGAAATTTTTATTCTTCTACTTATTTATGCGTTTTTTTAACTATTTTTATATGATTTCTACTGAATATATTTTTATAATTCTTCCTTCGTGAATTTGGGATAAGTGATAAACAGCAGACAAACTTAACAATTTATTGATAAACACAATTAAATATCAATTTCTTAAAATAATCTACACAGCTTTGATACAGTCACAACTACTGGATAACGTCTTTGAAATATCTCGCACTTATTTCACAGCTATTACAGCTACAATTCCTCCTCTCTATCCAAAGCGGTCCCTTATATATGAAATTAATTCCTTCTAGATGCGTCTCTAAAATAACATCTAGAACAAAACACTCTCAAATTATTCGACGTTCCAACAGCCACTAGAAGGTTCGACGATTCTCAGAACACGACTACTCACACCACTGTCTGGGCGATAGGTCCGGACCGGCTCGTAACAATATTTTATTTATTGTTGGAAACCGTCTGACATACTCACCGATCATACTGCAACCTAATTAGGTTTATTGCTTTAATTTTATTGGTTTACGTCTCCTACTTCTGGACTTTTATACCCTGTGCTAGTTTGATAGATGTAGGTGCTATTAGCTTGCAAATGTCATTCTAAATATGAACTATCCTAGTAGTGTACTTATTCATTGATATATGGCTCCTATTCCTAAATATTGGTGCCCTGTACTAGTTTGTATCTACAGGTCTAGGTAAGAAAGTAACTAAAAAGTATTCTAAATGTATTCTGCCATCCAATGCCTTATGGTGGCCCCGCATGTGTTTAACTGTTACCTCCCTCATAATCTGCAACTAGAGTCCCCAATGAATATACCTATGGTAAGCGTGACTTAAAATAACTATAAGTATGGAAGTAATTTAACGCCAAGTAGCAGCCTTTATTCGGGGTTCTACAATGACAACAGCAATAAATGTGGGATTTGTCCGTACGATCCAACAGTATTTGCAGATATTGATTTCACTCTTTCGTTAATGACAGATAATCCGCAGACACCTGTCACTGAGAGATTGACAGAAACACTGACATCAACTGTCAATTCTTTTGTTCCTGAACCGATAACGGCTGCAAAAACACCTACATATTTAGATTTAGTTGAAACAATTAAAGCATTTGACAAAATAACAAGGAACGAGCCAATAACATGCGTCCTTCCTATTGTTACGTCACCTGAGATAGACCTGGATGCTCCTCGTGGATAAGCGATGCCACAACAGACCAAAGACAACTTATGCCATATCCTGTAAGCCTGAAATCTTCACGCGTTACAAGAAAGCTAGGAAAAACTGCAACACTAACTTCTTCTTCAAATAAAAATGAATTGGAAGAGTCAATGAAAAAAAAGAGACTAGCAAAAGCGAAAAAACACCTATACAGCGGATTGGTGTGTATTTTTTGGTTTGTAGGAGAAAACTCAAGATTCATCGCCACTTACAATACTGTAAACCGTTATTTGAGCTTCTTTTGTTTAACTGTTTCAATGTTTTTCAACAACAATTGACGCGAACCGCTTTTTACTCTGTGAGAAAATGAGTGATCCAACGGGAAAATAACTTTTTAACAGCCAGTTCTTCATAAAGAATCTATTGAATCCAGATCTTTGAAATGTCCAAGGTTGCCTCTATCTCCCGGTATATTACACGGCGGTCATCCTCAATTAAATGACAAACGCATCAAAGTTTTGCTGTGTGACTGCTGCTTTGGGTGAGCCTAGCCTAGATTCGTCGCGGAGACTGGAGCGACCACATTGAAATTCGCAATACCAGCGGAAAATAGTTGACTGGTGCTATCTTTCCAGACACGTAAACCATTCCAGCGACTGGTTGTGTCGCAATGAAACTCTGGATTTAGGTCAACAAAAGAATGAGGTTAGATTTATATCTGAAGGTTCTAGGTAGTGGTGGCGCCTTCAAAGCGTCAATAAACAAAACTAAAAGAAAACCCTCGTAGCTGTAACGGATAAGCTGATTAAATTAAAATCTTTTTCTACAAGATTATTTTTGTACTTATTAAAGTGATTTTTGCGTCAAGGTTTTTTAAAAATTTTAATATTATATTATTTAATGACGTAGAAAAAAATTGTTTGTCCTTTAACTTTCATACAGATTTATAACAAAAAATAAGTGATTTTTTTCGTATGGAACTCCCTAAAGCACTTTAACTACTTTAACAACAAAATTGATAATGTTGATAAAAACCTTTGAATCTGTTAATTTACTTTTATGTTGAAACGTTAATATCTTTTACAAAAACTAATCTTTTAATGAACTTTTTGATCTCGCTGAATACCGAAAGAACCCCTTTCAGTTGATCGTAAGGATAAAGCCAACAAACAATATCAATAATTTCATGAAAGTAGTCGCCGGCGAAGCACATTTGTTGGTGTATTCAAATGTAGAATTTTCAGTTGTTGTTTTTTCGTTATTTTTTTGAATAGAGAGCTTCTGAGTTTTCTCGTCGACTTTTATGGCGCTGTTAAAGAGAGTTATGTAGATTAAAAGTTGCAACTGTAATTGCTATTTAAAACTGGAAAAACCAATTCAGCTTCTGCGATAGAAAATTCATGAATAACTTAGAGTTAAAACTAATTTGCATTGGAATGTTTCTTCTAATTTACAAGTTTTTTGGAGTAATTGAAAAGAATATTGAAAATACTTTAAGGTATTGAAAACATAAAATCTATTAAGTGTATTTCTAGATGTATAATATTACTAGCTGACCCGGCGCCGGCGGACTTCGTACCGCATAAAACTGATGTCTTTTTTATTTTTTTCAAATTTTATTTTGTTTTCAATTATTTTTTTTGATTTTATCGTTTTTATCATATTTTCTCATAAGTTATCAGGTGTATACTATTTTTGATTATATTTTGTAATTTATCGATTAAATATATTAGGTAGCAACTGCGACACCTTACGTCATATTATTTAATTTAGCAAGAATTTGTGAGATGTGTGAGATATAAATTGCGCCACCTTCCGGTGGCGTCATAAACCTTAAGTAAGAATTGCTCGTTTAAATATATGTTATATTAACTGTTGTATCCATTATCAGTAACGATAAGGAAAACAAAAGAGGAACGGAATGTTTATTAGAATATATTATGTCAATCATTAATAATTTTCATATTTTTAAGTTGTGAGTTTAATAAAAGTTTTATAGAACACAATTAGCCTTACTCGACCATAAGATACAATAATTGGCGACGAGGAAGAAAAGTAAATTCAAGACAGTCTAAAAAAACATCAATATCAAGAAGTAAAAAATGGATTTAGAACAATTTAATACGTTAATGAAAGTATTCAACGATCAACAAAAAGCTCTTATTAAAGAAGTTTCGAAACAGTTTCAAGCAATGTCAACTCAAGTTAGAGAACCAGTCACGACGACAGTTAGTATGTCAAACGTAGCCCCTTTTGAAAATTACGAAAATAGAAGAGAAAAATTCACTAATTATTTGGAACGTTTTGAGAATTATTATACAATGAAAGGACTCACAGATAAAAATAAAATCGCACAACTTCTATGTGTATCAATTGGAAGCGAACATTATAACGGCTTAGCAGCTTTCCTAGGACCAGAAAAACCAATTAAATCAATGGAATATGAACAATTAATTATAGAATTTAAGAAAATGCTGATTCCTAAAAAGAATGTAGTGGTTTCGCCACATTACTTTTTAAACGTTTTTCAAAAAGAAGGACAGTCAGTTTCGGGATTCGTAGCGGCACTGAGACGTGATTTATCGGAATGCGAATTCACAGTCGAATGCGAATGTAGCAAAATGGTATCAATCGCAGATGTATTTCTACGAGCACAGTTCATAAAAGGACTACGAGACGATTGGTTGAGAGAACAAATTCTCCAGTCAGGCAAAGCCAGTTTTGCAGACATTCTTGATCAAGCAGTGTCACTGGAAGCTTCAAAAATAGAAAGCAAAGAATTTACACAACGTACCAATTCAAACCATTCAAATTTTAACGATGTTAACAAAATATCTAGTTCATCTAAATATCAAAATGGTTCACATCAATCTCATCAAAATTCAGCAAGATCAAATCAGAAAAAATTTAGAAAACATGTAGATTTAAGAACATTAGGTATTGTAAACCTATGTCTAAGATGCGGTCGAGATAATCATATCAGTTCAGATTGTCGAGTAGAGAAATCTAAACTAAAATGTAATACTTGCAAAAAACAAGGCCACATAGCTAAAGTTTGCATTAAGACTTTGATGTTAAATAAAAATAAACCTAATAATTCAACGAATTCAATACAAGTACCTAATGACAAATAATGATTTAATTTCAATCGATGGAACTAGCTATGGACTCAATAAAATCAAAACGGTGAAACAACAAGACGATGTCACAGATCTATACGAATTGGGCCAAGATTCAGATAAATATATTATTTGTGTTAATTTAAATGGAAAACCTCAACAATTTGAAGTAGATAGCGTCGCAAAATTTTCCCTTTTAGCAAGAAATGATTTCGATCGATTAAACTTAAATGTTCAAATGGAAGCTTCAACACTAATATTTCGTTCATATACTGGTGAAACCATTAAACCAGAGGGAAAAGTAACCATTCATGTTTCATATAAAAACAAAGAAATAGAGGGAGAACTCTACATTGTTCCAACAGGCCACGACGCACTGCTAGGTCGACAGTGGATCAGAGGATTAAATATTCAACTCTGCGAACTTGACAATGAGAAAATTCAGACTTCTTCAACACTTAAAATCGAACCACTCAATTCAATTGATGACATTTTTACCAAATATGCATCTATCTTCGAAGAAAAGGTTGGATGTATACCAAACTTAAAAATTTCACTACACTTACGTAAGGGAGCAAAACCTATATTCAATCGAGAACGCAATGTACCATTTGCCCTACTTGAACGAGTAAATCGAGAACTAGACCTACTTGAAGCTGATGGAATAATAACACCAGTTCCAGTAAGCGACTGGGGGTCTCCGCTTGTAATAATTCCTAAATCAGATGGAGGCGTACGCTTATGTGTAGATTAAATGTGGGGTCAATGATCAACTTATTCAGGCTAACTACGTTCAAAATGGCTAGAGATAAAAATTTTAAAAGAAGCTCCATCAAGTACAAACACCATTGAGTTACTAGAGCAAATTTTTGCTGTTCATGGTTATCCTAAAATTTTGATATCCGATAATGCATCGATTTTCAAAAGTGATATTTTCCACACCTACTGTGAATCCAGAGGAATTTTTCAAAAATTTATAGCTCCAGGTCATCCAGCAACAAATGGTTTGGCTGAACGCTCAGTCCAGACATTAAATAATCGCCTCAAAGCAGCTTTTGAAGACAGATCTTCAATACAGGAAAAAATTCAGAACATACTGTTAAGATACAGAGCAACACCACTGATGTGCGGAAATTCTCCAGCGGAATTGTATCTTCACAGAAAATTGAGGATTCGACTAGATGCAATTTTTCCCTACCGTCCAGAGGTGTTAGTGACTACTGCACCACCAGCACGTCTTATTCAAGTGGGGGAGAGAGTTCAAATACGTTTTTTCGAAAATAATAAGAAAACATGGAAGTTTGGAGAAGTGGAAAAGAAGTTGGGGAAAAGACATTATCTCGTACGCCTGGAGGACACTGAAAAGACATATAAATCAATTACGCAAGACAAGAGTGTCTAAGCCGGAGGATGATACTATGTCAGGACCATCTCAATCATTTGCAATCCCGAGAGCAGAACCTCCGAAGACAGTACAGACTTCTATATCTGTTCCAGGAACAACAGAAGAAACGCACACTCCAAGTTTGTTGCCCCAAACATCCCAATTAACTCGTCCACAGCGAGATCGACGGATGCCAGCAAAACTCGCCGATTTTAAAGTGGATTTCAAGTAACACCTTTTTCAATTAGTGGGGGAGACTGTTGTATCCATTATCAGTAACGAAGGAAAACAAAAGAGGAACGGAATGTTTATTAGAATATATTATGTCAATCATTAATCATTTTCATATTTTTAAGTTGCGAGTTTAATAAAAGTTTTATAGAACACAATTAGATACAATATTAACAGCTCCACCTTACGGTGGCGCCATAGTACTTTATTAAGTTGTAATTGATAGTTTAAATATATAAGATATTAACTGCGCCACCTTACGGTGGCCTACTCAGGGTTGGAACTTCATTACTAAACCGCTAAATGGCGTTGAAGAAGCTAGTTTTTAAGATTTTCTGACAAACAATTTTTTAATAAAAAGTATCCTATGTTACTTCTACCTAATACCTCCAAGAATATGTATACAAAGTTTCATGATGATCGGTTGAGTAGTTTTCGCGTGAAAGCGTAACAAACAAACTTACATTCACATTTATAATATTAGTAGGGATTCCAAAAAAGCATAAAATAGCTAGATTTAATTTTTATATAAACTGGCAAACTTGTACCGCTAACTATTAATATTTTTTTCTCATTTTCCTTTTTTTCCAATTTTTACGATATTTTCGATTAATTTCTGTGTTTTCTTTGTTTTTTACGTTTGTTGTATTTTCTGGGTTTTATTTTTTCTTCTTATTTTTGTTTTTATTGTTATTTTTCAGTTGAAATTAGTTTCTGATTTGTAACCTTTTTTCCTTTTTCCCTAAGCGAATAAAAATATAAGACGGAGCACTATAAAATGACTTAGAGTTTGATGTTTGTCGATTTGACAAAGTCTCTCTCTCATTAACGTCATGCTGTATGTTATGTGCTTCGAAAAGGTTGCGAAAATTCTTTTTCCACCAATATAATAGATCTACATTTAAAGAAATAAATTCAAGCTCCATTGGCCAAGCTACCAATTCCATTATAGCATAATAAACGATATATATCAACATATAAAAGCTAAAATAGAATAAATAATGAAAAGAAAAGCACACTGCAATGAAATTTGAACCCAACATTCTCTTCTTCTATCTCATAGGGTTTCTGATTGTGAGAACGTTTCAGGTGTGTTTAGTTGTTCACTTGTTTATGTTTATGACTTGAGGCTACTTGATGTCTTTTTGGTAATAAAAGTGACAGTTAAAAAGGTGCGATTCATTGAAATGTCACAATAATGGACTGTTTTACGGCCGTAGCCCGTGTCTGTAACTTGATAATGGAGAAAGAGTCGCAACGGTTCTTTGAAATTCTAATTTATTGATATTCAAGTTTGAACACTTGTGTAGGTGTTATTAAGGGTTCAAGTTCAAGTTTTAAAATTTCTATTTTTATATCCAATTATAAGTGTTTTTTAAATATTATCCCTATATACCAATATAACATCTTCTTCCTGTTTCAGGGTAGTGCTAAATTAAATGGAATGTGTTAATGAGGGCGTCTACTGCGTCTAGTTATCAAGTATCCGAAAGGTCATAAGGTAAGTCCTTTTTTTATAAAAAAATTAAGTAGGTATTGGTCGTTTAAGAAATCTAAGACCATATTAATGGTAACCTCAAAATGTATTTTTATAGATGGCGGAAAAAGGCTCTCTTTAAAAGTTATACCACTGTAGGTATATAGACAAGAACAGTAAAACTTGTTCCATGTCGTCAAAGCTCTTGGTCCGGATTTCTGTCTGCATCGTTGTTGCTCATTCTGAAATAATTCTGTTCATATTTTTTAAGAAAAAAAAGGCTCTTAAAAATGTAAATACCCACCACCGTTAACAAATTTTCCGTTCTACACGAATCAACAACTTTCATGTTATACATTATGCGCACACACCGTTTCTACATTATAAAAACGGACACTATATGTTTGTATCGTCTAATGTCAATTCCTTACCTTCTATTGATTTAATGGATTGTTTTAATAGTACGCTTCTATTTCAAGATGACAAGTTTTCGTTTTCTCCTGTTTCTCCTGAGGATGTTTATGATTTGGTCTTCGGAATTAACTGTAACTCTGTTGGCATTGATGATATTACCGGTAAAATGCTTCAGCAGTCTTGCCTATCTGTTCTATTAGCTCTTACAAACATAATTAATACATGTTTTCTAGAGGGGGCGTTCCCTGTCTGGAAGGAGGCAATTACTATCCCCATTCTAAAGGGTACAAAATGTAAAGCATTAGAAGATTTAAGACCGATAAGTATTTTATCATCAATTTCAAAAATTTTAGAAAATATTATTGAACGTCAATTGTGGCAACATCTAGACACTTTCGGAGTGCTTACTGAAACACAGTCTAGTTTTAGACCAGGATATGGTTGTGCAACTGCTCTATGTTGTTAAACCAAAATAATGCTGTGATCCTCGAAAGCTTTTGACTCTATTAATCATGAGTTGTTACTAAGTATTCTTCGTTATATTGCTCTATCAGAGATTCCTTTGTCATTTACCAATTATCTCCAGAATAGGTCGCAGTGAGTTAAAATATCTGGAGCTTTCCGATCCTTTGCCCTTGTCTGCTGGTGTACCACAGGAATCTATTTTGGGTCCTTTGCTGTATAGCATTTATACTTCAGATTTATATCGTTGTTGAAAGTTCTGCAGATATCATCTACATGCCGATGATACACAGTTGTAACATTTTGCACTTATGAGGTAGCAGTGGCAGAGTGCATTATCAATGAAGATTTAACTAGTCTAATGTTAAAAGCCAATAATTATGGCTTAAAAATTAACCGTCAAAAGTCATCTGTGCTCCTTTTCTGCAAGAATCAAGACCGTGAATTTCTTTAGCAGAATCTACGTTTGAAGCTTAGCAACGATATATTGGGTTTTTCTTCGGTAGCCAGGGTTTTGGTCTAATGGTAGATGTTAGTCTTCGCTTTAGAGGGCATATTTCTATTTTCGTCAAAAAAGACTATCCAGGCAAATTTATCACTTTTGTAAGTGTTTACCAATTGGTATACGTAAGACACTATGTGACCCCCTTGTCCTCAGTCATTTTAATTTCTGTGATGTTGTTAACAGCCATTGTCTTGATCGCTTTACTTCTTCCAGGATTCAAAAGGTTCAGAATTCCTTCTTGCGCTTTATATAATATGGTATTCGTCGTCGTAATCACGTCTCTGGTGCCCTGAGGATTTCTGGCTGGGTAAATATGGAGGGTCGGCGTAGGATTCATATGTTGAGTTTTTTTCACAAGATTTTAGTTTATAAGAGTCCACCATATTTGTTTACTCGTCTCACATTTCGAACGGACATACACAATCTAAACCTACGCCATCGTGGTCTTCTAACTATTCCTCGTTATTCTAGCAGTCAGTTCCGTCGATCTTTTACATACACAATGGCGTCGTCTTATAATAATACTCCCGTTGAATGGAAATGTCTAAGTCCGTTAAATTTTCGTAAACATGTAAGGATGCATCTTCTGCACAGTTAAATCTCGTGACGGATGGATGCTTCTTACGAATGGAGCGTAGAATTTTAATTTTTGTGTGTCTAAGCACTTGTTTTTTCGTTTACACATGTGTTGCTGGATCGAGTGAGTAGCACCCTTTTAGTGGAATTTGTGGGTGTTGATGGAACATCAATGTCTGACTTTTAGTCATTCATTGAATCAACGCCATTTGCTTAGGTGGATTTTTTTTAGTTAAAGTTTTTTCTTTTGAATATTTAAATAATTTTCGTTTTTTATTTTGTATATTAGAATGTAATTGATTTTATTTTACTACGCAATAAATTATATTTGATTTGATTTGATTTGTTCCAACAGACCAAAGAACCATTTTAGAACGGTCCAGGAACTGCGTAGTAGACGAAATCTCAACCTTTGATGTACTGAGTTGTTTCGTAACGGTTCTAGAACGGTTATTTAGTTTGTTGAAACAGTTCTTAAATCTGTGGATGTACCTAAAAAAATTATCCCATATCGGACAATTGAATAAAGGTTTCCGTAGTAAGCGACCATCAAAGTATCCGTCAGAAAATTAGAGACTAAGACCCTGAATGAAAAACAAATTTTACCAAGTTTACCACATAGAAAGTGTTTGAATATGCTATTTTAACACCCAGAAAGTTCAAAATTTTAAAAATATTATCATTAACCTGACTGTTTATAGGTAAATGTTGACTATTTCTATGAGTTCTAAAAAATACTACTTGAGTTTTTTCCGGATTTACGTCCAGTTCATTGTTTGCCAAGTAATCTACTATTTTACTAAAATAATAAGCGCGCTCGTACACCAACGAAACATCAAACACGCAACATGCAACATGCGTCATGAGGTACATACTGCATGTCTGCATGTTGCTTAACCGCGTAGACAAGTGTGACAACTACATTTTTTGTAGTATTTAAAATGTCGTCAAGCGAGGAGGATGTTGTAGTCAGTTGGCAATTTTAGCGCCGCGCTAAAGGTCGTAATTCTTGTTGAAAATAGAGAATAAAAAAACTAATTTGTAGGTCTGAACACGCTCTACAAGTTTCATACTGGACATTTTTCGATATCTTTTACAAGAAAAAATGAAATAGCGAAAAACATTTTTTTCTCCCCAAATTTGATCGATATCTCGTTAACGATGATCAATACGTGAAAGATGTATACAATAGTATATTGTGTATCTAGTAGGAAAAGCGATACATTCCCGAACGACAATGTAAATTGTTGGCCGAGGCGTTTAGCCGAGGGCAACAAACATTGAGAGTCCGGGAATGTGCTTTTACTACGAGATACACACACTTTTTTTTCTGAAATCGCATTAAATATAATCGTAAAGTAGAAAAGTTTTATATATGCATAACTGGTTCTGATTATCTTATTTTCTATGAAACCGTTTTGTTGACATTGTTTCTTAATCATTGTTTATTAATGTCACAAAAATGTCAGTTCGGTTAGTTACATATTGCTTAAAATATTTTAAATTATATTTAAAATGGACAGTGACGATGATGTCCAGAGGTGCAAAACGCCTCGAGAGTTACTAATGTGGTTTTAAATTTATCGCCAAATAAATCCTAGGCAAAATATGAATTTTCTTATAAACGTTTTATGGATCATTCCCGTACATTACGGAAAGATATTCCCGTACAGTCCGGAAAAGTTCGTTGCCCAGCAACGGACTAAAATACAAGAATATATAGTGTATTTTGCGGCTCGAATTTGATCCGAGAAACTAGACACTTCCAAGCTAATTCAGAAAAACTTAATTGTAGATCGTACAAAGAGCAACAAAAAAGTATTGCATAAAAATTTTCGTATCCCAACAGGGAACCGAGTTATGACGAAAAAAATAAATTTAACCCTTTTTTCAAGATGGCGGAAAACGCACAAGATTATTTTGGTCGACAATTTGAACTTAAGCTTTTCTAGCCGCCCCCACGTAATATCCAAAATTTAGCTTTCTCGGTTCATTTTTATTTCCAAACGTATATAATGACTGGAGTACATATGCACGGACGTTTTTCAATAGCTTTTACAAAATTTATATTAAAAACAGGAGTTTCAGACATTTTTTGAACGATATTTCTTTTTTTAATAAAAATCACCGATCTTACGTCTTCAATCACGCAACAAATACTGCGACGAGACATGCACAGTAAACCGCATGCAGTTTTTGTTGCGAGACACTTGCATCAGCCGCATTGGTGTACGATGATTTTAACGATATCTTTGTGTTTATATTGTGTTAATGCGGCACAAGTCTATGCGCGGTATTTACCTCATGTTGCAAGTTGCGTGTTTGATGTTTCGTTGGTGTACGACCACGCTAAGAGACTCGAGAAATACTGTAACAGACCGCACTCTGAAAAGCAGATAAGAATCATCTGCATAGTTAATAGGTAATAAGGTCATCTTTATCAATAATGTCACAGATATCATTAATGTACATGACGAACAATAATGGAGAAAGTATACTACCCTGTAGTGTGCCCTTAAGATTAGCTGGTACTTTTATTTGACTCAACGCATATATTGGTTACTTTCAAAATCTGTATATCTACCAAAAAACGATAGAGTTCGCATCGCTTCTGACCAGTTCTCACAAAACTACACAAAAAACGTCAGCAAACTAGAGCGGAATATGGTACATAGAACTTTAAAATCAGGGGTGATATAGACTACCTTAAAAATTAAGAGTTATGTAAAGCAAAAACCTTGATTTTATAACTCGCCGGATTACTCGATAAAATAACAAATCGGTAATTTATAAAAATTCGTATATCTTGCAGAGCATACAATATATCTCAACCGTTTGAAATCACTAGAAATGAAAAACTTTCTTTTATAAATGCGTCAAATTTCATTACAGTTACTATCAACTAAAAAACAGATTTTCCACTTTCTAAATTATATACCAAGAAGAGAAACTACCCAATGTTTTTCATTAGATTATTATTATATCCGATAAAGCTATAAATAATAAACACATAAATTATTGTCAGAAACTTATTAATACATACACGTAGAAAACCCATTAAATTTTCGATTTTTACCTCTCTCCTAATGTCTTATTCACATGATATCTGTCCATATCTCAAACAACTTAATTTTTTATTCACTTAATGCCACAAATAAGTCCCCTTGAAAGCATTTATAATATGCTAACAAAACATTCCCAATGAAATGTTTTTTTTCGGGACCGACAATGGCCGATTATGATCATTATTTCTAATCTAAATTATCTTTTACGTACCTCAGAACAGCGTGGCGAGAACAGATACTCGTATATAACTGCAGGTAGAAGTCTCTGCGGGTATTTTTTTCCTCTGTAAACGGACCATCTGACAGTTTGAATTGGATTTTCTAACTTAAAATGGTGTTTTTTTGTGTTAAAATTATGCACACATGCCGTAGTTATATGAGAAACTTGGTGGATCCAGTCAGCTGGCTGATTGAACATTGGATATAATTTTGATTTTTTTAAGGAGATAGTGTCTGTAAAAAAAATTGAAATAAATGAAAATTGCTAAAAATGTTTAAAAAATAACAATGAAAAATATATCAATTAATAGACATGTGGCAACCATCAGCGTTATATCGAATAAACCTTATCATTATATATGGTTTTGATATCAACTTGTATATATCTTTGTTTTTTTAAGTAATTTTTTTAATTAATGAAACTTAAAAAAATCGAATTAAAATAAAATAAAATAAAAATAAGTGAAGAAAGAATAGCAGTCATTAAAAATGATCTTGCTTCAATAATTGTTTGTACAACTACACTGGATTTACGTTTGTCTTTGGCTTAGAGTATTGTTCCATCAGACTGCACTGAATTCCTTTTGCTAATTACAAATTTTATCCATAATACGGCTTTTTGAAATTCCTCAGATTGGTTCAAGTTCGATAAACGGAGTACTAGCTCCTTCCTTGGTGAGACTATCAGCAATCTCATTTCCGATAATCTCTTTATGCCCTAGTACCCACAGCAACGTTGCTTTGTTATATTTATCCAGTTGCTTATAAGACTGTTTGCATTATCACGCTGTTTTGGATATAAAGGTGGTAGATTGTACACTTGTACAGCTTTTAAGCAGCCTGGCTATCGGAGACAATATTTATTCTGCCTGAATTGAGGTGTATTTTGATGCACTCTTGAGTACAGAAAACTATTGCTAAAAGCTCCGCTTGAAAGATTAAAGGTTTTTCCAGTGCTGTTGAGAGCCTAAAGTTAAGACCTGTAACCCCTATTCGTAGTCCTTCTGGTGTTTTAGACCCATCAGTAGGTATAATAAGTAAGTTGTACCATTTAATTTTGTATTAACTTCCTGTCGTTAATAATAACATCTACTTTTAAAGATATAATATCTGTAGTTATCTTTACGGATTGAATTACTTCGAATCTTAGAATCCCAAGTTGTCCGGTACGATCGCGGAATTTAAGAGACTTAGTACCTACTTGTCAACCTATGGGTACGTTCCAAAGCAATCCTTTCCACATGTAGATGCAAAGAGGGGAGGTCTAGAATTACCTCCATTGCCTTATTATACAAGCAAATCTTTGAACCTTTTGCAATTTTTTTATTCCCTTTTGTTGTATTGTTTTGTTTCACTAAACCAGCGCATCATAAATGATTAGGAATCTAAGATATGACCAATAGGTTTGAGACTTTATGTTTTTCCAAGAAGCCTAAGGCTATTATACATAGCACTTGTAATTTTAAGGTTTTTCAAGGCAATTTGCATGCGGTCAGCAATAATACTGTTATGTTTAACTTTTACCACAGTAATAATTAATCTAACATAAATGAACTGTTTTGGGCATATGAGAATATTTAAAAAATGCTCTGAACTTACAGAACTCAGTTAGAAACATCAGAAACTTGATCTACCAACTAATTCTCATCATCAAAAAAGTCAAACTTTGATACAATTAAACGGTGATAAAGTAAGTTATACTATACCATTACCAAACTGAGTTACAATACCTTAAAAAATGCTCTAAACGGGCAAACTCTAAACTGTTTCTAATTAAAAAAACTTTTTCTAGACTACTCTCTAGCATCATCCGAAACCTATTGTAGACTGTACAAGTGTTTTACTCAACTCATCCTCGAATATGTTGGTTCTTCGTGGTATTTACGGATTTAGTTCGCGATCGAGAAATTTTAGAAAAAATGCAAAGACGCGCAAGTTGACTCTTCTTTGATCATGTTAGGCCTACTTATGAAGAAAGACTATCTATCGCAAACCTTACAACGTTTCACGAAAGAAGCGTCCGAGCTGACTTTTCTTATTCCAGATTCTAAAATACAATTTGTGTAATCTCCAAACAGCGTTTCCACTTAATTTTAAAGATCGACTTTATTCAAACTGAAGAAGGAAGCTTTTCGAACCCGTTACAGACAGAGCTTTCTAAGTAATAGAATTTTTGATGTCTGGAAAAGCTGGAAAAGCTTAAAATGAAATAATAGACTCTGAAAGTGTTAACAGCTACAAAAACAAATTAGACTCCTACTTATTTGGATGTATATCCTACATTGTTATTGGTTTTTCTTTAATTTAGCAACTATTTTGCCCTTAATAAATAGAATAAAAGTAATAATAATAATTATAAACGTTTTTGATAATACCAGCAAATTTGAAAAAATGATCTTAGTTTTAGATTCTGCTTTTGAGACATCAGAGATTCACTCCACAATATGGGTACCATTAACAAATTTAGTGTCAAATTTATTTACAATTTAAGTCAATCAAGCTTTAAATTAATATTATAAAATTAAACTTTAACAAGCTTAGCTGGAAATCTTAGAAAACGATTTCCTATTTTAGTATCATTAACAAAAGGTTTTAATAGCCAACGATTATTCTATCACAGTAAACGATTTCGTAAACATTAGAAACGTGATTTACGAGTAAAGATAAACTTAATTTAAACTCCAGAAACTTAAATAACATCACCAATTTGATTTTTAACACCTGGAGTGCTAAAATTAGGTTAAAAACTTTGGAAATAGTTTTTGTAGAGCACTAGGTACTAGTTATTTATGAAACAGTTCGTGAAGTATGCTTTTTGGGCACGAGCGAAGCGAGTGCTATATATCGCGTAAGTGCGCAAAAAGCACTTCACGCACAGTTTCATACAATATTTTATCTACGATAAACAAATAAACAGTAATTACAAATTCAAATTTGAAAATTTAAACTACAAAACTGTCAGAATAACTTTTGTTGAAATTTAATTCTCTCATAGCAACACCATGACAACGCGAATGCTAAGGATATTTGATTATATGAAGGTGTGTCAAAAACAGTGCGAAAAAGGAAATCCCATTTAAAATACATTGTTACTTCACGCACACTTTCAATCCTTCACGTACTGCTGTCTATAATGACAGTTTTCACGAACTAAAAACTGTTACATAATATAAGGTAGAGTAGATAATAGTACATTACGTAACGAGTGCGGAAAGCAGGTGATCCCATCACGAGTGCGTTTCTCGCGCAAGCCGAAGGCGAGCGCGATAAAAAGCACGAGTGATGGGATTAACTGCGCACAGCACGAGTTGCGTATTTTATTTTTCATCACTCCGTGAGGAAAGCTCTTGAATTTGTGTAAAATAAAAGGAAAAAAGGTATAAATCTTATTTTATTACTTCTATTGAAAAAACAATAACTGTTTATAAAACACAATTCAATACATGCTGATATAAATTTATGTATTACGGGTGTATAAATATCAAGAAATAATGCAAGGCAATCAATTGAAGTTTAAACATATATAATTTATACGTATATAAAATTTATTTAGTTTACTTTAATAACAAGCCAATCAAGATCTATAGCTTCATTGCACAATCTGGAAATATCATTTGCTGTAAACACTTTCCAATTTTTGCGTTCATAACCCTCATTTGCTTTTTTTAAAAATGCATTGACCTTTTTATATTTACTAATATCAATATCATCATATGCTAAAACACAGGCTCTAAGCATTGAGTAACGCGAAAAGAGTTGGTGGTGAACACTGCATTTCACTAAAATATGCTATAAACATTTCTTCTGCAAAGGACGATGACTTTTTTGTTCTTCTTCATATTTTGAAAGCATTATATGTAGCTGTATATCTTTCTTTTGACTTCTCCGGCAATAAACTTATCTGTACAGTTTTTGCAGTTTCTCGTATTTCTTCCGGATAGGAATCAGAATCACTCATTGTAAGTATATGCTATATGCTTTCACAATACGACTGAAATTATTTGTTAGGCACTTTAATATGACGGCTAATATTTGACAGGTTTGACAAGCACAATAATAATAAAAACAGTGCGGCGCGCGTCGTTTCGCCGTATATACAAATAAAAAATAAAAGTAGTACTTAGTAAATATCAATGTAAACAAACAAATGTATATATACATATATATATATATATATATATATATATATATATATATATATATATATATATATATATATAAACAACACGGCGCACCGTATTTCAAAATTAATATAATACCTGAATATACACTCAGTGCGTGGAAGTTTTACATTTCGTAACTGTTAGTATTGCTTCTCGCACGCCCCTGCATGGTTGAATGCAGTGCTTTCCGCACGGAGTAATGAAATTTCGTAACGTTGAAGGAAGCATTGCTTTCCGCACGGAGTGATGAAATTTCGTAACGTTGAAGGAAGCATTGCTTTCCGCACGGTCCTGCATGGTCGAAAGCATAGCTTTCCGCACGGAGTGATGAAAAAATTATTTTCGTAACACCTATTTGAAAATCTTGGAAAATTGATCTTCCGTTAAACTTATATCATCTAATATTAAGCTTTAATAAGTATTTATATAGTCACATTTAAATCAACCATCGTATCAGTTTGAAAACTTAAATTTAAAATTAACATTTTTTATTATAATTATACCTCAATTAGTATTTGATATCAATAGTACGAAAACAAATACTTAAAAAATCCAATTAAAAACAGGTTTAAATAACCTGCCTGTAGATTTTGTGACAGGATCGAAATAATTAATAAAAAAAATCGAAATTTACCAACAGGCGGTAATAATTTATTGTGCAATTAAACAACAATTCACACACAGTCAAGTATCCATTTCTGTCAAGTAAATTGCGATCGTTGTTATTTATTACAACACGATTCAAAATGTCCATCAGAGCCCATTCAAATCCTCATTAAATGTTCGTCTCGTCTCTCTTTATTGCTTGTTGATTCTTTTTTGGATTTAAGTAGTTACCTCTTTTTATTGGCTGTTTAAAATTGGTTGAATCCTATTTCGAGTTTAAATAGTTTTGTCTTTGTCGGGTTTTCTGATAGTTTTCGGTGGATAATTATTATAATGAAGGTTTCTCGAAACAGAAGCCAATTAAGGATACGAGTAGTTTAAGATTGATCTTCAATAAATTAGAGATTAATGGTATTTATAGACAGTTTGGTTTTGTAATTTTTTTATTAATCACAATAAATTTTGATATTGTCAACTAATTAATTCTGTTTTGTAACCGGATTTTATAATATATATTTTTGTTTTGGTAGATAGAATGTTTTTGGTACAAAATTGAAATGTTCTTATAAATAATTCCTGTAATTACAATTCACTTTATCTATTGACAAGTGATGGTATTGGTAATGATATAAAATAAATCAAATTAAAAAATAAGGCAAAAACGTATATTACGGCATATATCTACATATGTACAAAATAACATATCGACACACTATCATCTCTTAAATTTTGAACGCATCCATTTCATTCGTCTCTTTGTTATAGCTAATAAGAGGGTTGTATTTTTAGTTTTGTATATAACCTTAATCTTTTGTTGACATAAATCCAGAGTTTCATTGCGATACAACAAGTTAAAATCATCAATTAGATCGAAAAATACATCTTAGTCGAGAACATTTTCAAGTAATAAACTTTTACAATTTTTGGAGAGGATTGTCCTAACAGCAATGTCTCGCTAAAATTGCTTCTGTGTTTGGGAATGAAGCACCACACCAGTCAACTATTTCCCGCTGGTTTTGCGAATTTTAAAGTGGTCACTCCAGTCTCAGCGATGAATCCAGGCTTGGTTCACCCAAAATAGCAGTCACACAGCAAAATATTGATGCAGGTCGTCAGCTATTAAGATTGACAGCCGTGCAACATAACGAAAGATAGAGTCATCTTTGGGAATTACAATGACCTCGATCCAAGAGATTCTACGTGAAGAACTAGGTGTTACGAAGTTGGTTTCCCATTGGATCCATCATTTGCTCATAGAAGAGCAAAAAGCGGTTCGCGTCAATTGGTGTGGAAAATATTGGAATGGTCCAACAACGGAAACTCAAAAACGTTTATAATATTGTTTATGACGATAAATCTTGGATTTGCTCCTACTAACAGGAAAATAACCGCTAATCCGCTGTGTGGGTATTTCACTATGAGAAAAAACCACAAGTCAATATAGAAAGAAAGAAAATGGGTTGGTTATTAGCTTAAAAAACATTTGGTCTCCCTCAAGCAACACTTCGCAGGCATGTTTTAGGCACTAATAAAACAACAGTTGGAAAGCTACCTTTTGCAATTACGTGAAAATTGTTTGTTCGGATTGACACGAGCATCGATACAAGAATTAGCTTTTCAGATAGATGAAAAAAACGGTTTTGCTCATAAATTTTTACATCCGAAACCAGAAGGCACTTTAGCAGCTCTTGCTCAAGTTTTTAATCGGACGCAATTTGATCAGTTGTTCGCAAGGTTGTTAGAATCTGTTGGCTATGGACCGTATTTAATGCTGATGAATCAGTTCTTTCAACAGTACAAAAACCTGAAAAGATTTTAGCTACCACGGAAAGGAAACAAATCGGACTTAACTAACTAACTAACTAGTGCGGAGCAAACACCACTGTTCTTGCTTGTGTTAATGCTGTTGGAACTTTAATCCCACCGAGATGAAAAATGAACTTATGAAGCACCTCCTAAAGCTTTAGGTGTTGCTCAACAATCAGGCTTGAGGATACCGTAATATTTATGAAATGCATTCAGCATTTCCAAAGTAAAAGCGAGCACTGACGATAAAGTCATTCTACTTGTCGATGGACATGCAAGTCACATAGAGATTGATATATTTGGAATATGCAAAAGAAAACGGGATTCATATTATTTGTCTGCCTCCACATTGTACCCACCGTATGCAACGTCTTGACGTCACCTTTTTTGGACCTTTTAAAAATTAGTTTAACCAATAAATTACTAAATGCCTGAAGGCATATCCTGGACGTGTTGTTACACATCTTCCACGAAGCATATAAAAAAAACAGGGATTTAAAAATACTAGCATCTAGCTGATATATTTCTGGATTATATGTACGAACCCGCTGAGACCACAAACATCCTGCTCAGCCTATCATAATACCTAATGATTTGTGTTGAATCTGAACAGGTTTTGACTTAACCTTCACAACAAGCTCATGATTTCGTTCTTATGATAAATACAACTCACGTAGCTGTGGCGGAAGGGTCACCTCTCTTTCAGCCATTGTCTTAGGAAAATAAATCAGCTGAAATAACAGCATTTACCGAACCATAAGCTAAAAATTCATCTCAGCAATAAATTCTGGACTAAAAGTTGTTTTAACTGCTATTGCTACAAATAAACGTACATGTTCTGCTCTTGCTGTTCCCATTGAGAAGCTTTCTCCGGTGCTAAAAAGTTGTTTTATTAGTGGCCAAGGAAAATGTAAACCAAAAATTCAATAGAGCTCGTTGGTGTTGACTTGTAGGTACTCTAAATCAGTTGAAATTATAATCTAAAAATGAGCCCCAAACAAAGAAAAAACACAAAGTAACCAAAAAATTATATTAGGAAATTAATACTTCTCATGACGATGAAGAAGATTGTGCTTGCGTTTACTGTAACGATTTTTATTCAAGATCTAAGACCTGAGAAGACTGGTTGCAATCTTACAATGTTTTATTTTGTGAATTATTATGATTGATCTCAGTTAAATATTTTTTGTCTTCTTTCTGTGGAATTTTTGCTAAAAATGTATATTTTTTGTTTCGATAATTTAAGGACCAAGAGATGAATGGTGTAAGGTATGGATGTGGTTTTAACTGCCAATAAAAAAATATGATACATATACCTACATTTTTTGTAAGCAAATCGAATAGAGAAAACTACTAATTTAAATTTACAATTTTATTTTTTATTCTTATTAAGGCCAAATTATGACATTTGTGTCGTCAAATGTTATTACTATTACTAATTTTGTGTTCATTAATATAATTTATGAGATTTTTATGCTAAAAAGATATTGAATTGCTTGAAAAAAAATGCTTTTTGTAGATAATAAATTATCTAATAATGTAGATATATATTTCGTTATTATTAACATTTTAATTATGCGGGTTCTTTTGTAAATGGTTTTTTCTATATGCGAGAAATTATTAATTAGTTTTTTTACTGTTTTGAATTATGTTTGAAAATTATGATTATTATTATTTTGTCAAAAAATGATTAAATTACATTTATTAAATCAGCAGTTTTGAAATAGGAGAGAAAAATATATTATTAAAAAAAAATGAAATAATTTATAAAATTCTAATATTTTATTATGTTTTTGGGAAATTTTTAAAACTTAGAGGTTTGGTTTCTGAAGCTTCTTTTCGTAAAAATTATTTCGAAATAATTAATAAATAAATTAATGTAATGATATAGGGGAAAACCGGGCAAAAAGCACAAGGCGGGTATATAAGAACAGTAATTGTTTTTTCTAGAAATCTTTAAGAGATGGCGTTACTGTAATTAGGCCCACGAGACCGGCGACGGCATGAAGTTCAACCAAAACACTACGTTTTTTTCTTACGATTTTTGTAAAGATATGTGCACAAACTTTTTATATTACCAACGAGTTACTTCTTAATAGGTTCTATTTATTCTATTACTAGTTTAAATGAGTATAATTTATGATTGTTACTTTTTGTACCTACTCACAGTATTTGGAGATATCACTTGTTGAAGTTATACTTCTATTCGGACACTCTGTGGAATGAATTAGTGTGTAGCTAAATGGGAAAAATCATTACATATGTAATGGTGTGAGTAAGAGAGAGACAGAATCACATATAAGGTACCTATATTGTTCGGTAAAAACAAAGATGAAATATTTACTACATGTTATTAGTCATCACTATAAGTCCTTTGAATACCGTTTAAACATTCATTGCATTGAAAAGAGATAGATATACAACAAACAGTCTGAGCTATTGTTATTGTATTGCATTGACGTATCGCATTATGTTTGACATATTATTTTATAATTCTGTCCAGTAAGTATACATATTAAGTTTAGTATTTTATATTAATAATAATATTCAGTAATGAGTATTGTATTGTAGTCTAAAATACCGTCACATGGTTGCATTATATCCTTCACTATGCTTTTGAGTCGAAGACATGCGTGTGAGTTAAAACCTGTTCCTGCAAAGTTACTAAAAAGTGCAGTTCAAAGTGCGTTAAAATTTTGTAAAAGTGTTTACCTATATGTTGTTAGAAAATGTTTTGCATTGTTTTCTAGTGTTTTAAAATCTGGAATAGCCCACGGTAAGCAAATCGGGTTTTGTAAACACTTTTTTTGTACATTGATCGTTTTACTGTTTGGTTTTCGTGTTTGAAGTAAGGTCTTATTTTTCTAAGTATTTATTTAATTGAATACAGTAAATTTAAAAAAAATATATATTTCTACTTGCCTGTGTTTGTAGTTATTAACTTCTGCCGGCAGTCCCACTGACTGCCACACCCTTTTTTTTATTATTGGTGCATTGGGCAAAACGAATGAGGTCAAAACGGTTAGGTATCTGTTTTGCCCGTTTAAAATTTTAATTAATCCGTGTTAAGTAGGATTCAATTAATTAATCTACGTTTAACTTGTAATGCAGCTGGTACTTTTCTTCCACCATTTCGCAAGAACGACTATTAGATAATACCTACTCCACTAGGTTCACAGGCGACTGTGACGGACAACGGTTGAATAGGTACACGGCCATGCTTTTTTGACTTGGTTAGATTTTTTTGTTCAGAAAGTTGACCAAGTGAAAGCTAATCAATATTACAATTTCTCGACAATCATAAGTCTCATAAATATTATCCAGTTTTAGAATTTGCGAGCAAAAATCACATCATCCCTTTGTCTTTAACACACACGACTGATCGAATGCAGACCTTAGATGTAGCTGTAAGTGGACGCCTAAATAATATTTTGAGAAAGAACTAAACACCCTTCAAAAAAATGTAACCTGTTCGCAATGTAAACAAATATGATTTGTCGAAACTTTTTGGTGGAGCGGATACCAAAAGTGTTTTAGTTCCGAGTGCATATTAGGAGTTTAAATAACCGGCACTATGATTCAAATGTATTTGGAGTAGAAAATTACAATCTTTCGCTCTTTTCATGACTTGCCGTCCACTTCAACTAAACGTTCAGTTAATGTTGCTCCGACAACAATAGCAACGACGACTCAGACGCTTTTAGAAAAATTGGCGTCAGTCTCCTAGCTCTTCAGCACATTCAAAAACTGAGATAGCTACATCTTTCATCTTTGCCTGTTTCCACCTTGTTCCATGGTGTACTGGAAGAAGGATCATTTGATTCAGTGGTGAATTGTTCACCATTGCAACTCAGACCGATACTAACTATGGCTGCCCCCAAACCACAAGGGACAAAAAAGTGTTGATATTCTCTCCTGTAAAAGCCGATCAAACAACAAAATTTAAAAAGACAAATAATAAAAAGTGTTAACTTGCAAAGTCAGCAGTTCCCAGCGAAACAAAAAAAAGAAACAAGGCGTTGACAACAAATTTCTTACAATTTTTCACTTTTTCTAAGATTTTTTTATGATGTTCGACTTTTTTTGAATATTTTTAACAAATTATTAAAATTGTCATGAAAAGATAGGACTAGAAGAGCTGCTATAAGACTGAGAAATAATCAGAAATATAGCAAGAAAAGGGGGACGGGGACACAATAGATCTTATAGGTGGCAGGTGTACCTATCTGTTACCCCTAACTTGCTCATACATACCTACATACATACATACATCGTATTATTTTAAGTGAGGAGAAATAAGACGTATCTAGAAAATTTCGTTAATATCGGTTCAGTAGTTTCAAACAATAGTGCGAACGATATTTTTATATATAAAGATGAGTAATAGTATATTAAACAACGCATTTCATATGGCGCTCTGTTATGACACGAGTCCAAATTTAAAAAACGAATCGCGTAGCGATGAGTTTTTTAAAGGACGAATGTCATAACAGCCATATGAAATAAGTTGTTTATAATACTTTTTATATTTTGCTATTTTATTGCTTTTTTAAATAAATTTAAATTTTGTATTTTATTTTAGTTCTTTTTAAATGAGTTGGTAGCACTGTTGCTTAATTGTAGGAATTTGACAGATTTGAAATTTGATTTTATAAAATAATTAATATTTAATTTAATATTGATAGTAGTGATTTAAAAAAATGAATACTCCTCCAAAAATTAGAAAAAGTGCTGAAGAGGCATCTACTAATTTGTTACCTACTAAATCTAAAGAAGCATATTTGAGTCAATTCTCAAAATTTTCTACATGGTGCACTGAAATACATAATATATCAGAAAATGTCCTTCTGGTTTATTTTCAAGAATTGACAAGTACAAAAAATTCATCTACATTGTGGACAGTTTATTCAATGTTGAAGTCAACACTCAATATTAATAAAAATATTGATATATTCAGATTCGCTAGATTACAAGCTTTATTAAAACGGCACTCTGATGGGTATCAACCAAAAAAGTCTCTTATTTTAGATTTTGATCAAATAAATAAATTTTTAGAAACGGCTGATGATACCATATTTTTAGCTATCAAAGTTAGTACTGATTTTATCGTTTTATATTTCCTATTTTACTTAAATTCATTTTTACCTTAGGTTGTATTAATAATTGGGTTTAATGGAGCATGCCGAAGGGAAGAAATTACTAATATATTGACCGATAATATTGAATTTAAAACCGATCAAATAATCATTACTATTCCAAAAACTAAAACCAATGTTCCACGAGTTTTCGTAATAACTGAGGAACGTTGGATGGGTTTAATAAATAAATACAGAATTTTGAGGCCTAATGATATCACTCACAACCGTTTCTTTTTAACCTATCGTAATGACCGCTGCATAAGAAGTCCAATTGGAATTAATACAATTGGGAAAATGCCACATATAATTGCCAAATTTTTAAAATTGGAAAACTACAGTGGACACTGTTTTTGGAGATCATCAGTCACCCACCTAGCTAACCAGGGAGGTGACTTAATCACAATTAAACGTCATGGTAAGGCACTATAAACATAGGTATTATCGTCAGCCATGTTTTGTCCAATGTCAACCACAAAACTAGAGATAATAGAACAGATGTGTTAATGGTTAATATAAAGTTGGCAACAAGTTCCGACATCAGCGCACCATGTTTTTGTTTAAAATTTTACTTTAACACCCTTTTTATGCTTAAATTACCTTAAATTTATTTTAAACTAAAACCGCTAATAGTACTTACTCTGTTACTATACCCTTATAAGTACTTTTTCGCTTTTCGCACTACCAGCAAGTTTAGTTCCCATTTTTACCACAAAATACGATTGCACGTGTCTCTTTAAGTTGTCTATGGTCTGACACGTAAATTGATTGACATTGGAATAAAAATGGCTGATGATAATACCTATATCTATAGTGCCTTAGTCATGGGGGATGGCGATCTAGTGCATAGTGGCAGAAGGCTACATAGAAACTTTAATGAGCAAAAGAATTGAAGTTTCCAAACTGTTGAACACTGAGCAAGTAACAGTAACAGGAACAAACACATCTGTAATCAACCGATCTTTAACCAGTAACTCTGCACCAAATATTACAATAAATGCACATGATTCAAGTACTGTCACTGTAAACTATCACAGTCACTCTGTTTAGAAATCTGTACTCTTTGAAGTTATATTTTTTATTAGAATATAAGATATAATTAAGTAAAGGTTTCTGTGTTGTTTCACTATTCATTTTAGCATATTTTTCTTATATTTCATCATTACTTGCAACTAACAACTGTCGTATGGAGATCGTCTAAAAATAAGTGGATAACGTATTAATAAAAATAATGATAGTAGTAATACAATTACTTACATTATGAAGAATTACCAATAATAATAGTTTCTGATCAATATTCAGATTAACAAACCCCGTGAACAAACTTTTCCTTGTTTGTTACGAGGCTATCTTCGTGATGTTTATTTATTTGACGTATCATACTATCCAATGCTACCAACCGCATACAGGAAAAGTTTCCAAAGTTGAGTGCTTTAATGAAACATTATAGTACTCATTTGGGTGTCATAATGAAAAATATTATAGGTGCAAAATATAAAAAAAAAACTAGGTAACCATATATAGATAGGTATATGTATACAAATTATTATACCTACACTTAAATTTCTTACATTTCCTTTTCAAAATGCACGTCGGTTTTGCTTAATGTATATTTAAATATTTTAAAAGTAATAAAATCATTCATGTTAAGAGATAACAATATAATTTTACGACTGCAATAACTTGAACACCGGCTAGGGATTGTTTAGTAATTAATGTATTCATGAATCTGACATATCAATTCATCACAATCGCTATCTTAATGAAAGAACGTATAAAAGTCGTTGTTGATAGACCAATGGGATATTATCACTCACCCAAGAATCCATTAAACAAACCGGCTCGACGTCTTTGCTATAAGCTATAACATAGTTCTTTTTCCTTTTTCCTCCCACTGAAACCAATGCAGCAGTTCGTTGAAGCGGCCATTCTATTGTTCCCTCACTCCTGATGAAAGTAGACTGTGAAAGGGTCTTATAGTTCCTTAAACTGATCGTCACATTCTATCGTTGAATCCGGTTATGTGCTACTGAAATCAATAAAAGTGTTTTCCTTCTTGTTTTTTTACAGAGCGTTTGGATGTAGGATTGGGTTTCTTTTTATCGAATGTTGAAAAATAAAGATAAGGGGTTCGTTTTGGAAGTATGTGTAGTAGCAATGATACGCTGGTTTTATTGCTTATTATGACAAGTTGAGATGAACTGAATAAAATCGTGAAATGTAGTTTATGATCTATAAATCATGTTTTTAAGGGTGATAAAACTAAGATTAGTTTTTGATTAAGATTATTAGTTAACAACTTTTGTTTTTAAGTTTAGTTTTTAACTAACAAATAACACTAATTAACCAACTAAATTTAAAATGGCAGGAAAAAAATATTTTGTCTCCTTTATACCTACTCATTAAATTTTTGTGCCTGATAAGTGTCCCCAAAGAACATTGCCATCATATAAATACTTAACAAAAATATTGGTACTCTCTCGAAATAATTGGCTGCTTATCATATTTAAACTAGATTGTAGACGCAAAAGAACTCTGCAGTTATAGGTACATACACGAGGTCTGTAGCAAAGTAAACTTTTAAGTAGCGCCATCTTTTATTGGGGATAGCATTCGATAGCTACATCTTTCATTGATGTTCTGTCAAAATTTCATGACAATCGGACCAAGCCGATGAGTTATCGCGCTCAAAGTGGAAGTACCTTTTTCACATCGGTAGAAAAATGAACATTGAACCAAAAGAACCAATATTAAGTTCTGTTTTAAACTTGGTAAAACAAGTCTATGGCGATGATGGATTACCTCGTAGCCGAGTCCACGAGTGGTAAGACGGTTTAAAAAGAGTCGTGAGTCGCTGGAAGACGACACACATGTTGGACAGCCGAAATTTGTGTTAACGCCAGAAACTGTCGAAAAATTGCGACTGTTTATTAAAAATGAGCCAAAATCTTCATTGACATACCTACATGCAAATGAAACTAAATATCTCCAAAGATTCGATTTATCGCATTTTGACGGGAATTTTTGCATAAGAAAGGTGTTTTCACGGTTCATTCTGCACAAGCTCAAGGATGACCAAAAAATGCTTCGAATTCAACATTCGAGAGACATCATCAAATGGGCCAAGAAAGATAAAAACTGTTTGTACCACATTGTGACTGGTGATAAAACGTGGTGTTTTCAATAAGATCCCAAAACCAAGAGTCAAAGTTCCACATGGAAGCACCTAAGCCAGCAAAATAAAAAAAGAACGTTTGGAAAAGTCAAAAGTGAAGACAATAATGATTTTTTTCGACAATTCGAAGGAAATTATTCACAAAGAATTTTTTGTAGCAGGCCAGACAAATAATGAACACTTGTGTCCGACTTTTTGACAAACAATTGCATTTTAACAATCAATCACGTCCCATATTCTCTGGATATGTCACCGTGCGACTTTTTTTCTGTTCGGTAGATTACATTTGCCCATGCAGGGACAGCGGTATGACGACGTAGAGGCCATCCAAAAGGCGTCAAAGACCATTTTGACAATGCAAATCGTTGTATTAACTCTGAAGTGAACTATTGTGAATAACATAAATTCCATTTGCCAAAAAATTTTTTGTTAACTTTTTTCTTTGCCCTGTTTACTTTGCGACAAAACTCTTAAAATTCTTAACCGTTTGATCTGCATGCTCTCAAAATCTGCATCTTTTACTCTCCATTTTAGATATTTTACAGAGATGATACTTCAGTTGATAGTGTCCTTTGAAAGTTTCTGCTATTACTTTGAGCTCAGGTTTCTGAAGATCTAAGAATAATTTGGAGTATGGCAGTAAAGACCTTATTAAGCTTTTTGCTTGTCTTTGGCTTTAAGTGTTGAGATGCCACAGAAATGTTCAGGTCCGATAAACAGAGTAGCTCCTTCGTTGGCAAGACTATCAGCAATGTCTTTTCCGATAATTCTTTTTAAGCACAGCCAACTTACTTTGTTGAGTTTAGCCAGTTGCTCTTTGCAGTTCTAGGCTGTGGTAGATTGTAGAGCATTCAAAGCAGCTTGGCTATCGGAGGCAATAAATATTCTGACTGAATTAAGGCGTTTTTTAATGCACTCTTGAGCACAGAAGTCTATTGCTAAAAGCTCCGATGTGTCTCTATATAATTAATAGGTACAAACTTTGTATTGTAATATTAAATTGTTACTTTTTCTATTTTCTGCTACTTTTTATTTATATTTCTCACCGTTTAAAGCTTTCCTGAAGTTTCACAAATATTTTAAAATCAAAATTAGCCATATTGGTCCGCATTTTATAGTGAAGAAAATAGTAATTTTAAACCATTCTTGAATCCATTTGAACACATACAAAAAATTTCATCAAAATCGGTTAGAAGTAGTGTATATATATGCTTGGTAGCTTCACGTATTTTAAATCATTTTATATTAAATAATTAATAACATAAACCATTCGCTAAACATTAAGTAAACACAAAAAATGTAAACAATTGTGCCTAGTATCGTGTATGGCTTCGTCTACCGCTTATTACTGCATTTATTCGCTTAGGCATACTGGAGATCATATTTTTGATAACATCTGGGTGAAGATTCTTCCACTCTGCTCTTACTGCATCTAACAGTTGATTATTTTTTTAAGAATGTTCTATAGGTGCTCTATGAGATGGCTGGCCATTCCATTAACTCAAGATTAATTGCATTAGGTGGTTAACCACTTGCCTATTTAAATTGCATAAATACATAATCCGCCCAGACGAAGAAAGAAAACGGCATAACATGTTCAAAACGATCTTATGGAGATAAAAATCTGCTTTCTTGGATCTCATATGGGTAGGAACCAACTCTATGCGGCCATTAAAACAGATTCCTTTCCAAAACACCACAGTGCCAAATGGAATTTTGGAACAATAGTGCAGCTTGCAAATCTTTCCAGGCCTTCGCCAAACATGCTAAATTCAGTCCGAAGTTTTAAATTGATCCTAATCTCATTTGAGAACAAAAATCTTTTCCAATCGTCAACCATCCATTTTTTATGGTTACGAGCGAAAGGTAGTTATTCAACTAAAGGTTTTTTCACCAGTCTTCTACTGATCAATTTAGCTTGATTTAAAGTCTTCTCACAATTCGAGACGATATCCGCGAGTAGTAGCCATCTCATATTATCGTAACATTGTACCAGTGACTGTCCTGTTTCCGGAAAGCACTCAACTTTTGCATCTGTAGAACTTTTGCGGTCTTGTCCAGGTCTGCGATTGTAAGATCCTGTCCGGTTGAAGCGTGTAACCATACGACTGATAGTGAAATGATTTCTTTTTAAAAATTTGTTATCTTTACTACTCTAAACTTGAATTTGACGAAACTTAAGGATTATTTGTAGAAAAACTCTACTACTTACTACTGCTTGGCTCTACAAACCGGGATGGGTCTTGACCGACTGTACTATTTGCCTTCATCGTCTTCTATCTTCCATTAGCACTTATTTCCATTCTGATTCGGGTGTCTTGTGTTATTGTTGCCCCCAGGTATTTAAAAGGTGTTACCCTCTCGGTCCAACAAAAATATTCTACGATATTTTGATAGGTACCTAGACAAGCAATTCTTATTTAATTAAGTACTATGACGCCACTGTAAGGTGGCGTAGTTGATATCTCATATATTTAAACGAGAAATTCTTACTTAACTATGTAATATAAAGCCACTTTAAGATTGCGTAGGCAATATCTAAATATTCTAAATACAATATATTTAATCGAAAAAATACAGAATACACCCAAACAGAAATAAAAATCCTGGAAACTAACGAGAAATTATGATAAAAACAACAAAATAATTAAAAAATTAGACAAAATCGTAAGAATTTAAAAAAACAGGAAATGAGAAAAGACATTTAATAAATATATAGCAATAGTGTATTATTCTCTAAGGGCCCATGTTCTAAAAGAGAATAAAAATTTTTATTTAGTACTTGAGTGCCAATTTGACTATCTGTAAGCGTAAATTAAATTTGTTGTCTCTCAAAGCAATTTAATATCCATCGACCCATTCAACTACTTTTATGTTTATTAAATTAATAACTCATTTTTCGTTTTAAA
This sequence comes from Altica lythri, assembly GCA_964028335.1. Classification (NCBI taxonomy): domain Eukaryota; kingdom Metazoa; phylum Arthropoda; class Insecta; order Coleoptera; family Chrysomelidae; genus Altica; species Altica lythri. The sequence goes on from OZ034804.1 coordinate 55,020,170, forward strand.
ATATTTACTTAGTTATGAAATTTAACGGTCCTTGACTGAATGTTTTTATAAACTTCCTTTGTGAGTTGATCCTATGTGTGCATGTCAAAAAAGGAAACATACAGATAAACGAAATAGAGTCGGGTAATTGTATGTGATGCGTCTAAATGCCATTGGTAAATGGCCCGTATCTAATGATTAAAAAAGGACAGGAATATTTTCAGCGAGCTAAACAAACCGAAAACGAAACAAAGAAAAAGGAACACGAAACGGAGGAGTAAATGAGAGTCCAGATACTATACATAGACGAGCAAAGTCGTTTAGTAAAGCCGAGTGATGACGTTACATCTTATCTTATCGTTAAGTAAAGGCGAACCTTAGATAAATTTAGAAAGATAAAGGAATGGGGTAGATCACTTCAAGTGTCGAAAAATTGATTAAAATAGCGGGGTTAAAGCTCATCCTCTTTAACCAGACGCTTGTAAAAGTTAAATTGGAAAAAGGGGTGTTAACGAATTTCTCTTTAAGGATTTTAATATAGATTCTTCCCTAGAAATAAAACAACGCGTAGAGGCAAAGGTTGCAAGTTTGAGTCCTGCTGGATGCAACATTTTTTTAATTTCTCCTTAATATTATTTAATATATTTTTGTTTTAGATATAGTTTGTAACATTGATTAGAAAATTTTATTGAATGTAGGTAACTAAAACCCCCTGCACCCATCCCTTTAAATTTTACTTGTATAACTTAAATCATGTTTTTAGTATCTAAAATTAAGTTAACCTAAATTAAAATTTACACCTTTCTCTTGTCTTTTTCCTGTATACCATATGTGTTGAATATTACTTTAGAGTAAAGTATATATATCGGGAAAACTAAAATGAAAATGTCTTGAGATGTCCCTAGGGCAAAGTTTTCCCGGCGAACGACAATGCGTCTTAGTAACGACTTTCCGTCGGTGTTACTCCATGAATACATTTCCTTTGTTGGTTCCTCCGAGTCCCCGGGATCGGAGAAGGCGATGGAAAACAGGGGGGCGAAGGAAAGCTAAGGGGCGAAGGAGGTGCGGGCTCTGCTACTTTTACCGCTGCCTGTTTTACATGCATTGAATTTTTGAATTACTGTTTTATTCATGAGGGGCAGTTATTAAAGTTTTAAGTTGATTCATAATTTTTAGAATCTCATCAGGTTTTGCTCTAGAAAGTTGTTTTATATGGGTATAAATATTTCATTAAAAGTTTCATTGGAATATATTTATAATCTTTACGTACTTTATAAGTAAAATTTAGAGAATTTCTGGATAAATGAAAATTTTAGCTTTTGCCCGAACAGCTTAAAATCAAAAATCTACTTGCTTCTATTTTATACAATAACTCATGTAATAATTCCTAAAGAAAAATAAAAAATAAACATTTATTTTAATATTTGGGTACCTACTAACTAATTGCTCTTAATTATGAATCTGTATAAAAATATTCGCAAGTCTATGTATGACGGTTGTCTTTTTAGTTTTGCATACAGTGGCTTAGAAGGCACCACCAATAGAACCTTTAGACACAAATCTAACCTCAACCTTTTGTTTACACAAATCCAGAGTTTTTTTGTGAAACAGTGATTTTTGACATTAGCAAGTCGGTCGAAAAATGGATCCTTGTCGAGAACATTTTCAAGCAATATTTTTTTTCAATTTTGGGAGAGGATTATCTCAACAAGAATACTTAACTAAAATGAGAAGCAGGAATGTAAATATTTACACACGGCAAGCACAACTGACCATGAACAGACCACGTATCACTTTAAGTTTAGTACAAGAAGGTCACCAAACTCTAACTGAGGCCAGCCAGAATGACGTGATCACTCTGAGCTGGATTAAAGATTATGGGAACTTTAAAGGCTACCCATTGTGGGCAAAGTAGCAAGGAGGGCTACGGTCTACGGGCTACAAATATCTACCAAGCTAAAAATGTCCACTGTCGTGGACCTTATCAAACAGTCACTAAAATTTTATACAGTGCTGGGCTGAAACAACTGGCCAGAGAGTTATAACCTCATCCTAGCGAGGAAACAGCAAGAAAGTTTAAGGCATTAACCAGACAAAATCTCCGAACAGCTGTGGGAATCTTAACATGTCACTGCCAATACCGACAACATCTTTTTAGAATGAAATTAGCAAAATCGACTCTATGCAGAGGTTGCGAATAAGAAGAGGAAACAGTAGAGCATGTAATATTAGACTGTTTTGCTTTTTCTGAATCATAAGATCCGTGTTGGGCGAGTACTGGCTTACACCAGCCCATGCCAGAGAGATCCCTCTCAGGAGTCTCATCACATATTTTAAATTTTTTAGGCCTGATGACAGCCTAAGGTATAAATGTAGGGAAGGATGCATAATGGGCCATATGTGACTTTAGTGCCGACAGAGCACTTGCTCTGCAATTTTCTCACCCCAGATCGAGAATGCTTTCTGTGTTTGGGAATGAAGCACAACACCAGTCAACTATTTCCCGCTGGTATTGCCAATTTCAACGTGGTCGCTTCAGAATCCAGGCTAGGTCCACCGAAAACAGCAGTCACTCAAAGAAATATTGATGTGGTTAGTCAGCTAATTAACGAAGAATGTCATGTAACCTACCAGGACACAGAGACATTTTCGGGCATTTCAAAGACCTCGATCCAAAAGATCCTTCATAAAAAACTGGGTTGGTTTCTCGTTGGATCCCTCATTTGCTCACAGAACAGCAAAAAGCGGTTTGCGTAAATTGGTGTCTAAAAACATTGAAATAGTTGAACAAAGGAAGCTTAAAAAACTTTTTATAGTATTGTTAGAGGCGATGAATCTTGGATTTACTCCTACGATCTGTAAAATAATCGCCAATCACGATGAGGAAAAACCAACAAAAGTGATTCGTTCTTGAAGTGTGTAAACGAAAATGGTCGCAACTTTTGTGTGTGTCAAAATATGGTTATGTGGCAACAATTGCTGAAGAAGATCGAAAAACGGTTCCTTTTGATAGGTTTATAAACGTTTGTTTACCAAATGTTATCTCGAAACTCTACAAAGCAACGCACAAAACGACAAATCATCCTACATTAGAATGCCCACACTGCCCAAAAGACAATAAAGTTTTTGAAGCTTCAAAACATCGAACTGTTTGACCTCATCTACTGTATAGTCTCAACGACTTTATCACGTTCCCAAAGATCATGAATTCAATACATGGGCAGCGATTTCAGTCGCCAGAAGAAGCCATTCATGCCTTTAAAACAGCGATTTTGCTGGGGTTAAATAAAGACTGAAATAACCAATTTTAAACGTATGTATTGATCTTGGTGGGACATATTTTGGAAATCAATAATGTTTTTACATTTTTTGACTTTATGGCTATAAACAAAACTGAAAAGACAACACAACAATAAGTTTTAAAAAGCAATACTTGTATTGAGTTTACATTCTTTTTACTTCTTTATGGGAAAATTTGTTAAAATTTTGGTATTAGAAACCTTAACAACTTGCATAAGAGATTTAGAAATTGGTTCAGGTTTCCTTTGGCACATCTTTAAAAAATTTATTCAAATTGGCTCTATTCATAAAAGTAAAAAACTTTTTCAAGTATTTCAATAAACAAAATTTATACTGTTTAGATAAAAAGCTATTTAGCAACTTTATTGTCAATCCCTTTTACGTAGCAAAGGTAAAATTTTTTATTGTTATGCCTTAACGCACAAAGTATTATTCGTGTGGACTGACCTTTCGTATCTTAAGGAGGGTGTAACGACGGCTGGTTTTGATATGTACAGGTTTGGGTGCACAAATTCCAGTATTCTCAGAGTATTCTCGTTGACCGGAGCTTTCGAAAAATGTTTGTTATTTAGTGTTGATATTTATTCTTCTTCATATGTTATTGTTATTTTATTTATTAGTTTTGTGTTTTATAATTCCTGTGTTTTTATATTATTCACTAGATGTGATATTAGATCAATATGCGACAGCCGTGACTTACACCAGAAACTGAAAATCAGGACAATAATTTTTTGGATTCAATCGATAATGATTTAATAGTGGAAGTTAATGAAAGTGTCCAAAGAGGTGAAAGAAAAGTTATCCGGTTTTTATAATGAAGATGCTTAGCAAATAATTTTAAATGTGTATGAAAAAAATGTGTAGCATAGATGCTTTAAACCAGACACAAAAGTGTCGCGAACCACCTATAAATTAATAAAAAATGGACTTTTCAATTATAAGAATTGAAAAATAGTAGTCTTTTATTGGGTTTACGATAAAAAAATCTTTGCTTTCATGCCACGGTTCAGTAAAATAATTGAAACAAACAGTCGATACCTGCTGGTATAATATAGATCCTATTCGGGCCCTGAACTTTAAAGTCTCGGGAATATCCAGTTCTAAAAAATTACTGATTATGGTACCGTTAACCTCTGCACGTAAAGTAACCAGTTTCTATATTATAAATTTGATAAAATCTTATGCATCTGACGTTTCCATTAGAAATGCAGAACGAAACTAGATCTTAAATATAAATTTTCTGTAAGAATGGTTGTTATGTCCCAAAGAAAAACAAAATGGAGTTCCATTTGGTTAAAAGAAAGTCACGATTCTACTCTAAGAACGTGAAAATGGCATCGTTCCGATCCTTTCAAATGAGATTCAATGAGTTAGTTTCCCGACAATATTTCTTCGCCGGATTCATATATGAAACTACGTGCGAAGTACGTCTAATACCAATTTTGACTTTATCACGATTAAAGACCGTATTTCCGAGGGGCAATTATTGGAATTTTCATACAGGGTGATTCATTGCATACTATTTAAATAGATTCTGCAAAAATAAAGTAAATTTTGATTTTTCGACAGCTGAAAAGTGTGTTTTACTTGAAGATGTTCGCAAATTCTGAATAGCTTTATCAACAGATTAAATAATATACAGTAGACCGTCGATTATCCAAACTAATTGGAGACAGATGTTCGGAAAACCGATTGTTTCGGATTGATATATAGCCATAAACATTTATCCACAGGTGTATAAAAGTTATATTTACATCTATTTATATCATTAATCACAAAAAGGAATTAAATGAAAAAAGTGTCCAGTCTCTGCAACAAAACATATTCTGGTACAATATTGACGAACATTTTTTAAGTGTTAATTACTAATGCTTTAAATCTTAAATTTTTATTTGCCGAAGCAAGCCTGTCTGTATTTTTTATGGACCGATATTTGAAAGTGATCCCTCTCAGATTGAATTTTAAACAAACGCAGGTCAATATCTAAATAAGTAAACACTTCTGAAGCACCAATTATATTTTTATTTTCATTATTTGAATTTGCAGATAATGAGTTTCTATCGAAGTAGTTAGTTTTATTAGTCATGAGGTCTAAAATTTCACCATCCTGTATAATTTGATACCCGGGATCACCATAGTCGAAATTCATCCATTGTTGAATTTGTTCTTTATCACATTCGTCGTTGAATTTTTTTACTATATCTATCAATTCAGACACATCTTCCAGATCTTTCACTACACACAAAACTTTATTCCACGCTGTTTTTAAATATTGCTTTTTACAGTGTTTTATGCTGCTCCAATCATGTCTTTCACATCAATCTTTTATGATTTTTTTATCAGGCTTTCTTTTTTCTCAAGAGTAACTTAGGTATAACAATTTTTGTCTATAATAACGTTTAAAAGTCTCAATAACGACTTGATCCATAGCCTTAATAATGAAGTCACATTAGGTGGAAGAAACATGAGTTTTAGAAAATCGTCCTAGCTTTGATAGGCTTTAGCAGAGGGTATAAAAGTTTCTGTAAATCATTCCAAAAAAATTGTACTATCTATCCAAGCACTCTATTGCGAAGTATACTTACAAGATAGGTATGGCAGACATTTTAACGTGTTTAAAACAACGTGGTTTCTTGCTTTTACCCATGACAAGCTTGGGCAATCGTTGGCTTTTAGTAGCTTTAGCACAAGCTAAGGCATGAATCCGATCCTTACTTATTTCAGGTCCACGTGCTGCTAATTGACGATGTAATGCAAGTGTTTTTCTCGCAAAGCTTTTCAATTAAACCCAGTTTCATCTGCATTGTAAACATTTTCAAGTGCGTAATTTTCTTCCTTCAGTAACTTCCTTGACTTGATTTTAAAGGAATCTGCTGCTGATAAGTCAGGAATTGTTATAGAATGGAAAAATTTAAAAAGCAACTATTTTAAAGTCATTTTAATTATTTGAGATATTTCTTTAAAACTTAGAAATAAAACAAACATTGTTGAGATCTGAAATAAATTAGAAAAAAAAATACTATATCGGACAGGATTGAAGGATTGAAACATGCGATCTCTATCTTAAACCGTTGGGTCACGAATGAACCTAGCGCTTTTTTAAGAAGGTTTAAGAAGCCATAAACATATTGCCACCGGTCGCATTGCAGCCTAGTTTGGCTTATTGTACTTCTTTCATTGATCTTGAGACCCTCTACTAATTTGTACAGGAATAAACGATGGGTACAATATGTTTGTGGAAGCACTTTAAAGTATTTCAAAATGTGTTCCCTGCCGCCTAATCTGCAGATGAACTCTCCATGAAACTCTTTTATTGCTTGGAGGTGTCCCTTAAATGGTAATGGCTCGTAGCTGCTTCCTGCTTGTTATGCACAGTGTTACAGTTTAAGAAAATATTTTGGATGTTATGTTTCTCCTGGTTATTAAGTTCTATTGGGCATTCATGTACTAGCCTGAAGACCACTGTAGGGGTGCTTAAAGCCCCAATAGAACCCTGTGCATAGATTGATCCGCTTAGATTTCTAAGCTCACAAATTATTATCTCTAATTGCATGTACTTCTACTTGAAATACAAATGTAGGTATATGTTCCCAAAAAGACAAAAATTGTTATTTTTCTCTCACTGCTGTAAATTTTTGCTCCTGAAACCTCTTCAGTCTGAGACTCGTCTGATTACCAGGTTTAACACTGAAATTTGGGTTAAGTTTTCACATTTTGCCATTCTTTACATTGATATATTTTTACCTGAAATGTTTTCTTAGACAGGTATTTGAAAAACATGCGGTCTGATTTTGTCAAATTTCCTGCTTTATTTTGTTGTGTTTCGATGTATCAAAAATTTTGCTCAGATTTTCTTGCAGTCTGCAGAAGCTCATCCTTGCCATACTTAACCTCTCCCACAATAATGTATTTGTACCATGCAGGCATAGAGAAACAGTATCTTTTAAGTTCCTTTTCCTGATAACAGTTACAATCTCATAATAGACTTCAGAGGGCTTATTTTAAGCCCTGCAATTAAAGTATATTCCTTAATTATTATATTCAGAGCCTGTTGCATGCTATTTTTTGTTGTAGTATTAAATTTGCTGTGAGCTGGTATCACCAGGTCCTAGCTCGTAGTCAGCAATTCTTTTAAAGTTCTCCTTAATATTATTTCCTGTTTGTTTTCTTTTTAAGTTTAACTTTTTGTTTAGTGTATGTTCAATCTAGCTTCACTTTAATCGCTAACCTGGTGGACATTTATTTATGAGACGATATTACTGCTTTATAAACACCGCCTCTTAGATCATTACTCTCAATGACCTGTTCTTCAATGATTCTTGCTCTTAATTATGAGTTTGTGATAATTATCTACACTGAGAATACTTCCAAGTAAATAACCACAAAAGTTAATCAGCAAATTAAAAGGTTTCGATACAAAACCATCTTCAGAACTAGTGGAAACATTAGGATTGCTTAAACAATTATATTTGGAAAATAAAAGACCCAAAACTAAAATATAAACATCCAGATTAATAAAAGGTGGACAGTTGAGGAAGTCAAAAGAAAAGGAAAGTACAATAGAAACTATACTCGAGCCGTTCAAAAGATGGAATTCAAGGACGCGTGATCAGTGACTGGCCGGCGTAATCGAACGATGCCACGCCTTCTAAACTGAAATAACGAAGGACAGTTTACACTGTACTTATACCAGAGATGATATAAACTGTAAGCATCGAGGGTGGGTACTTTTTTGTTGAGTTGTGTAAATCGGACTTGTGACGTTGGCTGGGGAGAGTAATATTCAAAGAGTGCGTGCCGTTCACGTGATCATTCCATCTTTTGAACGGCTCGACTATAGTGGAGTCCATGAGAAGTAATAAGATTTCCGGTACACTTAGGAACAAAATTTTAACTATTTTTCATTGGTTTCAAAACACCATGAAACCTGTTCGTGAAACTCAGTATTGAACTCGGTGTACTTTCTAATAACTTCTAATTTTTGGTATTGAGTAAATCTGAAGTAATCATTTCCTTAATTCTTGGGTAAATTTAACTACTTTTATATCTAGTGGAGTAGAGAAGGGTAGGAATACATTTTCGCAGAGTATCTATACTTTCTGATTACGGTCTAGCTTTACAACCAGGTAAAGTTTTCCAACGATATTAACCCTAATGAAATCTTAAACTATTAGAACTAATTCCATGATAGCAATAACCAAGCTTAGCTGTTACACCCTCTCGGGTCGTAGTAATCCATGTAGATTGATGATGGACCAATGTCGGCGGCTAGAACAACTCTGTCGGCACCGAGTCATAATTCAGGTGATAATGGCTGTTTGAATTGCCCGGCGGCACCCCGGCCGCATTGCGATATGCCCGCACTTCGCCAAATGAACAACTCATCATCAGACTTTCTCACTCTCTCCGAATGCGAACTGATAGCAATGTTGCCAAATGACAACTCACATGCAAAAACAACTTACTTACCTGGATGACTCTACAAGTAATAACTGTTTGGTGCTGTTGAATCCTACCAACAGAAAAACAACAAATAGGTCTACTATGATCCATAGTCATATAAAAAGATATGAATATTAAAACAAAAAAACCTTCTTAGCTTGATAATATCTGAAGAAATCTTCTTTAAAACTTATGCACTCAAATGAGATCTTCAGTTTGCTCCGTTTGTTAGTCCTCAACGAATACTTAAACTTCTTCATCAACCATGTTCTCATGTCATTTATATCTAGAATAAATTTTAATTACAGATTTCATATTGGACTAATCTCAAGAAATCCGTCATGTCTGACATGCTTAAAAACTTTGCTTTTGTCTATACATATAATAAAGATAATACAATATTCTCATCTAAATGTTGACGCGAAAGAAGTTAGTGGGTAAAATCTAGTACTGCTATAAATCTGTTATTGAATATAACGGACATGATGACGGATGATCCTGTAGTTTTCTGAATTTCTCAGGAATCATTTGAAAATCTTTTTATGTTCCTTATTGTTGTTTCAGTTCAAACTTGTATAGATAACAATACACTTCACATCAACTTTTGATTTTCGATGTCTGAATCCAAAGAAAAAATCAACCATGTTCTCATTGAGTGAGTTCTAGTTGACACGAGTCTTAAAAAATAATGAGGTTGCAAAATGTAATCTGTTTCTCACTGTTTCACACATGATTTAATAAAACTACCAGTGCTGATTATCTTTGTTCATTAAACCTGTTGGACACAAAGAAACAGTTTAGTTCTTGGTCACCTAACGATATAGTAATAAAAAGATATGTCCAGTACCAGATTCTTTGGCAAGCAAAGTGTGGGATAAAATTTCTACTTGTCTTTCAAAAATTAAAAGGAGAAACTAGCTTTATAAGTATTTAAAAATTTAACATTATTCGTATCTATATGTTTGGACCAAACTAAATTGTCTAATACCTAAACAATTCCAGGAACTTTTAGAAAACAATGCAAGAAATTGGAGAAGATATTGAGAATATGAAATCAGACCGCATGGACTTAAATACCTTCCGCCTAAGAAAACATTTCACATTTTTTCACATAAGGAATAGCAATATGCTAGCACTCAATCAAAGGTTCAGAGTTACACTTGGTACACAGACGGGACTAATATACTGAAGAGGATTCAGGAGTAGGAATTCACAGCAGTGAAGAAAACGTAAGAGTTTCTGTCGCTTTGGAAACATATATTTTAATAAATATATGCAAATTTGCAATGCGCAAGAAAAAATAATTTGAGGGTTTGCAAATCTAGCAGAGCAACATATGCACATGCATATGTAGTCAGGTGGCTCTAAAGTGGTCTCCAGACTAGTAACGAATCACTAGTAACACTTAATATCCTGGTCTAACCTAACAGTGTCAAATTGGTTTGGAAGGCTAAAAATAGAGAAATACATGGACAAGCTGTTAAAGTTGCAAGATAATATTTTACGGTCCAGGGTTATCAAAACTACGGTTTGGAGCCTGGATTTATAGACAACACTATCAATACAGGCCATACAGGCCATGCACCTGTCAAGGGACATCTGCAAACTCGGAACAGTTTAATGGAGACCCAAACTGCAGATAAAACAATAGTTAAACACATACTGTACTATTGCAAGACACTAAATCCCAAGAATCAATTTTTGGAGACTTTCAAGTAACATATCCATTTCTTAGACTTGTAAAAACTACTAGAGGGTACCAAGATCCTAGAGTGAGTCACATGAACCAATGGAAGAAGTATAATAAGCTCAACTAGACTGCAGTTAGCTCGTTGATTATATGTCAGATGGTTTCCATATTACAAAAAAAAATCATAAACTGGTTTAGTATTGTTTTATCGTTAAAATATTTAAAGTGCATCTTTCTTAATGTAAGTTAAACTCTAAGATTAGTTATATAATTGGGTTTTCAAATATTTTAAAAGTAAAGTAAATTTTCTGTTTTCAAAGTAGATGGCATGTTTAAGTCTTAGAGATAAAACATGTTCTTTTTTATGTAGAATACCATTAATAAGGTATGTTAAGGTTAAACTTTAATATTAGATGTTAATTATTGGATATTGTTTTTTTAACATCTTATCTAATGCTTATTAATGTTGGCAACAATGTGAATTCAACTCTCTTTCCGTTCTATCGTCGATTGTTTTCGGACCATCGCTTCAAATATACTGGATCCATTTTCGGAGGCTCTGCATGTAGAATGTAATCATTTTCTGTATTTCCAACAGAAGCACGATCACATTCTATCCGGAATTCATCCCGGCCGCCGTGTCGGGTTAGTTATCTAGCTGACTTGATCCGTAGCTTTGCTACCGTCCAATTATCTGGATATACGGAGCGTTTCGATTCAGACCCCATTTGGGACTCATTCAGGTTTGAGCCCCATTAAATATTTTGCCTCCTATCCGAAACCTTTGCCCTGCGTTTTAACTTTATCATGTTTGTTAATTCCATTTTGCTCATACTTCGGTTCGAGATGGAAATTTTCAACTTTGAATGCGATTGGAGTATAATGTTATGTATTGAATTAGTCCGATGCTAGTTTATTTAAGGTGTTTTTTTGTAACTTTGTTTTAGTACCTTAAATTGGACTATTGTTTGTAACAAGTTAAAAATACATAGATAAGAAAGGCAATATAAAATTTAGTTAGAAGAGAAACAAAAACTAACAAACAAGAACACGGATTAACCGAATATGATTTTATGGCAAAGTCAAGGCAAGCAGATCAGTGGATGTTCTGCATTAACTTTTTTGAAACTATTACAGCTTAGTTGTTTAATATTTTTTTAGCAAATATTGTGATAGTTATAATTAAGGCAATTTTATCTGAAATTAATTTGTTCGTATGCAGTGACACCTATAGTGAACGTGAATATCAGAATGTTTTATTAAATGTACCCTTTTTTGTGAACTTCATTTAAAACTTAAAAAATCAGAAGAGTAGGTAGCAGTATCAATTTAAATTAAATAAACAAAGATCGGCAATGTTCCAGGTATTACAACTAACCCTTGCTCATGTGCCGATAAATTTTTGAAAATTTGAAGTGCATTATTTGAATTGTACCATATAATGAGCCCATAGCTATATTTTCTATTTTTTATATTCCTTACTTTGTTTCTTTTTTTCTTTGTTTTTATTTTTAGAGATTTTTGATAATTTATTTTATTGTTAAACATTTTTGTGATTTTTGAAATCACCATTCATTATTAATTTTTGTATTTTTCAAACTTTATGGTATTTTAAATAAATAGTGCCAGTTCTACGGGTACCAAAAAATACGGTTCTTGCCCGAATAAAAACCTGGATCCATAGTGACATAGTGACACTGGAAACACAATCATATCAGGAAAACCACAGGCAAAATGTGCATTGAAAAGACGTGTGCCAGAAGGACTAAAAGTGAAACTGATCAAGAATCAGCTACGAGTCATTATAGGATTTCTTATAGTCCATGCACCTGTCACGGGACACCTACAAACCATGGGACTGTTTGATAAAGACCAAACCTGCAGATTATACGGCAGAGATAGCACCCATCCTTTAGAGTCTTTAGACCTTTACAAACTAGTAGTAGTATGAGTATCACCAATAACAATATAACAATATATTATATATTAAATATGTATAAATATCTATATAGGTATTTATATACATATTTAGTTTTTCGAGATAAGACAACTTTGTTTTTTAAAAGTACTTACATTTACTTTCGTTTTGAATAAATCCATTGTGTATAAACAATACTATCAATAAATATCGATGACATTTATATTCAATTCAGAAATTGCTGAGTTTGCTTGTTGGAACATTACCAAATTGTTATTGTCCACTGCTCTTCTTTTTATACGTCTGCAAGAAAATTTGTTTTATTTCGATAAACTAACTTTCGCATCAAAGAACAAAAATCATGTTCTTTTTTAAAATAATTGTGAAAAATTAATTTGGATATTATAAACGAGTCTGTTATCTCTTAATAAGTAATAACTAAAAAAAATGTTTTTGAAGTAAAACTTCTTTAGGCGCGTCTAGGGGTAACTCAGTAATTCTAACGGACGTGACGTCATATTCTAACACGATTCCGCCTACTATATTAAATAAATAAAAGTTAAATCTGTAATTGTATATTATGGTAGGCAACATAATTTACGTATTTTGCTGACCTGTCAAATTGACAGCTTGTCAACCAAAATACATTGTTGGTGAATAGCTTTACGCCTAAAATTTGTGTATAAAGTGTTTGTTTTAAATATGAATAAACAAAGTGAATTTATTAATGAAGAAAGTGATGAAAAAATATTGAATGAAAATGAGTGAGTACTCTATATGCATACATTTTATTTTCCTGTGAATCGTTTAAAAAATCAATGTTGAAATCTCCACAAAGAATAAAAGATATAAAGTTATTTGTACAGAAAATTAATGCACTATAAAGTCTATCTATAAATGTATTGAAATTTCCAGATGGGGATCTATACATATTTAATATACAACAGGTGGTTTGAAGTATTTTAAAAGAGATACTGGAGATTTCAATATCTACTTCAAGTGATAAATTAGTCAAAAAATCGTGTTTTATAATTTCTATGGAAGATTTTGTCAAAATTAGTACACCGCCATGTGATTTATTAGTTCTACTGAAGTAACAGTAACAGAGTAATTATTAAATCGTATCTAGCCGATATTGTCATTATTGGACCATCTTTTGGGATAGACATAATGTGTCTGGTTCATATTGCTTTAAGATAAGGTCTATTCTTATTAGTTTTGTTAGAAATTGATTGACAGTTAACATTTAAAATACGGAAGAAATTATCAGATTTCTCATGATTTTCACACACACAGTTCTTTATGTTTCTACTGAATTCCTTGCGATACGTACGTCAAAACTTTTGATTAGCTAACCTAACCGTTAAATTCTGTCAAAATTTTTTAAAACGTGAAATTAATGGATTTTAGATAAATTACAAAACAAAATAGTTGTCACTTGAATAAAATGGCGGATTCTCAAGAATATTTTACTCTTTTATTTATCAAATAATAATAATAAACGAAAAAATCAAAAACCTGTAGCTACTTGTTAATAAACATATTTTGAATTTGAATTTATTTTGCGATGATACGTAGGTACGTCAGATAAGTTTTACTTCAATCGCGCGTAAAGGTTACACGCACACTCTTTTTTTTTATTTACAAATTAACCTTTTTTTAACAAAGTTTCAGTAGAAAAAACTGAATTATTATATAGTTACTACGAGCACACACAACAGTATAATGTTCAAAAAGTAATTATGATTTTACAAATTTAACTATACTGTTTAGTAAACTATTATTTTGTGATATTTGCCATGAGATTTTTAAAATTTTAGAAAGTATACAAACAAGAATATATTAAATGGCATTAAAAAGAAGAAAATGTCGAATCAAGCAGAACTCGAACCCAGTACCTTAATCTCTACGCGGTAACACTTTAACCACCAAGCTATAGAGCCTTAGTAATTATTTAGCTTAAAGAAGAGAAATGTTGTGGTTTTCAAATGCTAATTAAAGCTCCAGGAAAACCAAAATTTCAAATAGAATAACATTTAAACTAGTACTTCGACGGAAAGTGCATGAATTCTTTTTTAGAAAAGATTTTCCAACATTGGATAAAGGTCTAGCCTCAGTTAGAGAGGATAAGGATTACCTGGAAATAAATCGAAATACGTTATGGAAACTTTTAAAAGCAATTGGTTTTCGCGGTAAAAAGAATTCCAGAAATGCTTTATTATTAGAAAAAAGCGATATTGTCATATGGAGAAGACATTTCCAAAAAAGCATATTTTATCTTGATGAAACATGGATCAATGAGGGCTATACACCAAATACATTTTGACTGGATGAAACTGTTACTAGACGTATGCAGAATTTTTTTTATTAATTTAAATTCACCATCAGAGAATGCACGCAGACTGATAATAGTACACATTGGTCATTTCAGACAGTTTTGTTAAAGGAGATTTATCAACTTTTTAATAAACTCGTACCGGTGACTACCACGAGGACATAAACGATGATGTCTTTTAAGAATTTGAATAAATGATAGATCTTCTTCCTAAGACCTGAGTAATAGTAATGGATAATGCAAGTTATCACTTATAGAATAATTGCCCACAACCACAAATGTCTGAAAATAGATTTGCAGAATTGGCTAAATTCAAATAATATTCCATACCGGATCTTTGAGAAAGGAACTTTATTTGTTGCGTTCCCTTTAGAAACAAAAAATTAAAAAATATAAAATTGCTAAAAATTGTAGAATGACAGTACTTAAATCCCCACTTAAATTGTGAACTAATTCTGATTGAACTAGTGTGGGTACAGATAAAGGGAGAAATTTCAAGAAAAATATCACTTTTAAAATTCACGATGCTAAGCAGTAGTTTTTGGGAGTAAATAATGTAAAACCTGAAAATTAAAAAAAAGGCACTAAATCATACGATTAAAGAAGAGGAAAACATGTGAAAATGTTAATATTGAAGAATCTTACTGGTGAAATGATCGAGCCAGGTATTGGAAATATTTGTTTTGAAAGTTCGTCTTCTGAATACGATTTGAAATTGTAATAACAAGCTGTAAGTTTTATAATTAATTTTTTATTAAATGTAGAATAAGAGTGAAAGTAAGAAGTGGTACGCCTATGGGTCACGAATTATTTATTACTTCATTATTCTTTTATTCATAAAAATAGATTTTTGACTAATCTGCATATTCAGTGGACTTAAATCCTATCAAACAATTTTGGGATTAGCTCCAAAGAAGGGTTAGAGCCCTTCGAAATAATGAAGGAAATGTCGCTAAGCTTATTAAGGTATTATTAGCAAAATGATTAGAATTACAGCGCAAATAAAACTTGCACAAGAGCTATAGGTCACAAAAGAGATCAATGTTACTATGTAGGTTATTTTTCATTAAACATTATTCCTAAACAAAAAAATGTTCATACATCCTAAAAATTACTTATAAGATACTAGCAGCCCGCCCCGGCTTTGCACGGGGATTAAAGAAAAATAACAAAAGCCATTAAATTTATTGGGTGAACGCTTCCCTGTATTACGATATTACATGTTGTTTTATTTTCTGGCAGCAAAATAAATTGATTTTCAGGTACTCCGACCCGCCTTAGGTGGTTGGCCATGAGGAAAACCGATCCCTACTAATTGGAAGGTTTGACCTTGAGACTTATTATTAGTAAAAGCGAAAGAAGTTTTGATAGGAAATTGAATCGGTTTAAATGGATTTGGTAGATCAGTTGGGATCATCAGTATCCTCAGTGTATGAGCTAGTTGACCAGCTGGTGGTTCAGTTATAATGGGTGCTACAACTTAATTGTCTTTTAATTCCTTTATAAGTAGCCTCGTCCCATTGCACATGCTAAATTCGTGATATCTGTCGTAATTATGAAATAAGTTATTTTGATAAGGATTAATACCAAGATAAAAACTTTTAAAAAATTAAAAAATAGTTATTGTGACGTAACTATAACAGTTATACATATGCTGTCGCGGCATTTTTTGTAGATATTTATATATTCTTCAAAATCGTAGTACATTATTTTATTCTATAATCAATAGTATTCTCAGCGCACGCGATGTAAGGATTTTAAGGTAATTTTTGGTTACATTAATGGCATTTTAGTAAGGATCCCTAATTTTTTTGAAAATGAAACATAGCCTATGTCACTCGGGAATAGTGTAGCTTTCCAACGGTGAAAGAATTTTTGAAATCGGTCCAGTAGTTTCGGAGCCTATTCATTTCAAACAAACAAACAAAAAATCAAACCTTTCCTCTTTATAATATTATAGTATAGATAATAAATTATATCTTATAACTGTAGAGTCTGTAGACTGTAGTTGTGTATTCTAAATCTTCCTGATTTATACGCTTACCTAAATCTATTTAATCTATAAAATTGTTAAATTTAATAAACTACATCTTCGTCTATATATTTTTCACATTTAATAGTATTTTATAATATCATCAACGTCTTGGTACAGTGTATGAATAACATTCGAGAGCATCATGTTTTCAATAACGAGACTGAATATTCAATGGGCCACTCTGAGCGCTACTTGCGAGAAGATGGCCCATTCAATCCAGCATTGCCCATTCCGGTCTCTGTAGGGCCCATTTTCGCCGTTACATAGCTCGTTGTGTTCGGCTCGATGGGCTTCCATGAGCGTTACACCGAGGCATACACTTAGAAATACCGTTATTTTATTCAGTCCTTACTGAGAATTGCTTCTCCTTGCAAATATTTTCCTAATATTAAGCGTTTTTTGCATCTTTAAATTGCACCTACGCTCTGATTGTGTAATTTAAGTTTCGCGTCGTGACGGAAATTACCCTGCGCGCCACTGGAAGTTGCATGATTATGTTATGAGTAGATCATAAAAGCTTGATGACTATTTGATGGTGTTTTAAGTAATTACGTCAGATTTTTATATCTCAACTTGTTGCTTTTGTAGTAACCGACACTTTAACTTGGTGCTTTGGTGGTTTACGTGTTTTTTTTATTCTCAATAATAGCAGTTTTAAAAAGGAAATGGTCTCAGGTGTAAATAAACACTTTTGATTAAGGTCTAATGTATTCCAAGTTGTTAAAAATTAATTAAAAAAACATGAAATGTTTTAATTGGCTTTTTAAAATTTATTAACAATCCAATTAAAATAATATTAGAGTTTATTTAAATTGATGTAAGAATTTAGATATTTAAAGAAATGTATGTGAAACTGATAATTTTTAATTAACTCTCTAAATGTTGTTTTCTAAAAATTCTAAATTAAGTTTATTTGTGTATTATTGAAGTTATACTTTTATTCGTGCACTCGGCAGAAAAGATTTGTGTGGGGTTAAAAGTGAAAAATCATTACATATGTAATGGTGTGAGTAAGAGAGAGACAGACACACATGTAAGGTATATTGGTAAGTAAAAAGAAAGATGAAGTATTTACCACATGTTTAGTCATAACTATAAGTCCTTTGAATACCATTTAAACATTCAGTACATTGCAAAGAGATAGATATACAAAAAACAGTCTGAGCTAAAGTTTTGAATATCATAGTGACGTATCACATTGTGTTTGACACATTATTTTATAATTCTGTCACGTAAGTAAACATATAAAGCTTAGTATTTTATATTAATAATAATATTCAGTAATGAGTATTGTATTGTAGTCCATAGTACCGTCACATGGTTATATATTCTGCACTATGCTTTGGAGGTTGTTGGCTACATAAACAGAGTTTTTAAGAATAGTCGAAAAGTGCATTCCAATTAGACAATAGATAGAAAAATTACAACTCGGTAAGTATTTCAAATGGATCCAATTTATGTACCTACTTGGGGTTTTTGGGGTTGCTGAACACAAATATCATGATGTCGAAAGTCTCCGCGACACTTGGTGCCTGGGGTTTTATATAAATTCTGTACAAAATCAGTGCACAATTGGAACTCGGAGGTTTTTTGGATCGCTGAGTACGAATATAATAATGGCGATGGTGTCCGAAACACGTGGTGCTTAAGACGGACCTCGTCTCTAGGAATTTTATGCAAATTCGTTACAAAAAGAGTGTACACTCGATGCTAGCAGGTTTTTGGGGTCGCTAAGCACGAATATCATATAATGATTTTGCTAAATTATTCGCATACAAATTTATGAATCCGGTCGCGTGCATAGAAGTATAACTTCTGCCGGCAATCCCACTGACTGCCATACTCATTTTTTAACAATATAATACAAATAATACACGAATACAGACTTATATCTTAATCGGGTACTTGGATATACAGTCGAGTCTCGTTATGAACCCGCTCACAGGGGTGTAGGGGAATATAATTCTAAGAATTTGTGTACCCCCACACTTTAGCACAGGCAAGGGTCGTCAGTTGAATTTCCCCCACTTTTTAAGCGTGTACATACCTAAATTAAAAAATAAATAGCATTTATATGAACAATTAACACTGAATTTATTCTAATAACGATGCGGTCTCATATCGAGAGACTTAAATATTTTTTTTTCACCTTATGGAGGGGGAAGGTCTTCTGTGAAGTCTTAGTCGACGTACTCATAACGAGCGGGCTTATAACGAGACTCGACTGTATTTCAAATTTGCTTTCATCAACTAATAAAGAAATACTCGACAAAAAAAGCTGTTATCAATCAAATTTGATCATTATTTTATCAATATTTCATCAAAAACCATTTGAAAGCAGATAGTTAACACGTGTATCACAACATTGGTTAGGTATCAGTGTTTTTTTTTTGGAGTGGTTCACAGATAACACTTCTTTATCATATTTATTCAAATGCGTACAAAATTATGTTTTCATAATCCATCCTGTTCAACGTTTTTTAGTTATTTTTAATTTTAAAGCCGAAATACAGAATAAAAGGAAACGATATTTTAAGAAGACTTAGTCCAGTATAAATTAAATTTTTCAAATTTAGAAATTAGATAATCATAAATTGAGATTATGTAGAAAAAGTTAAAAATAACATATCTGCCAGGATACATTTTGATGATATATTAAAGAAATAAATTTCTAAAAAACCAGAATAGCCTGAAATAAAATCTTTATTTCTTAAAACAATTGGAAGCAACAAGACATCAGTAAAGGACCTACAAGAGAACGAGCCCAAAATCCCATGCTTTTTCTTATGAAGGTCCGAAAAGCGAATTTTGTTACCGTTCAAGGTCGTCTGACGTCATAGCCCCACCCGGCCCCACCCACTTTCACTTTTAACCTGATTGCTTGGTTCTGATTGGCTGACAGACTCCGCCCTTTAATTGCTTATTAATGACTTGTTAATTACTAGTGCCCCATTGCTTCGTTCTGATTGGCTGCCTGACTCCGCCTCTTAATTATTATTAATGACTTGTTAATTACTAGTGCCCCATTGCTTGGTTCTGATTGGTTGACAATCTCCGACCCTTAATTACTTAATAATTAGAAATGCCCCATTGCTTGGTTCTGATTGGTTGACAATCTCCGACCCTTAATTACTTAATAATTAGAAATGCCCCATTGCTTCGTTCTGATTGGTTGACAATCTCCAATCCTTAATTACTTAATAATTAGAAATCCCCCATTGCTTGGTTCTGATTGGTTGACTGCTAGCAGACAACTGTCAATTTTCGAGTGGCCTTTGACGTTTGGCGCAAGCAGCCAACCCTCTTTTCTTCTTTTTGTATATTTTCGAATTTTTTCGCGCTTTACTGACATCCTACCAACTTTACATGCTACCAACTTTACAGTGCTACCAACTTTTGACCTTTTACATTCGACGCAAGCAGCCAATTCTTCTTTTTGTATATTTTTGAATTTTTTTTCGCACTTCGCTGTCATCGTACCAACTTTACATGCTACCAACTTTACAGTGCTACCAACTTTTGTCACAAATGCCCCATTGCTTGATTCTGATTGGTTGACAATCTCCGACCCTTAATTACTTAATTACAAGTGCCCCATTATCCGCTTCCGATTGTTTATTATTTAATAAACCCCACCCATTTTGTATTTATTTAATTATTTTTTGATGTTTACTACCCCCATTGCTTCGTTCTGATTGATGATTATTTAATTAGCCCCACAACTATTATTATGAAATAATTACATTATAATAAAAATATATAATTGATAAATATTTAATAAACCCCACCCATAATTTGATATTGAGTAGCCATGTTTGAAATAATTAATATTAAGAGTAATATATTGATAAGCATTATACCACTATTAAAAATCATTAGGGTGATTATAGGATTAAAGAATAAAAAAATATAATAATAAGAAGTTTGTTTTATTAAAAAATATATATTTAAAATGGTAAGACAACATTTTTTAACCAATTATTTAAACAATTTACATTATGTTGAGTACACATATATTTTCCATAAGCGTGGTTGAAACATTGAGTGAATACAGGTTGAAAGACGTCAGTACAACAGGGGGTTCCATCATATTTTGTAACATCGTAAATATTTGTCGAAATTCCAAGTTCTCGACATTTGGTTTCTAAAAAATTTAGTTTTTGACTACCTCTGACGTATATGCAGTCTGCTGAATTTAATAAATATTTTTCCAGTATGTTATTAATTTCATTATATTCAATATCACCAGAGTCGTATTTTATTCCATGAACATATTTTTCAACATAATTATTAGTTCTCTTATCCTTAGAACTCAATGTGTGGAAGGGTACTGGTGGTTTAAACAGAAAACTAGTAATATGTTTTCCAATCAGTATAGACAATTCTTTCGGATAAAATATATCCTCAAAGATAATTCCTTGAATATCTACAAGTGCTATTCTCATGATGCCTTCTATGAAACTGAAAATTTGTATAAAAGTTTCGTTTTATATTAAGCTTTAAGGCTGGATAAGTGGGGTTTCAATCTAATATTTCTCCTTTTAAACAATCACTTTTAATCTTCTTATCTATATGATAGGTTTATATAAAAATTTTGATTGATTCCGGATTGATTAAATATTATTCCCATCTGTTTGAAATCGATCTAAAATCATATATAAGAAAAAACATTATTATAATAAAAAATTATTAAAGTAACTTTTAGACTCACCTATATAATATCCAACTCAAAAAATTTATATTATTGTCAAAACAGTTTGTAGAATTATTTCATCCATATATCTCTCATCCATTATCAGAATGCATTTTATATATTACATCTTCATCTTTTAATACATAGTCGTACGTAAATTTCTATCCAATTTGGTCTTAAAAATATTTTCAAAACAGTTTGTAGAATTATTTTATCCATATATCTCTCATCTATTATCAGACTGCATTTTATATATTCCATCTTCATTTTTAATCCATAGTCGTACGTAAATTTCTATCCAATTTGATCAAACTTCATAATATCAGACACGCTTATACATACTAATTTATATAAAACAAGTAGTTTTATTATATTACAATTATACTAAATTATGATAAAAAAAAAGAAAACAATTTTATGTAAATAATTTAAATTTAAAATAATAATTTTGAACTCTATAAACAATCCATTACTTGATCATCATCATAAACATTTATTTTAGGGTTAATAGAGTAATGCCCCCATGGTAATGTCTCATCTTTCCCTGGTATCAGATATCTTTTATCATCATCAGAGCTGAGAGCAATTTTCTTTTGTTCTATTGAAAAGACTTTATGATGTTTCGATTGTATGAGATTCTGTGAAGTGGTCTTACTTCTAGATGTTTCTAAACATTCAATATAGTCATTAAAAGTTATACTATTTTTTACTATCGACATTTTAACCCCCTTTGCTTTTTTGGTTACACCATAATTCATAACATTTTTTTCAATCTCATCATCATCATATTCTTCGTCTTTTAATTTTGCCCTCAGTTTTTGCACCTCATCTTCTGAGATGGCCACTTTCATAGTATATAATTTTGATCTCAGTCCTACATAATCAGTCATAATGCATCCATTATTTTCATCTTTCATCATACCTAAAACTTTCTTATTTAGTTGCGGTATTCCATACACATTATTTGTAGGATAGTCTGAAGTATCAAAGTATTTCTCACAATCATTCTTTATAATTTGATAAGGATCTTTTCCTCGTATCTCTAATAAAACGGAATCTGTATCACTGTAGCAAGTAGAGCAGTTTTCTCCAAATCGTGTTTGTAAATAATCATATTGAAAGCTATATATTGTAGTCTTTGCAAGATCCAAAATTGTTTGCCCTACATATATAGGTTTATTTAGATAAACCTCAATTTTTTTCATCTCTATCGCCACCAAATTTTCGTCAAATATTATACAATTCTTAAATTCAGGCTTAGATATATATGATTGAGCTCCATAACGACCCTCCCATTCGGTAAGAAGTTTTACATCAACCCTTTTTCTTACATTCTCCATAGTTTTACCGAAAACAGCATTGTTCATTAATTTGAATAAATTCTTCTCAAATTCGTTTTTAGCTTTTTTTCTAAGCTCCGTATTTAAATCAATATACGGTTTCAACCAAGGAGACTGTTTAAATTTTAATACTCTGTGTATTTTCGTTAATTTCAAGCCATGTTCTAAAGCTTGTTTTAGTGATCGATAGTGTATGATATATTTCTCTTTATTATAAAGTGTAGCCATAAGTTTAGTACTCTCTTTTAACTTTGCAGGAGGCTTCATAGTCTTAGGGTTGATATGTTCTGGACAGAAAGGTATATCTTTATGCTTATCATGTAAATCATGTGGATACTCTAAATCAACTTCAAGCATGTAACCTACATTATTATCATCAGCAATTGTAGTGACATCAATATTTGAATCCACCCACTCAAATTCTCCATATGGAAGAGCTTGACTCATAGCCCAACCATACTGATTGTTGACATCAAAATACATTAAATAGTTTTCCGGTTTTGCAGGATTATAATTCAACATATATTTATTGTTTGCATGAACCCTTCTTTTAGAGCAGACTTGACTGAGACCACCTCGAATGCCTCGCTCTACAAACAAAAACATATCCATATCAGTAAGAAGTTCTAACTCCTGTTTCGTAAACTTTAACATAGCATCCCAAGTAAATCCGGGTAGCGTAAAATAGTGGGCTGGATCTAGATCATACGTCTTAAGACAGCTCGATCTAAACTGTTCAAAGACATCTGCTAGGAGTAGAATGTCTGTTTTCATATATAAGTCTACATAATCACCTAGAGTTTTACAGTTAAACGAAGACCATACTTGTTGTGCTCTTTTATACATACGGCGGGGGCAAGCTTTATTATCTAATTTGTTATAAAAAGCATCTTGATGAGGTAAACAGGATTCACTAAAACGATCAAAACTATTGATGTAATCATATGGCATCACACCTTTCTTT
The DNA here is from genome assembly GCA_964028335.1 of Altica lythri. Taxonomy (NCBI): domain Eukaryota; kingdom Metazoa; phylum Arthropoda; class Insecta; order Coleoptera; family Chrysomelidae; genus Altica; species Altica lythri. The sequence goes on from OZ034804.1 coordinate 55,043,866, forward strand.
GTTAACAAATTAAACTTATCTTCAGGTATGTTATTAAACTGAGACCTCAGATTTGTAAATTTTGTTAAAGAAGATGATAATTTATCTAAGGATGATGCCATAAATCTAAAACTATCAATGAATCTAAAGTGAATTCGAGCTTCATCAATATGCTTCGTAAACGAAATATATTTTTCTTTAGTGAGAGGCAGTAAGTCTATAGATCCTTTCATTCGGGTTGCAATATCTTTTATCACGAAATGTGCGTCATAACCACTCAAATTGTGAAAGATTACCGGGATTGTGTGCGTGTCTTGATAATTAACATTACACTCATTATGTGAAGCTCCACGGTAATTATTTTCAGAAATTAAGTAATTATAATCTCTCACTTTTTTCTCGCCAACTTTAAAGGGTTGTTCACAAATATGACAGCGGGTGGATGCTTGAAAATCACTCTCTTGTTGAGGAGTCATGTGTATATTATACGGACATAGATATATAGTAGAGACATCCTCAGCAAGTTGATTCATTTCATCAGCAAACCACTGCATACAATCGGATCCTCGATATGAACGGTAGAATGATAGATTGTTATCATAAGAAGATTTAAAATAATATCCTACTGCTGCTGGAATATGTTTTTGATAAGCAGTCTTTTCTGCACAAGGCTTTAAAATACTCTCTAAATCTGCATATACAGCAAAGGGGGCTTTTATTTTGTTTTTAAAATCCTTAAATTTAAGCATCTTTTTGCTATCTGTAGGCATTTTGGTGGCGGTATCATTTCTTTTAATGCAGTCTACTATGTGTTTACTTAGCTTATCTTCCGAACGGAAGTAGTGTAAACATCTATCACAAAAGTACTTTTGACCATTTTCATTACTGAGTTGTTTAGACAAAAGTCGTGAAAGATTCTTTATCCAAACGTAATGATATTTAGTAGACTCTTTGTCATACTGATCTTGTATTAGAAGCAGATTTACATGCTTATCTTTCTTTTCCGCTGTTAAATATGTAGGGAGGGTCGAAAATTGTTTATTATACTTTTTTAGGATATAAACATTGATAGAAATGTTATTCATTTTTTCAAAATTTGGAATCTGCTTGATAGTTATAGGAAACTGAATACCTTTAAGTTTTAATACCTCAGAATAATGTGGGTATTTATTTGTTCTTTGCGGATTATTATTAACAGGATACAAAGCTGATGTAATTGCCCATGCAAAGCAGGCTTGATCATCATTTTTAACATTAATGCATGCTTCTTTTCTTTTAATTTGAGGTGGTAGTTCAATATATGATGATCCAAGTTGTGGAACAAATTTATTAATATTTACGCCCAAGTTTACTACTCTTTTTAACGACCACCCGCTATCACGTTCCTGGAATTCTTCCAGGTCTTTTAGAATAAGTTTTGTCACATTATCATCAAACCAGTTATTTAAATTTGTATCTCTATAGATGGGGCAGTTAGCTGTGGTGAAATATTTATATTCAGTTATGATCTGTAGGCCTCTATATATCTCAAATTCACCACAAAAAACTGTGTTCACTTTAACAGACTCATCTTTCTTGAGTGCGTTACCAATTCTACGTTTGAAGAGTGTCTTACAATCGACAAGAAATGCTATAGGATCTTTATGTTTAAGGTTTGAAATGACTCCAGTTCGAATTCTAGACTTAAAAGCTGAAGTCAAATCATCCCATTCTACTTTTTTAATTCCAGACTCTTTTGCCCTAGTCATAATTCCAGATCCTCTCTTTTTTGTTAATTTAATCTGAGATCTTAACGATTTAACATTTCTTAAACAAGCCTCTAGGTGTTGTCTTTCGCCCATGGAAGTAGCATTTTTAATATCTTTATTTATCTTTCTGACAGCCTTTGTACATTCCAGCAACCCCTCCTCCACTGTTTTACCATCATAGGTAATACTTATAAATCCTAAAATAGCTGTTATATGTTGAATAAGATCAGTAATTATTGACATAATGCTAAATTTTAAATAGTTAGATAGAAAAAAAAGAAATTTAATTATGTGTCTGATATAAAGTAGGTAACTACACTGCAAGAGAAATATTAAATAATTAATTTTTAAAAATAATAATGGTAAAATATTATAATGAAATTTAAAAAAAAAAATATATTAGTAAAAAAAAAAACATTAATTTGAAATTCAATATGATACAAAATAATCCATATAAACAGTTATAGCTATTTAAAATTATTTAATAAAAAAACTTACCAAAAAATTTTATACACACACTTCAATTATCACTTTTCGCAGACTATTAAAATCAACCAACTTCTATGAAATCTTTGACAATAAAGACTCTCATACTGTTAACACCATATTTTAAATAGTTTTTTCAATCATAATTAGAAAATATGAAATATAAAGTCATTAATTTACGTTTAAGTATTTAACAATAAATATATTAACGGAAATTTATTAATTTTTAAAGTGTTACAGATAAAAAAAATATAATCGACTCTTAATCGATACTTAATATTCTAAATTTCCCATTACCAAAATTAAATAGTAAAAATTTCTCCAAATACTTTATATATAATTTGTCATATTCGACTCTAAATCGATACTTAATATACTAAATTTCACATTACCAAAATTAAATAGTAAAAATTTCCTCGAGTACTTTATATATAATTTGTCATATACTTTATATTCTAACTTTCCCATTAAAAATTAATTAGTAAAAATTCCTACAAAGTACTTTATATATAATTTGCCCTATACTAAAATTTCCCTAAAATTATTTACTTTATATTTATTTTTTTCTTGTAAATTAGATTTTAATATAAAGAGTGGGTATAAATATAAGCGAAATATTCAATTTTATTAAGTTAGTTCCAGTTGTTTCTTGAAGTGCTATTACCTATAATTATTACAGTAAGTCTACTATTCTATACTCTTTATACATGATTTTTTATTAATTTATTCACTTATTTATTTATTTATTTATTTATTTATTTATTTATTTATTATACATTTTATCAGTTATATATATGCGTCTACTATTCTATATCCTTTAGGTATACATGATTTTTTATTAATTTATTGACTTATTTATTTATTATTTTATCTGTTTTTTATATATAATGAGCTTTACGATATTTATATACTTACAATTTTATTTATTTCTTATAGATGGATTTTTCTAAAATAAACAAATCGTCTGTTTTATCGCAAAAGAAACCTGTGGTGAAGTTATCCTCCTTGGAGGTGGGCACATCATATCAAATATTAGATGCAAAAATTGTGAAATCAAACTATGGGAAAACTGTACTTTTAGAAATGTTGGATATGGTTGTTTTTCTACCAGAACGTGTGGTTGAAGATTATACACCATTCATGGAAGAATTTAAAAGCCAAAAATATGGCTTGGTGTTCCACGGGTTAGTGGACACCGGAAAACCGAAGCCTGCGGCTTCATTTGAAGTTATAGAAGTATAAAATATTAAATATATTTTTTAATAATTGTAAAATTGTTTTATTATTAATAACCACATTTTTTTTATTATTTTTTTATTATAAAAAAGTATAATATTTACATAGGTAATATAACACATTTAAATTAGGTATTTATATTATACTCTTGATTACCTCCGTAAGAGGGAAATATTCCATTAAACAATCGTGAATAATGATGCAATATACTTTTGTATCTTTTGGAAAACCATTGTTAGCTTCAATTTCTAATTTTATATCGACAGTTGAAGATTTCATTCCATCTTCTTGTTTTGAACAATCTATTACAAATAAGGCATGATCTTTAAATGCTTGATAATCTAAAAGTGATCGTCTCTCAGTCGAATATGAATAACTAGGATAAAATTCAGTGTAGTTATAATGAGCTGCAGCATAATCATTTTTCTCAAAGTCCAGTTGCATTCTTTCATTAGGCCAATATTCACCATTAAGAGATACTCGAACACTTGATATATTAACATTATCAAAAATTGTTGAATCCTTTTCTTTTCTATTGCGCCTCTCAGTTTGAAATGTTACTATAACATAACGCGGTTTTTCAACTGATGAGCTTGTTTTAACATTCCAGATTTCTCTTCTTGCACCGTCTTTAATTGAGGGTAGTTCATTAAGATCCCACTTTCTGAATGGAATATATATTGGTATATTATTTTTAATAGGTTCCATCAATTTAATTTTAATTTCATCATTGGGAAACACATGTTTCACTTTCAGTTCCATACTATTTATAATAATCTTAACAGTTGTTGTAGTTGCGGTACTACCAGCACCTACCTCATTTACAATAATACTATCATTATCGTAACTAGCTCGTACGAGACGAAATGTTTGTCTCCCATAAGCTATTGTTGTATAATCATTAAAAATGTTGAAAATATGTTTAAGAGGAATCAACAAACTAAAAGATTTATCATCTTCATTTAAGAACGGATGGTTAGGAAAATTCCATCCAGCAATACTCATAAATCTTGCATAATCACTGCGATAGCATAGCATACTACGTACGGCGCTAACAATTCCGGGATCTCTCACTGTTTCAATTTCTTTTGAACTTTCACTATATGAACAGGAATCGAATAGAAATACCCCAAAATTGGGAGCTAGATGTACGTTTCCACCTCCAACTATATCTAATCTACCTTTAATTTCTAATAAAGATTCATGTAGAGCAAAAAACGAATCAGCTTGATTTATTACAAACTCTACGACATCATTGTTATTAAATGATTTCACATATGGAGTGTACGATCTAAATTCTTCTTTTCTAATCGAATCATCATACTTTGGTTCACGATGTAGATCAAAAATGGGGTCAACTTTAAGTCGCTTAGATTCAACTTCAGATCGTATATATTTACGGTTTACCATATTTAACTTTAAGTCCAATCGATTGTAAAAAATCTCTGTTTACTCTAGTTAGTTTACGATGCTTGCAAGATCTAGATAAAACTGATGATTTTTTAGTTGGAACCGTCCTTTTATGTTCTATAATGAGACCCATTTATCGTTCTTGTAAAACTAGATGAAGGGTGCTTCTTTCTCCGCGAAAGTTAACAGGTCTTAAATCTTGATCAGACACCCTTACAATGATGTGATTAATTTCTTTCAAATTCTTTATAGGCAAATATATTGGATTGATAGGTCTCTCGTTGATAGCAAAACCAGGATCTACTGTTATAGGAATATCTAAAATTATATGAGCTGGTGTATTTCCATAGAAAGCTCCTTCAGTAATGTTGCAGTCAAAAAGTAGACTTGTCACTTTATTAATATTCACAGGTAGATCTGAAGAATGAACTATTCCAGGTTCTAATATTTTATTAGAAAATCCTAGGAGATTAGCAAGACTATCAGTCTTTTCAAAAGAGATTTCATATAGTTTACTATAAATTTCGCACTGAAGGGTATTATTATTTGGTTCTAAGAAAAAATCTTCTTCAGCAATGTTTTTTTTTAACATCAATTGTTTTTTTATATAAGCAGCTATATCACTAATCTCGTAACAACCTACAGGTAGAAGTATTTCTCTTTCTCTAAGTTGTTCTAAATTGTCGTACTCGAAGTAGTAAAATTTTTCACCATCAATATTAGGTATTGAATTGTAGGAATGAAACCCTAGCACTGCTAAATAGTAACTTTTATATGGATTAAGTACAAGAGGTGTTGACGGTGTAAAAGAGAACTCGTTATTGGTACTCGTTAAGGTTAAAAGTTGCGACATGACTAACCATTATCAGAAAATGTTATGATTTAAATAATAGACTAATATGCTAATCATTAAATTTATTTATAACATATAAAACAAAATAGACATTTTGACGTCATATTTCCACAAACATCTGACCATTCATGACAATCCGGATCTATACTGCATGGTAAATATTCTTTTAAATCCTCACGTATTTCACATGGCAGTTTATACCAAACTGAAGGTGAAATATTTTCCATAAGTATTTCAATGATATTAAGTGCCTCTTTGGATAAGTAAGCTGCCATTATATAAAAATTCCAAACACAGATGTCCACAATTAATTTGATTATATGTTTGATATTGATTATTGTTGTAGAAAATTCTAACACCTGAACCAAAATATTTAACAAGCTCTTTCATCGGCTTCAAATTACCAAATGAATCAAAATACTCTACGTTGTTATTTATCTTTTTATAAGCTACCCAATGTGTTCCAGCATTTTGCGATATATCTAAATTAACAATTGAACACTCGCATCTTCTAGATCCGTTAATTGGAAGACTATCTCGCATAAAAACACCACGAAAATATGGTATTTTTAATTTCTTTGCATAATTAATTAAATCGATGTTAGTTAGTGGTCTATTGGGTAGCTTTATTGGAAGTTTTTTTTTTCTTTCTTCAGATACAAGCCGTAGCCTCCTTTGATATTTTTCTTTAAATACAATCCCTTTCCTATAGACTCCATAGCTTTGTTGTGACGATGATCTTCATCAAGTTTCTTTTGAGCGTTTTTAGCATCAATTATAGTTTTTGCTATAGCTGAACTTCCTCCTGCTATTGTCCCTATCGCACTTAAAGCTGTTAATATAGGAATCAACGGCAAAAAACCTCCCATCTTGCTCTCAAACGGTATAATTCTAGGTACTCGAATATTCTTTTTTCCAGCTTTTGAAACAGTCTTTTTAGCAAATTTTAATGCATTTTGAATAGTCTTTTTTAATGTTAGGTTAGGTATTAAGGATTTTTTAATTTTATCTATAATTCCACGTTTAAAAGAAATTTTTCGTTTAATACCCATACCTAGTTTTCGCTTAGCTTTCATTACACCTGTAACTAATAATGCGTTTGCTCGTTCACCTAAACTCGCGTTCTTATTTTTGACACGTTCCCAAGCTTTATTTTCTAGAATTTGATCAGCCTTATGCCTCTCCGCTATTGTATTATCGCCTGAATATGCAATATCATGCTCTTTACAAGCAACATCTAATGGATTAATACCAGGATCTCCACGTAATAGACGTTTTTGTAGTTTTGTTCCAGCTAAAAAAAACAAAAAAATGTTAATAAAAATTAAACATTTTTTTTATAATACTTACGTCCACAATACTGATAACCACCCAATAAATGTGCTTCGAAGGGAAGTTTGTTTATTAAGTTATTTACTAGACCCTCACCTTTAAACAGTAGCATGAGAACTAACTGTTTTGTTTTCAATAAACATATATTTATTAAAAAACGTGCTATATATTTTAACACAAAATGAAAATCATTCGACAAGTACAGTCGCTACCTGTGGATAACTTAGATTTTAATATAAAATGTGAAGAAAGTAAACATAGCAAATTGCTACCAAATACTCTTCGTATTATCATATGCGGTCCATCAGGATGTGGTAAAACAAACGCAATGATGTCATTACTCTTTAATCCAAATGGGATAAAGTTTCAAAACGTTTATGTATATTCTAAATCGCTCTATCAACCTAAATATCAGTTATTAGCAGAAGTATTAAATAATGTGAAAGGTGTTGAATATTTTCCGTTTAGAGATAATGATGAAATCATAAATGTTAGTGATGCGAAATCTAATTCAGTTTTCATCTTTGATGACGTTGCATGTGACAAACAACAAAAAATTCGTGAATATTTTTCTATGTGTCGACATAAAAATATTGATGTTGCATATCTTTGTCAGACCTTTTCTAAAATACCGAAAGTGCTAATAAGAGATAATTGTAACATGATTGTAATATTCAAACAAGATGAATTAAATCTTAAACATATATTCGATGGACATGTATCACCAGATATGAATTTTGATCAATTTAAAAACATATGTTCACAGTGTTGGAATGAAAAACATGGTATGATGGTTATTGTTAAGGAGTTCCCTCTAAATAACGGTCGCTATCGTAAGGGTTTTGATAAATATATTAAAATTTAAGCTTTGAATAATATTAATCAGTCTACAACAAAATGTTGAATAGTTTGGAAGCTGCCCGAAAAAGAAAAATAGCTCAACTAACCAAAGATATTAGAAAAAAATATCTTGCATTAAAACTTAATAGAACAGAAGAAGATGAAACGTTAAATAAGCTTTTTCAACCTATATCAAAACCGTTGGAGGATATTGCTAAATCATCAAAATTTTTAAATCAATCGACAGCTAATCTAAGTTATTGTAAACATGAAAAAAAACCTAATATTAAAAAAGAAAAACATGAGAATAAAAACATATCATTTCTAGAACTTAAACATGTAGCAGGTGATAATAGTGATGTTGAGAATGAGGTTGAGGATAACGCGGAAGTATCGGAAGAATTAGATGATAAAGATATTCCAGAAACTGTTTTAAATGAGTACCTCGAGCAATATCCACAAGGAGTTCTAAAATATTTAAAAGAATTTTGGCAAAATGATGATAAAATAGATAAAGTATATGGTCCAACATATGATATATCGACATCTAAATGGTTTCTTGGAGCAGAAAATATCAACTTTGATACTAAAACGGGAGCAGTTTTCACAAAAGAAGGATATGTTTCAGGATCACCTGAACTATATGAATTACTTTTCTATGATGCACCTCAAGACTACACTTCTAAAGATTTAGAAAATTACAAACTCTTATTAGAAGCAACAAATGTACATAGAAATAAGCGAGGATATTTAAAAAATAGTTCGACATTTAAGTATAAGTATATTATAAAACCTATGTATACATCTAAGACTTTAGGTAATGGAATGTATTTAACATATAATGATGATCCTGTAGAATATGTGTATTGGGATGATCCAAATGAATTATGTGAAAGATTGCAATTACTCTATGCTTCGAAAGAAGCTGGTAATACATCTCATTCTAATGAAATTGTTTCCATCATTAATGAATTACGAGAAGCAGATATTATATACTAATGTAACGTTGTAGTGTGATCATTTTCATAATGAGTCTTGATAAGTTTGGACGTAGTCATCAAAGTCAAATAATTGGATTAAAACAATTAAAAGGAGAATTTAGGCTTGGTTTATTATCTCTAAAAAATCAGCTGTATAATGAAGATTTACCAAAACTACAAGATCAAATATCAATTAAAATTTTATCTATAAAAAACAAAATAGATTCAATTGAAAACTTTATTTCAAGACATCCTCCTACTTCTGAAAAACATATGGCAACAAAGAAATACGTAGATGATGCAAATACACTTTACAATATTGATTTAGCAAAACTACATGGTGAATTAATACGGGAGCTAAACAAATATAAGGATGAACAGAATACTAGCAGACATAAAGTTGAATATGAGATAAGTAAAATTAATAATCAAATAGAAATATGGCTACAAAAATTTAGAGAAACCTCTGATCTTTTACAATTACATGATATGAAAATTAATGATGTATTTAAGGAAATTTATGATATTAAATCTAAAATTAAACACTAAATAATATATTCATCTATCGTATTAGTCATTATCATGACGACGAAAGAGAAGCTTCAATTAGTTAACGAGCTTCACAAACCTGCTCGTAAAAATTATCCTCGTCGAAAAATAATTCTCAAAGGATTAGATGACTTATGGCAAATGGATCTTGCGGAAATGAGACCTTATGCTAATAGTAATAAGGGTTATAAAATGATAATGATAGTCATTGATTGCTTGTCTAAATATCTTTGGACAGTAGCTTTAAAAACTAAAACTGGAGAAGAAATTACAAAGGCTTTTGCAAGTATATTGAAACATTCAAAACGTTATCCTAAAAATCTGCAAACTGATCAGGGAACTGAATTTTATAACGTTAAATTTCAAGATTTAATGAGAAAGTATAATATCAACCATTATAGTACATATACTGTCAAGAAAGCTGCGATAGCTGAAAGAGTTATAAGAACTTTGAAATCAAAATTATACAAATATTTTAGTTTACATGGTAATTATAAATGGATTAATGTATTACCTCAAATTACTAAAGAATACAACAATACGATACATTCTACAATTAAATTTAGACCATCTGAAATAAATAAGCTAAATGAAAAAACGATTTTACATGATCGTTTTAATTATATAAAAACATCAGGACCAAGAAAATATAAAATAGGTGATCTGGTGCGAATATCGAAGGCTAAACATATTTTTGAAAAAGGTTATACTCCTAATTGGACCACAGAAGTTTTTAAAATCATAAAAGTTAATATTACTAATCCTACAACTTATTTGTTGGAGGATATACAGGGAAATCCGATTAAAGGGGCTTTCTATGAACAGGAATTACAGAAAACAAATAATGCAGACATCTATCTAGTAGAAAAAATATTAAAAAGAAAGGGAAACAAAATATTTGTTAAGTGGCTTGGTTTTGATAATAAACATAATTCTTGGATTGAACATGTTGACCTGTTATAACTTGTTAATAGTCTTATAATGATGTTTTTTAATAATCTTATAAAAATATTTTTAATGATTTATTTTGTAATGACATTATAATGATGCTGTTCTATAAAAAGTAATTGTAGTGGGGTTGGTATTATAAATAGTATGATTAAAATATAATAAATCATAGTTGTGATCAATATTTTGTTTAAATATGAGTAGTGAAGGTTATTTTAGTGCATCAACATCCTCATCAGTAGGTCAAGAGTATAATGATCAAATCGATGAAATTTTAGAAAGATATGAAACTGCAGCTAAACTGGAGCATTATAATTTATTACAAACATCATTTCCTATTGGAAGTTATGTGATAAAAGTTGGAATATCACCAGCCAGATCATTCAGTTCAGCTATAACTTTATCGCAATATTATCACACATCTAAAATATCGTTTAGTATTATTGAATGGAGCATTCTAATAGAATTATTGAATAATAACGTGAATGATTTCTTTATAAGTGATACATTGGATCAGCACATTCCTATAACATTTCAATGTGGTGATTACTGCATTATTACTCAAGTTGTATATGATGGTATAAAACTGCTAAGTGTTAGAAAGCATGATGTTGAATTTCATTTAAATGAGGAAGATATAAAACAAATTTTGGAAGCTGATCAAAATTTATTATCATATCACGTCTCACTATTGGACAGTATAAACTTTTGTAGTTATTATTATCATGTGTTAGATATAATTAAGACTCTTTTTCATAATAATATTAATAATAATAATTTCACTTTATTTGAAGTTCTAAAAAAATTTTGTGAAATGTGTACTGATTGTTTATTAGTTACAGCTTTAAGAGAATACATGTTTTTCTATAAAGCAAAAGTATTAAACGACTTAGATTATGTATAATATGTCTATAAACACATTTAATTATTAAGTAGAAATAAATAATTAGTTTAAAACTGTTGTATTACCATTTTGAATATATGTATATATTTTTTAATAAAACAAACTTCTTATTATTATATTTTTTTATTATTTAATCCTATAATCACCCTAATGATTTTTAATAGTGTTATAATGCTTATCAATATATTACTCTTAATATTAATTATTTAAAACAATGGCTACTCGATATCAAATTATGGGTGGGGTTTATTAAATAATAAACAATCGGAAGCGGATAATGGGGCACTTGTAATTAAGTAATTAAGGGTCGGAGATTGTCAACCAATCAGAATCAAGCAATGGGGCATTTGTGACAAAAGTTGGTAGCACTGTAAAGTTGGTAGCATGTAAAGTTGGTACGATGACAGCGAAGTGCGAAAAAAAATTCAAAAATATACAAAAAGAAGAATTGGCTGCTTGCGTCGAATGTAAAAGGTCAAAAGTTGGTAGCACTGTAAAGTTGGTAGCATGTAAAGTTGGTAGGATGTCAGTAAAGCGCGAAAAAATTCGAAAATATACAAAAAGAAGAAAAGAGGGTTGGCTGCTTGCGCCAAACGTCAAAGGCCACTCGAAAATTGACAGTTGTCTGCTAGCAGTCAACCAATCAGAACCAAGCAATGGGGGATTTCTAATTATTAAGTAATTAAGGATTGGAGATTGTCAACCAATCAGAACGAAGCAATGGGGCATTTCTAATTATTAAGTAATTAAGGGTCGGAGATTGTCAACCAATCAGAACCAAGCAATGGGGCATTTCTAATTATTAAGTAATTAAGGGTCGGAGATTGTCAACCAATCAGAACCAAGCAATGGGGCACTAGTAATTAACAAGTCATTAATAATAATTAAGAGGCGGAGTCAGGCAGCCAATCAGAACGAAGCAATGGGGCACTAGTAATTAACAAGTCATTAATAAGCAATTAAAGGGCGGAGTCTGTCAGCCAATCAGAACCAAGCAATCAGGTTAAAAGTGAAAGTGGGTGGGGCCGGGTGGGGCTATGACGTCAGACGACCTTGAACGGTAACAAAATTCGCTTTTCGGACCTTCATAAGAAAAAGCATGGGATTTTGGGCTCGTTCTCTTGTAGGTCCTTTACTGACATCTGATTTCGATTTGCTTGAAGTCGGCTCCAATGGTTTATATCTTTGTAAAGGATTGGAGTTAATAACACTCGAGGTCTTGATTTAATAGCTAAGATTAAAATAGAGGGTAATTTGCCATTGAAGCCGACTTCAAGGAAATCGAAATCAGATGCATAGAGTAAGAGCAAGAGCAAAATCTAAAAATATTATAAATTGGCTTATTGATATCAGGCAAACTTGTAATAGACTTTTTGTTGTCTTTAGTGAGGTTAAAATTATATTTGTCGTTTTTAAATATGTTGTGCTGTTGTAACCCTGATTTATCCTAAGAGTTTTATCAGCTTTCCCCAAACAATTAATTCTTGGCGCAAAGTACAGACAAACAAATAAAATCGCAAAATCAGTTTCTGCTGGGTTTATTTTATCAAAATTTTAGTTAATAAAATTTAAAATAAATAATTAATTATTTCTCTTATCTTATTTATTCAGGCTTCTTTTTTCGGTGGAGTCGTTAAATATTCTACAATCAGGATTTCTTTCCAACAAAAAAATTCCGGGATGGAACTGCTTAGACTTTTTATAAATCTTCCAATACTTCCTTCCAGAAAGATAAGGTCTTTGAAACGGAATTCAATAGAAAAAGGAAAATGGCGGGCGGCTTGTCACGATCTTCAACAATCAAAATTTCGTCTAATAGGGCCCTTCTGGATTTGGCAATTACCTTAACGAAGGGCCGAAGAATTCAAAATTGTTTCTGGTTTGAAGAAGAAACAGTGTGAAAATGAACGAATCGAACTAATATCCTAAACGAAGTAAATAAATCGACCGTTCTCCCTCCACGGCGATGCGATACAATTTAAAATAAATACCAAATATAGTCAGGTGGATTTCGGCCCAAAAACGAACGTTACACTGTATGGATCCTTGGAGCGTTTGTTTTCTTAAGACTGCGTCGTATACTTTTCGACGTCTTAAAAATGTAGTGTTTTTTTGCTCTTTTCTCCCTCATTTATGCTTTATGTAGTAAACGCATGATTTATCTGCTGTAAAGCAAGCTTGGTTTTTTCCCATTTTGTCCCTTATGCTTGTTTTCACAATATTGTACGTTCTCTTTTTTAAAAAATAATTGTAGGTTAAAATAAATGTTAAAAAGATGGTCCAAAAAATAAAAACACACCGTATTGTATTTTTTGTTACTTTTTTTAAAAATTGTAATTAAATATTTTAAAAGCTAAATTATTCTCGTTCAGTCTGCTGAAATTACATCGAGTTAAAAGTGCCGCTATAATCGTAGCAAAAATATATAAAATAATTGCGTAGTTCACTTTATACATTATTAATTATTCATGAGACAATTTTATCTGTTGTAAAAAACATTTTGTTAGCTATTACAATTTCCTCTTGACCTATATAATTCACAAAGAAAGTTCAGGTGATATATCCATTCCCTCAGCATTGGATGTTGCGCGCCATTAGCAAAAAATCCACATACCCTTCTGAAAGCTTCATGAGAACCTTTAGAAATGTCTTACAAGAACATCAATCAGCCCGGTCCCTCCCTTAACATCTCAATGCTCTCTTTCTTGCGATATACCGCAGCCATTAACCATTAATCTTCGGGAGCCTTTGTGAACGTTCCATGAACCGTGAGCCATTCTAGAGATACTTTTAAATTGTAATTACGGGTTATGCATTTTAGGAATGTTTCTTTCCTTTGCGATCCCTACTGAGTTTGTTTGATACACTTACTAAGGGAAAAGTTGTTTTGTATCATCAGCAAAAAATTCTTTATTCTATATATTTATTGGTGAAGTATCAAAGGGACGTGGTGTTATAATTCTTGATGCTTTTTTAATTTTATTACTTTAACGTCTGTTATATTTATATTTATTGGTTTTAGTCTTTTTTAAATGGTTCATACAATAAGTTTATCTATTTTTATTTCAATCAGTTTTTAATTTTGAGCAGTCATCTGTTGATATAAGTAATTGAACAGAGAAAAACAAATGGCATTTTTTTATTGTTACTTGCAACTTAAAATTGGAAATTTTGTTAAATTAGTAAATTCCGATTTGAATGCATAACTAAATTCTAAAAATTCTTAAAAACTATATGAAATTCGCCGTCTGTTTTGTGTTAAAATTTACAGAACTACTATAGCTGGCCCATTTTTTGTCGATTTTTTTCTTTGTATTTTGTAATTTTCTGATTTTGTCATAGTTGTTTTTTCGATTTTATACATTTTAAAATTGTTATATTTTCTTAGTTTTATTAATTTTTCCTCATTTTTGGTTTTTCGATTATTATTTTAGTTTCTCGGTTGTAACCATTTTTCCTTTTTTTATTTTATTTTTTATTTGTTAATGTCTCCCAATTTTGTTTTTCTGTTTTCTTTTTTTAACTTTTCCGATTTTCTGGCCCTATTATGTGTACTACTAAAATAAAGTTAAATAACAAGATCAGAAAAAGGTCAAAGTGGATTACACCATCTATAATAAAATCCATTAATAAAAAGAATGACTTGTATAAAAAACTAAATAAAAACCCAAATAACCATCTATTAAAATTAGAATACAAAAATTATAAAAAAAAACGTTGAAAATATTATTAAAACAGCAAAAAACGAATATTATAAAAAAACAATTGAAAAAAACAAAAATAACAGCAAATTCATTTGGGAAACCATAAATGAAGTTTTAACAAGACCTGAAAAGGTACAAATTACAAAAATAAAATCCAAGCAAAACGAAATTATCACCTCGGAACCCGAAATATCAGAACATTTTAATGAATTTTTTATTAACATTGGCAAAGACTTAGCTAAGAAAATTAAGAGATTACCTACATTTCAAGATCCTAAACCTATCAATCCCCACTCAATGTTTCTAACACCCACAGATCCCATAGAAGTATCTGAAACCATTTCTCAATTAAAGAATAATAAATCGCCCGGATATGATGGTATAAAAGCTGAAACCTTAAAACTCATATCAAAATATATAGCTATTCCTTTAACACATATAGTAAATAAAATTTTCCAGCAAGGTCATTTTCCTTCTGCTCTTAAAACTTCTGTAATAACACCCATATATAAAAATGGCGATAGAAATGAGATGGGTAATTATAGGCCAATAGCACTAATTACGAGTCTTGCAAAGGTTGTTGAAAAGCTTATGAAATTGAGAGTAACTAAATTTATTGATAAACATAATATCCTTTCCAAACAACAGTTCGGCTTTACGAAAAAAATGTCAACCCAAGATGCCATTGTATATTTAACGACAAACATCTATGAAGCAGTAGCTAAAGGAAAACCTTCAATAGGTGTATTTATTGACCTAACGAAGGCTTTTGACACAGTTGACCACACCCTTTTATTACAAACAATGGAAAATATAGGCATACGGGGTATCGCATATGATTTGTTTGCATGTTATTTGAAGGAGCGTAGACAAAAAGTAAAAATAAATAAACATGAAAGTCGTGAACAAATAGTCATGTGTGGAGTTCCCCAGGGAACCGTGTTAGGGCCTTTGTTGTTCATCATATACTTAAACAATATATTCTTACTGCAAGACAATAATAACATTATAAGTTTAGCTGACGACACTGTTATAATTTATTCTGATGACGATTGGTTTAAACTAAAACATAAAGCTGAAAAACATCTAAGAAAACTTAAAGAATGGTTTGACCACAGACTTCTTTCTATAAATTTTAAAAAAACCTTCTACTTACCTTTTAGTTCTCAAGAATCATCCCTCCCAACATTCAACCTTGATATTAGAAAAGACATAAAAATTGATCATGCCAGACAATTTGTTTAATTTCATTTTCATCGTAATCTTCATTTTCTAACTTTTTTCGCATTTTTGAGATATCATTACTGGTAACTAATGTTTTAGTAGCATATAATTTAGATCTTAACCCAATAAAATCAGTCATTGGAACCCCATTATTTTCATCTTTCATCAAACCAAGAACTTTTTTATTAACCAGAGGAATTTCATACGAATTATTAGGAGGATAATCTGAAGTATCAAAATATTGTTGACAATCTTCTCTCATTACTTCATATGGATTTTTAGATAGTTCATAAATAACAGAATCCGTATCGCAATAAAGGGCAGAGCATCCATCACCAAATCTATTTTTCATATATCCATAATGAAAATCATAAATCGTAGTTTTAGCTAGATCTAGTACAGTTTGTCCAACATATATAGGTTTATTAAGCCATATCTGATCTTGTCTAAGTTCAATCGCAACTAAACTTTCGTTGAAAATTGTACAACTTTTAAACATTGGACTAGCTATTCTAGCTTCTGCACCATATCGGCCATCCCACTGTGTAATCAGCTTAACATTAATTCTCTTACGAATGTTTTCCATCGTTTTCCCAAAGACGGCGTTATTCATAAGTTTGAAAAGATTTTTCTCAAATTCAGTCTTTGAAGCCTTCCTTTGGTTGGTGTTAAGATCGATGTAAGACTTTAACCAAGGTGCTTGTTTAAATTTAAGTACTCGATGGACTTTTGTTAAAACCAAACCATATGATATAGCTTGCTTTAAGGCACGATAATGAATAACATAATTCTTCTTATGATGAAGGGTAGCCATCAACTTAGTTAATTCATCAAACGTCTTTGGTGGCTTCATTGTTTTAGGATTAATGTGCTCAGGACAAAATGGTATGTCTCGATGAAGGTCATGCAAGTGTTTAGGATATTCCAAGTCCACTTCAAATATGTATCCTTCAGGTGATTCATCCGGTACCGAAGTGACATCAAAATTATTAACGTCATCATCATCAACCCACTCAAAACCGCCATACGGGAGAGCTTGACTCATAGCCCAACCATACTGATTGTTGACATCAAAATACATTAGATATGTATCAGGTTTCGTTGGATCATAAGTCGACATATACTTATTGTTTGCATGAGCTCGCCGTTTCGAGCAAACTTGACTCAATCCCCCGCGAATTCCCCGTTCAATAAATAAATGCATATCCTGATCAGTTAAAAGTTCCAGTTCTTGTCCAGTGTACTTGAGCATCGCGTCCCACGTATATCCAGGCAGGGTGAAGTAGTGAGCGGGATCTAGTTTATAAGTTTTGATACAGCTGGTTCTAAAATGTTCGAAAACATCTGACAATAAAAGAATGTCTGTCTTCATATACAAATCTACATATTGACCTAATGTTGAGCAGTTGAAAGCTGACCAAACATCTTGAGCCCTTTTATAAAGTCTTCGGGGGCAAGGCTTATCATCTAATTTGTTATAAAAAGCATCTTGATGAGGTAAACAAGATTCACTAAAACGATCAAAATTATCCAGATAATCATAGGGTATAATTCCCTTTTTAGTTAATAGTTCAAACTGTTCATTGGGTAAATCGAGAAATTGTGATTTTAAGTTGGGAAATTCAGATAAATATGAAGAAAGTTTATCGAGGGAGGATGCCATAAATCGAAAGCTATCGATAAATCTGAACTGAATCTTAGAATTCCCAACATGTTTTGTGAATGAAATATATTTTTCTTTTGTGATGGGTAGAAGATCTATCTGGCCTTGCGTTTTATTAGCGATATCTGATATTATGAAATTAGAATCATATCCGCTCAAGTTATGAAATACTACGGGAATAGTATGTGAATCCTGATAATTAATGTTACATGCTTCATGAGAAGCACCTCGATAGTTATTTTCAGATATTAAGTGAAAATGATCACGGACTTTCGTTTCTCCAGGTAAGAAAGGCTTTTCACAAATGTGACAATGCTTGGCCGTTTGAAACTCCCTTTCCTGGTCATCGGTCATTTTTATAGGATATGGACAAAGAAATACTGTACTAACATCTTCAGCTAAATTATTCATTTCTTCTGCGAACCAAGTCATGCAATCTGTCCCACGATAGCTTTTATAGAAGGACAAAGAATCGTCGTAGGAACATTTAAAATAGTACCCCACTGCAGCAGGAATATGTTCTTGATATATATTCTTAACTGTACTGGGCTTAAGTATACTTTCTAAATCAGCATAAACCACAAAAGGAGCCAAAATCTTATTTTTAAAATTTTTGAATTTCAAAATATTCCTTCCTGGTTCAGGCATCTTAGTTGCGGTTTGATTGATTTTTAAGCAGTCAATAATATGTTTATTAAGTTTTTCTTCTGAATGATAATAATGTAGACATCTATCGCAAAAATATTTTCTATGGTTCTTCTGACTAAGTTGGGTAGACAATAATCGAGATAAATTCTTTATCCATACATAATGATAACGAACTGGTCCTTCAGCATCGTCATATCTATCTTGAATCATAAGTAAATTAACATGTTTATCTTTCTTATTTTTAGTTAGGTAAGTTGGAAGAGTTTCAAAATTTTTTCGATTTTTCTTTAAAATATATATATTGATGGAAAGATCATTCTGCTTCTCAAAGATGGGAACTTGTTTTATTGTCACAGGAAATTGAATTCCCTTCAATTTTAAAATTTTTGAGTAGTGGGGGTACTTTGAAATTCTTTGTGGATCTTTATTTGTAGGATATAACGCTGACGTCACCGCCCAAGCAAAACAAGCCTGATCTTCATTCTTCACATTAATACATGCTTCTTTTAAGGATATTTCATTCGGAAGCGGGATGTACGAACCAACTCTTTGTGGCGAAAATTTATTAATATTTACTCCTAAATTAACTATTGATTTTAAGGCCCATCCAGAATCTCTTTCTTGAAATTCTTCAAGCTCTCTAACAATCGGTTCAGCTACTTTTTTATCAAACCATTCATCAATGTTAGTATCACGATATATTGGGGAATTAGCAGTAGTGAAATATTTATATTCTTTAACAAACTTCTCACCATGAGCGATTTCAAATTCACCCCCGAAAGCAGTATTAACCTTAACGGCTTCATCGTTTTTAAGAGCATTTATTACCCGTCTTTTAAATATAGCCTTACAATCTTTAAGGAACAACACAGGATCTTTGTGTTTCAGGTTTGAAATGATTCCAGTTCTTATTCTAGAATTGAATGCAGATGATGAGTCATCCCAGTGAACTCGATGTTTTGCAGTCTGCTTGGTAGGTGTAAGCCCAGCTCCCCTCTTTTGAAACGCTTTTAGTTGGCTTCTCATAGTTTTTATATTTCTCAAGGTGGCTTCTAAACGATGTCTTTCCCCAGAGGTCTTAGCATATCTTAGAGCATTTTTTAACTTCTTGATAGCTCTAACACATTCTCGCAATCCATCTCCAACTTTTTGTTCATTATAGTTCGTTGATATTAGTCCAAGAATCGACGCAATATTAACAATTAATTCACCCAACATCTTATACCAAATTAAATTAAAGTAATTGTTAAAAACCGAACACTGGATTTCAATAACTAAGTAAGTAAAAATTGTAGTTATATTTTATTTTGAGAGTTCGATAACACCCAAAACAATTATGTTGCTCTTACTCACGTCTGATCACTAAGCCTGACTAGTTCAGAATGAATCAGGAAGAGTTTTGTTTTTAATTTTATGAATTCGAAAGTGGGCGGGGCTTAAAATTTTCAAAGAAAAAAAATGGAAAAGTAGTTTAAATATGATTAATTTAAAACAACTGTCCACAATTTTCAAAAAATTTACGAAAACACGGTTGATATCTAAATTCGGAATATACTAAAATTACTCTGCAAAATATAAAATTAATTTATAACATATTAAAGAAGGAACACAGGATCTCAAAAAATCGTCGTTATACTTTTATTTTTGGGAGGCCATAGGTGGTTCTTTAATAGCCGACAGGCGACAATTTTCCCTGATCATGTTTTATTTTAAACATACAAAAATACTATACGTACTTAACTCATTAGGTGACAACTCGTTTTGTAAGCGAGAATTACAGACACCCTGAGTTTATAGTACTTCTCCCACAGTGTGGTACCTGTCGTATTTCTGTGCGGAAAAAAGTCGACCACCCTTTTTATACCCGAAGGAACCTCCGATATCTTCTTACTAAATAATTTATAACCTTTAAAGGTCCCTCGAAATTCATAGGCACTACTCAGGAGGCTCGAGGTAAGTAAGTAAGATATCTAGACATTGATGATAAGAAACGTCAGCAGCTCCTTAGTAATACTTCACAAGAGGCCATGGGTGGTTCTTTAATAGCCGACAGGCGACAATTTTCCCTGATCATGTTTTATTTTAAACATACAAAAATACTATACGTACTTAACTCATTAGGTGACAACTCGTTTTGTAAGCGAGAATTACAGACACCCTGAGTTTATAGTACTTCTCCCACAGTGTGGTACCTGTCGTATTTCTGTGCGGAAAAAAGTCGACCACCCTTTTTATACCCGAAGGAACCTCCGATATCTTCTTACTACATAATTTATAACCTTTAAAGGTCCCTCGAAATTCATAGGCACTACTCAGGAGGCTCGAGGTAAGTAAGTAAGATATACGTTACATTTATCAAAAAAAAAAGTGTACTTTTGTTTATCACATTTGACATGGTGATCTGTCAAATCTGTATGCTTCCACATCAGTCCTAAAACAAACAAAAAAATATTAATTATACAAAAATTGTAACCCTAACCTAACCAGTTGATGTTTAGAAGAGACCTTTGCTGTTAATCGTTGAATATATTCTCAAAACTTATACAATAATATAAAATTATGATATCTAAAAACTACATGTAGAAATGGTATAGATCCTTTAAATTGATAACTGACCACAAAAGACGAAATTAACTAAAAATAATATCGAAATACAAAATAATATTTTAATAACACATAAGATTCTTTAGATTAACCAATTTTAATATCAAAAATCTAAATCAAATAACTAAAAAGTTACAAGGTTTTTTTTGAATTAACCCCAAATAGTAGGTTTCCAAAGATCCTTCCATAAATAATACTTTCAAACTAAAGAATGTATGTTGTAGGTATATGACAATTTTAAATGGATAATATATATATTTCTGTCATGTTTTTTATATTAATCTAATTTTATTTTTTTTCTACAAATCCACCGACATCACAGCAGGGATGAAACTTTTGTTTAATTTTTATTTAAATCAATACCTTAAACACTTAACATTGTTATAAAATAAATTTTTTTTTGTTTCAATTCGCAAATAACTCTAATGACCAGTAATATTTCTACTCTTCAAACCTTTATATAATATAAATATCAAAAAATCACAACAGAAGGTCTAACACTTAAAATTACTAATAACTAATAAATACTTTGAATTTTTGAAATATATTTAAGATCCATAATACAAAGTCCAAAAAAAAGTAATACATTTTAATTCTTTCATATTGAAAAAAAACCAAAATTAATCAAAATTATTCAACTTACCAAAGTGAGAGAGCTCTGAACACTGCAACATAATACCACATACTAAAATAACATTTTTATTTTATAGTTTAAATATAATTCTTCACAATTCAAGTCTGGACAAGTTAAAAGTGACGTCACCTTAATTAGATTTTCGCCTACACCGGAAACTCTTATCAACTAATTTTATTAAAAAACATGTATTTTTAAAACGTTATCACATCAAAAGTTATATAATTATCGGTGACATATAATAAATTATATTCACTATATTAAAAATAAAATAAAAAATACGAATTATATTTATTTGAACTTGTGTAAAAAATGAACTAGCGAAGAGATATTTTGAAGTAAATTATTGTAAAATGAGGTACATATCTAAAATTGCAATATTTAGATAAGCCTCTGATTTATGTGGAAAAGGAATTTGCTTTCTCATCAACTTTGTGAATATATACCGGTGGTATCGAAAGTAAGTGTCTCTTGTAGATTATTGTTATAATTTTATCTTATTATTCTGAATGATGCAATACTTTTTTAAAATTACGCAATATAACATGTCAACAGTTTAAAATACTCTTATTAGATAAAAAACTTAGTGGTTTTCGGTAATGGAACTTCCTCCCTCCTCCACCACAATTTTATTATATCTATTTGCGTGTTAGTCGACAGGTGCAGAGACAAGTTTGAACAAGTCTGAACAAGTCGAACCGATGGGTTGGAATAGAAAATATTAATGCGGTATATTAAACTTAAACAATAGCAAATTTTGGGGATTTTGTTAGTAAAAATGTTGTTTTATCGAGGCAAAATTTATGCATGTCACAGTTCTAAAATGTGAAACGTCAAAACGTTAAAACAGCGTTAAAATTTGCCGCAATAACGTTTTAAAAAATAGGTAAGAAGAAATTTTCGATTTACATGTATTTCTTATGGAAAAACATCATTTCAAAGTGACAAAAAAGCATCAGATTTCGCTATTTTTTTTGTTACTAAATTCATGTCCGTTGAAACGACGAATTTGATGAACGTTATTTTGGTCGTTTCAACGGACATGAATTTAGTAATCGTCGTTTCAACGGACATGAATTTAGTAACAAAAAAAATAGCGAAATCTGATGCTTTTTTGTCACTTTGAAATGATGTTTTTCCATAAGAAATACATGTAAATCGAAAATTTCTTCTTACCTATTTTTTAAAACGTTATTGCGGCAAATTTTAACGCTGTTTTAACGTTTTGACGTTTCACATTTTAGAACTGTGACATGCATAAATTTTGCCTCGATAAAACAACATTTTTACTAACAAAATCCCCAAAATTTGCTATTGTTTAAGTTTAATATACCGCATTAATATTTTCTATTCCAACCCATCGGTTCGACTTGTTCAGACTTGTTCAAACTTGTCTCTGCACCTGTCGACTAACACGCAAATAGATATAATAAAATTGTGGTGGAGGAGGGAGGAAGTTCCATTACCGAAAACCACTAAGTTTTTTATCTAATAAGAGTATTTTAAACTGTTGACATGTTATATTGCGTAATTTTAAAAAAGTATTGCATCATTCAGAATAATAAGATAAAATTATAACAATAATCTACAAGAGACACTTACTTTCGATACCACCGGTATATATTCACAAAGTTGATGAGAAAGCAAATTCCTTTTCCACATAAATCAGAGGCTTATCTAAATATTGCAATTTTAGATATGTACCTCATTTTACAATAATTTACTTCAAAATATCTCTTCGCTAGTTCATTTTTTACACAAGTTCAAATAAATATAATTCGTATTTTTTATTTTATTTTTAATATAGTGAATATAATTTATTATATGTCACCGATAATTATATAACTTTTGATGTGATAACGTTTTAAAAATACATGTTTTTTAATAAAATTAGTTGATAAGAGTTTCCGGTGTAGGCGAAAATCTAATTAAGGTGACGTCACTTTTAACTTGTCCAGACTTGAATTGTGAAGAATTATATTTAAACTATAAAATAAAAATGTTATTTTAGTATGTGGTATTATGTTGCAGTGTTCAGAGCTCTCTCACTTTGGTAAGTTGAATAATTTTGATTAATTTTGGTTTTTTTTCAATATGAAAGAATTAAAATGTATTACTTTTTTTTGGACTTTGTATTATGGATCTTAAATATATTTCAAAAATTCAAAGTATTTATTAGTTATTAGTAATTTTAAGTGTTAGACCTTCTGTTGTGATTTTTTGATATTTATATTATATAAAGGTTTGAAGAGTAGAAATATTACTGGTCATTAGAGTTATTTGCGAATTGAAACAAAAAAAAAATTTATTTTATAACAATGTTAAGTGTTTAAGGTATTGATTTAAATAAAAATTAAACAAAAGTTTCATCCCTGCTGTGATGTCGGTGGATTTGTAGAAAAAAAATAAAATTAGATTAATATAAAAAACATGACAGAAATATATATATTATCCATTTAAAATTGTCATATACCTACAACATACATTCTTTAGTTTGAAAGTATTATTTATGGAAGGATCTTTGGAAACCTACTATTTGGGGTTAATTCAAAAAAAACCTTGTAACTTTTTAGTTATTTGATTTAGATTTTTGATATTAAAATTGGTTAATCTAAAGAATCTTATGTGTTATTAAAATATTATTTTGTATTTCGATATTATTTTTAGTTAATTTCGTCTTTTGTGGTCAGTTATCAATTTAAAGGATCTATACCATTTCTACATGTAGTTTTTAGATATCATAATTTTATATTATTGTATAAGTTTTGAGAATATATTCAACGATTAACAGCAAAGGTCTCTTCTAAACATCAACTGGTTAGGTTAGGGTTACAATTTTTGTATAATTAATATTTTTTTGTTTGTTTTAGGACTGATGTGGAAGCATACAGATTTGACAGATCACCATGTCAAATGTGATAAACAAAAGTACACTTTTTTTTTGGATAAATGTAACGTATATCTTACTTACTTACCTCGAGCCTCCTGAGTAGTGCCTATGAATTTCGAGGGACCTTTAAAGGTTATAAATTATGTAGTAAGAAGATATCGGAGGTTCCTTCGGGTATAAAAAGGGTGGTCGACTTTTTTCCGCACAGAAATACGACAGGTACCACACTGTGGGAGAAGTACTATAAACTCAGGGTGTCTGTAATTCTCGCTTACAAAACGAGTTGTCACCTAATGAGTTAAGTACGTATAGTATTTTTGTATGTTTAAAATAAAACATGATCAGGGAAAATTGTCGCCTGTCGGCTATTAAAGAACCACCCATGGCCTCTTGTGAAGTATTACTAAGGAGCTGCTGACGTTTCTTATCATCAATGTCTAGATATCTTACTTACTTACCTCGAGCCTCCTGAGTAGTGCCTATGAATTTCGAGGGACCTTTAAAGGTTATAAATTATTTAGTAAGAAGATATCGGAGGTTCCTTCGGGTATAAAAAGGGTGGTCGACTTTTTTCCGCACAGAAATACGACAGGTACCACACTGTGGGAGAAGTACTATAAACTCAGGGTGTCTGTAATTCTCGCTTACAAAACGAGTTGTCACCTAATGAGTTAAGTACGTATAGTATTTTTGTATGTTTAAAATAAAACATGATCAGGGAAAATTGTCGCCTGTCGGCTATTAAAGAACCACCTATGGCCTCCCAAAAATAAAAGTATAACGACGATTTTTTGAGATCCTGTGTTCCTTCTTTAATATGTTATAAATTAATTTTATATTTTGCAGAGTAATTTTAGTATATTCCGAATTTAGATATCAACCGTGTTTTCGTAAATTTTTTGAAAATTGTGGACAGTTGTTTTAAATTAATCATATTTAAACTACTTTTCCATTTTTTTTCTTTGAAAATTTTAAGCCCCGCCCACTTTCGAATTCATAAAATTAAAAACAAAACTCTTCCTGATTCATTCTGAACTAGTCAGGCTTAGTGATCAGACGTGAGTAAGAGCAACATAATTGTTTTGGGTGTTATCGAACTCTCAAAATAAAATATAACTACAATTTTTACTTACTTAGTTATTGAAATCCAGTGTTCGGTTTTTAACAATTACTTTAATTTAATTTGGTATAAGATGTTGGGTGAATTAATTGTTAATATTGCGTCGATTCTTGGACTAATATCAACGAACTATAATGAACAAAAAGTTGGAGATGGATTGCGAGAATGTGTTAGAGCTATCAAGAAGTTAAAAAATGCTCTAAGATATGCTAAGACCTCTGGGGAAAGACATCGTTTAGAAGCCACCTTGAGAAATATAAAAACTATGAGAAGCCAACTAAAAGCGTTTCAAAAGAGGGGAGCTGGGCTTACACCTACCAAGCAGACTGCAAAACATCGAGTTCACTGGGATGACTCATCATCTGCATTCAATTCTAGAATAAGAACTGGAATCATTTCAAACCTGAAACACAAAGATCCTGTGTTGTTCCTTAAAGATTGTAAGGCTATATTTAAAAGACGGGTAATAAATGCTCTTAAAAACGATGAAGCCGTTAAGGTTAATACTGCTTTCGGGGGTGAATTTGAAATCGCTCATGGTGAGAAGTTTGTTAAAGAATATAAATATTTCACTACTGCTAATTCCCCAATATATCGTGATACTAACATTGATGAATGGTTTGATAAAAAAGTAGCTGAACCGATTGTTAGAGAGCTTGAAGAATTTCAAGAAAGAGATTCTGGATGGGCCTTAAAATCAATAGTTAATTTAGGAGTAAATATTAATAAATTTTCGCCACAAAGGGTTGGTTCGTACATCCCGCTTCCGAATGAAATATCCTTAAAAGAAGCATGTATTAATGTGAAGAATGAAGATCAGGCTTGTTTTGCTTGGGCGGTGACGTCAGCGTTATATCCTACAAATAAAGATCCACAAAGAATTTCAAAGTACCCCCACTACTCAAAAATTTTAAAATTGAAGGGAATTCAATTTCCTGTGACAATAAAACAAGTTCCCATCTTTGAGAAGCAGAATGATCTTTCCATCAATATATATATTTTAAAGAAAAATCGAAAAAATTTTGAAACTCTTCCAACTTACCTAACTAAAAATAAGAAAGATAAACATGTTAATTTACTTATGATTCAAGATAGATATGACGATGCTGAAGGACCAGTTCGTTATCATTATGTATGGATAAAGAATTTATCTCGATTATTGTCTACCCAACTTAGTCAGAAGAACCATAGAAAATATTTTTGCGATAGATGTCTACATTATTATCATTCAGAAGAAAAACTTAATAAACATATTATTGACTGCTTAAAAATCAATCAAACCGCAACTAAGATGCCTGAACCAGGAAGGAATATTTTGAAATTCAAAAATTTTAAAAATAAGATTTTGGCTCCTTTTGTGGTTTATGCTGATTTAGAAAGTATACTTAAGCCCAGTACAGTTAAGAATATATATCAAGAACATATTCCTGCTGCAGTGGGGTACTATTTTAAATGTTCCTACGACGATTCTTTGTCCTTCTATAAAAGCTATCGTGGGACAGATTGCATGACTTGGTTCGCAGAAGAAATGAATAATTTAGCTGAAGATGTTAGTACAGTATTTCTTTGTCCATATCCTATAAAAATGACCGATGACCAGGAAAGGGAGTTTCAAACGGCCAAGCATTGTCACATTTGTGAAAAGCCTTTCTTACCTGGAGAAACGAAAGTCCGTGATCATTTTCACTTAATATCTGAAAATAACTATCGAGGTGCTTCTCATGAAGCATGTAACATTAATTATCAGGATTCACATACTATTCCCGTAGTATTTCATAACTTGAGCGGATATGATTCTAATTTCATAATATCAGATATCGCTAATAAAACGCAAGGCCAGATAGATCTTCTACCCATCACAAAAGAAAAATATATTTCATTCACAAAACATGTTGGGAATTCTAAGATTCAGTTCAGATTTATCGATAGCTTTCGATTTATGGCATCCTCCCTCGATAAACTTTCTTCATATTTATCTGAATTTCCCAACTTAAAATCACAATTTCTCGATTTACCCAATGAACAGTTTGAACTATTAACTAAAAAGGGAATTATACCCTATGATTATCTGGATAATTTTGATCGTTTTAGTGAATCTTGTTTACCTCATCAAGATGCTTTTTATAACAAATTAGATGATAAGCCTTGCCCCCGAAGACTTTATAAAAGGGCTCAAGATGTTTGGTCAGCTTTCAACTGCTCAACATTAGGTCAATATGTAGATTTGTATATGAAGACAGACATTCTTTTATTGTCAGATGTTTTCGAACATTTTAGAACCAGCTGTATCAAAACTTATAAACTAGATCCCGCTCACTACTTCACCCTGCCTGGATATACGTGGGACGCGATGCTCAAGTACACTGGACAAGAACTGGAACTTTTAACTGATCAGGATATGCATTTATTTATTGAACGGGGAATTCGCGGGGGATTGAGTCAAGTTTGCTCGAAACGGCGAGCTCATGCAAACAATAAGTATATGTCGACTTATGATCCAACGAAACCTGATACATATCTAATGTATTTTGATGTCAACAATCAGTATGGTTGGGCTATGAGTCAAGCTCTCCCGTATGGCGGTTTTGAGTGGGTTGATGATGATGACGTTAATAATTTTGATGTCACTTCGGTACCGGATGAATCACCTGAAGGATACATATTTGAAGTGGACTTGGAATATCCTAAACACTTGCATGACCTTCATCGAGACATACCATTTTGTCCTGAGCACATTAATCCTAAAACAATGAAGCCACCAAAGACGTTTGATGAATTAACTAAGTTGATGGCTACCCTTCATCATAAGAAGAATTATGTTATTCATTATCGTGCCTTAAAGCAAGCTATATCATATGGTTTGGTTTTAACAAAAGTCCATCGAGTACTTAAATTTAAACAAGCACCTTGGTTAAAGTCTTACATCGATCTTAACACCAACCAAAGGAAGGCTTCAAAGACTGAATTTGAGAAAAATCTTTTCAAACTTATGAATAACGCCGTCTTTGGGAAAACGATGGAAAACATTCGTAAGAGAATTAATGTTAAGCTGATTACACAGTGGGATGGCCGATATGGTGCAGAAGCTAGAATAGCTAGTCCAATGTTTAAAAGTTGTACAATTTTCAACGAAAGTTTAGTTGCGATTGAACTTAGACAAGATCAGATATGGCTTAATAAACCTATATATGTTGGACAAACTGTACTAGATCTAGCTAAAACTACGATTTATGATTTTCATTATGGATATATGAAAAATAGATTTGGTGATGGATGCTCTGCCCTTTATTGCGATACGGATTCTGTTATTTATGAACTATCTAAAAATCCATATGAAGTAATGAGAGAAGATTGTCAACAATATTTTGATACTTCAGATTATCCTCCTAATAATTCGTATGAAATTCCTCTGGTTAATAAAAAAGTTCTTGGTTTGATGAAAGATGAAAATAATGGGGTTCCAATGACTGATTTTATTGGGTTAAGATCTAAATTATATGCTACTAAAACATTAGTTACCAGTAATGATATCTCAAAAATGCGAAAAAAGTTAGAAAATGAAGATTACGATGAAAATGAAATTAAACAAATACTGGCGAATTTAGGAAAAACTAAAAAAGCAAAGGGAGTTAAAGCTAGTGTCGTGAAGACTCTTATAACCTACGAAGATTATGTGGAGTGTTTGGATAGTTGGCAACATAAAATTGTTGAGCAGAATCTAATACGCTCAGAAAAACATAGTGTCTTCACCATAAAACAGGAAAAAATCGCGTTAAGTTCGGAGGATGATAAACGCTATCTCATAGTTGGAACTTATGAAACGCTGCCTTGGGGACACTATTTGATTCCTATACCTATGGATGTTGATTAGTTATTAAGTTTTTAAAATTTTTGTATGTTTTTGACTAAAAACAAAAAAATGTATATAAGACACCTATTGTAGTATGTATATTTAAAATTATAATCATTTAAAATTTTTCTGTAATATATTATGAATTATAATAAAGTTTTTTATATTTTACACCCTATGATCCTAAATACTTTAACGTGATTATTAAGGTTATTGTTCATTGTATCCTATTTTTCTCAACCCTTGTATATATTTTTTAATTAATCATAAACTAACGGGACGTTTCATTTAGTTAAATTCTGAAAATTATGTGATTTTCACATTGAAATTCAAGCTACTAATAATCATATTTTGTCGCAGAGGATACTAAGCCGTTTAATAGTTGAGATATCGACAGCAACGTCACCTACCGGGTTCAATTATATTTTTAAATCATCCAGGAAACCACACAAAATTTCAATCCAAATGGTTCATAAACCCTTACAGATGATTTCAGAATCGTTTAGGTACGTTTAGGTATATTTAGGTATAAATAGCAATACAGACAAACAAACAAATCTTTTCACTTTATAATATTAGTATAGAGATTAGACCGCATTCGAAATGTTAACGTTTTCTCAAATTCTCTCATCTGACCTGTCGATAGTATTTTTATGTAGCTAACTTACAACTTAGTGTAGAAACACTTGCAATAACACATTCGCACACATACCTAGACCTGCTCCCATACACAGATATACTCACACATAACCCCTGTTATAACGTAGGCAACATACAGTACATCATGTATTCATTAACCTGCCATTCTCACCTTCTCCTATTTGACGCATGCGCAGATCGAGCTTGCGAGCAAAAAATGACCATGTTGGACCTTAGATTTTCTTATGGAGATTTACATGTAAAAATGATCGATTTTGCGCTCGAACCGGCCTTGCATATCTACTCAGACAAATTAAATATCTAGGTGTAGTTATCGATAGTAATCTTAAATGGAATGCTCACATTGATTATTTACTAAAAAAACTTAGAACAATATTATTTAGATTTCGGCAGTTTTCTGAGATTTTAACAGTTCCTCAAAAGAAAATAGTCTATCAATGTTTAGTAGAGTCACATCTTAGATACGGAATCACAGGATGGGGTGGCGTATGTTAAACACATTTAAACAAACTCGAAGTTCTACAAAGAAGATTCTTGAAAATTGTTGTTAACAAAAACAGATTATATTCAAGTGACCTATTATACAAAGAAGCTGAAGTACTGGATTGTCGTCAACTATCTTTTCTTCAAATTTGTACCCACCAATTTATTAACAAAACAAAACTTCCAATTGGAAACCACACATACGATACGAGACAGAGGGAAAACTATACTTTACCATTAATGCTAAAAGCAGTGGGACAAAAAAGCTATGCTTATCTTGGACCAAAAATGTTAAACTACTTCTTTCAACAGCAAAATGGCGAAATAAACAACAAAAATATTAAAATAAAACTAAAAAAATTACTGTTAACTTTATAAAGGCAAAGTATACAAAACCTTTTTGAATAATCTTCTTTTAACTTTTAACTTCTTAAAATGGAAAAGTGTTAAGCATATAGTGTTAAGTAAACATACTAATATTATTGTAAAGTATATATAAAAAAAAAAGTCAAGACATTAAGATGTAATATTAAATTGTTAAAATTCCCATATATTTTAATGTGTTTTGATATATATATATATATATATATATATATATATATATATATATATATATATATATATATATATATTTTTTTTTTTAATGTGTTCAGATAGGAAAACACTTTGTATTATTCTATTCATTTAATTGTTTTGTATTAGTTGTACTTACTCACATACAGGTATTAAAACCTCGTGAGTTTTCTTTATTCATTATGTATAATTTTAAATGTAAGTATTTGAAATTGTAACTATAAGTATTGAATAAAAATTATTATTCAATATATTTCATTTTAGCTATTGCAAATTCATATACACTTTATTTTGATTTTTGCTTCCTTTTAATATTTTCTTTTCGTGTTTCTTTTTTATTTTTTTGTTTTTTTGAATGTTTGAATTCTTTTGATACTTTTTTTTTAATTTTAATTAAATTATTTTATACTATCTTGGTTTTAGAATTTTATTATAATATTTGACACTTATTTACTTTAACCGTTTTCAATCATTTTTCAAGTCATAGTTACAAATTTCTTGCAATTTTTTACGTTTATTAAGACTTCTATAAAATGTGCGATAATTTTTAAGCATTTTTTAAAATTTTTCAAGATTGTCAACAATTTTTCACGATTGTAACCATTTTTTCCCTTTTTTAGTTTTTTGACATATTCTTTAATCATTTTCAACAAAGCTTTTAACAATTTCTCACGTTTTTTAAGATTCCTTAATGATATTCGACACTTTTTAACAATTTTCACGTTTTTAAAACCTTTTTTTTATTTTTTATGATTTTTGACAATTTTCAACAATTTTTTTTAAGATTGTCAAGATTTTTTAACAATTTGCAAGAGTTTTTAAGTTTTTCAAGATTTCTTTTTTTTTTCTTTTGGATGATTCAACAATTTTTCAAGATTATCAATAATGTTTTACAATTGATTGTAAACAAGATTTTACGATTTTTTAGTAATGATTTTTGACATATCTATTTTTTACCATTTTCAATAATTTGTTAAGATTGTCTCGAATTTTAATTTTACACAATATTTAACAATTTATCACCTTTTATAAAAAATTTTCCTTTAATTTTTTTTACAATTTTCGACACATTTTCAAGATTGTTAACAATTTTTTTACGATTTTTAACATCCCTACTAATATTATAAATGTGAATGTAAGTTTGTTTGTTACGCTTTCACGCGAAAACTACTCAACCGATCATCATGAAACTTTGTACACCTATTCTTGGAGGTATTAGAAGTAACATAGAATACTCAAAAAAAAAAAAAATTTTACAAAAACTAAAACAATTGTCAAAAAAATCTCAAAAACTAGCTTCTTCAACGCCATCTAGCGGTTCAGTAATGAAGTTCCAACCCTGACTAGGCCACCGTAAGGTGGCGCCGTTAATATATTATATATTTGAACTAGCAATTACGACTTAATAAAGTACTTACTAAATTAAATAATATGACGTAAGGTGTCGCAGTTGCTACCTAATATATTTAATCGATAAATTACAAAATTTAATAAATAAATAGTATACACCTGATAGCTTACGAGAAAATATGATAAAAACGATAAAATAAAAAAAAAATAATTAAAAACAAAATAAAATCGTAAAAATTTGAAAAAAACAAAAAAGACATCAGTTTTAAGCGGTACGAAGTCCACCGGGTCAGCTAGTATTTTCATAATTTTTATGCAAAATAATAAAGAGCACAGTAAAAAAAGATTCTGAAACCTGAAAAATGGTTGAAAAAGATTAAAGTAAATAAATGTCAAAAATCATAATAAAACCCTAAAAAAATTAAGGCCTATTAATCGGGATTAAAACTATCCTCAAACAAACTGCAAACAAACATCGTGACGCGAGATTTTGAAATAAGATGTGTGCGATGTCAAACTTTAGATAAATTTCGTGTTTAAAGTCCGAATTTAGTGCCTTTAAGTTTAAAACCAAAAAAGCTAAATATGTAATTACCAAGCATTTAGAGCTTAGGGGATAGAGCGTTGCCGTGTAAAGGTTATGGGTTTGAGTACTGCTGAATGCGACATTTTTTTAATTTCTTCTTAATGTCATTTTATATATTCTAGTTTGTATACACTATTAAATATATTAAAGAATTAAAACAAAACTTTAATACCTGACTTTTAGAACTAAATACTGACTATAAACGTAGAATTTACTTAAATTTGTAACTTTAAAATCGAACAATTAAATTGTTTTAATACAATTTTGATACATATTGATTCAACGTCAATATTTCTGTTTCTATTAAAATTAGGAATTTATTTCAATTCCAAATTCAGGAAAAATATATAAATTATCTATTGAATAAACATTATTATGAGAAAGAAAATGGATACACAGATAAAGAATTCAAAACTTCGAAATCCATCTAATAAAGTTTTCAGCGAGGAACAACATTAAACCTTTGGAATTCCGTAATTATTGAATGAAGGGCGAATAGCAGAGCAGCAGGAATATTGCCATTCCACGCACGTCGGCCTCTACACATTCCTGGAGGAATTATGAAGCAATAATGAAGAACACAGATCGGGGCTAAGATATATTTACTGTGTATTTGTACCGACCACCTACCTTGTTGCCGCACATAAACCAACTCAACGGCTTTACCATTAACTTTTTATTAACGTTAATGAAGCGACCGGTGACAGATCTTACAGATTTATTTTTGGCCTTTCCTCTAGCAAAGGGGTTGATTGGATTTTTGGTAGTTTATGTTTAGAAGCAACAGTTCCACAAATAAATTCTAATGTTTATAACCCTTAAAGTCTTTAAGATCATTTAGTATGCAATTTTTGGGTGATATATAAACTCGATGAATTGATTTATATTAAGATAATTTTTTTTAGAACTAATTTAGAAATATTTTTCATTTAATTGTAAAATGCATAGTATAGTCTAAATCCTTATTTCGTTAAGTATTTATGCTTGAATTAATATTATTAATAGACAAGAATATTAGAAGCACTTTGCGCGCCGCCTTTGAAGTTCTTTGTACCACATCATTCCGGTTTGCCGACTTTTTTTTTGCCGTTTTGTGAAAACTGATGAGCAACGATGCAAACTCTACCGCTTCAGGAAGTAATTTACCGACATATCATTTTTGTTACCTCATCTACCGATATTAAGATTTTTATCAACATTTGCGTTAGGTTATAGTACTTCAATTTTTGTTATTATAATGAATTGTACATATATACAACTTCTTACAACAAATTTTAGGTTGGCAACGCTGCAGGTGAGCGACAACGATACAGACCGAATTGCGGACCGAGAGCTTCGGTGGCATGAAACGAGTTTTTGTGAGAATAATTCTTCAACTTTTTTGTATATACGGTGTTATTGGAGCTTAGAATATTTTTAAAATATTTTGGTTTTCTCTCCAACGATCAACGTTTTAAATTAACTGATTGTCATGATATTCTGTCAAGATTTACTTTTTATACCCCTATGCTCTTATACTATATTTCCATCTTTGCTACAATTACAGTAATATTAAGAATATATTTTTCATATCACATGCATTAAAACAGCGAGTTTTGATCTCTGTAGCCAGTCGAAGTAAGACTATTTCAGACCAATGCAACTGTCAATCAGAAACAAATGTCATTATTTCAAGTCTGTTAGAATATTTCTGACTGACAGTTGCATTGGTCTGACATAGTGTCACTTGGACTGGCTACAGAGATCAAAACTTGCTGTTTTAATGCATGTGTGGCACAGAATGAAACAAAGACGATTTCTGACCGGGCAATGACAGCCCTCGCTTCGCTTGGGCAGTCAACTCGCGCCGTAGTCACACAATATACTATTCTAAAGATTTGGAAAATTTTGAGCTAGTCTTTCTTTTTTTTAATTTAGTAAAGTATTGGCTACAAAATAAATATTAGGTATTATTACGCAAAAGTTCTACTTTTAAAAGCTCTACAAATCTATTCACTATGAAAAGCATTAGGGTAAGTCTGTGAAAGATGACCGTATGGAAGAGACGGCCAGTTCAATTATTTTTGGTACTAATAGCTAGATGGCACTAGTTTATACTTAATACGCTTTTACCATGTGTGTCATCACGTGTTAAAGTAAGGTAAAATTGAATAAAAAGTAAGTATGTAAAAATTTTCAGTGGGTCTTCATTATACCTCGTTGTGAAAAACTTTTAATGAAAATTTGTAGTTTTTATCTGTAAGCAATGCAAAGTCCTTCACTTTAATTCCGATTTAGCCGTCTTTCCCTTTGAAATAAGAATAGATGGTCATACACGATCCATTAAAGGTGGCCTTAGGTATATAGGTACAGCCAAAGGCTGTTCAAAAGGTTTTAGAAATCTTTTAGGACAAAGAAGAACCAATGCTCTCATATTCAGATATTGATACCGAAAATGAACAAGTCAACTGTGGTAAGGATCTCGAAAGGAGCATTTGCGGACGATGTGAGGGTAGCTGCAGAAAGTGAGAAAGATCCACAAAATAATATGGAAATCTGGAATAAAACACTTAAAAGCTATGGATTGATTCTGAACAAAGAGAAGACAAAAGTAATAAAGATAGGAGACAATCAGAAAATGAATATTGAAATAGAGGGAAGAAAATTAGAACAAGTTGACATCTTTGAGTAATTGGGCACTAAGATAAAAGATTCGGGAGACCAAGAAATGGAAATTAATCCAAGAATAAAAAAAAGCCATAAAGACGTATTATTTAATGAACAAGGGTTGAATAGGAAAAAGAGAAATTTCACGAAAAACCAAGATGAATGTATACAAGTGAATATTCAGACCAATAATCACTTTCGGGTGCGAATCATGGGTATTGACAAACAGGCAGAAAAGTAAACTTCAAGCCACTGGAATGAAATATTTAAGAAAAGTGAAAGGAATAACAAGAAGAGACAAGATCAGAAATAAGGTAATACGGGAAGAGCTAAACATCAAATGTTGATATCATTTATTAAAAAAAAAACAGCTGGGTGTGTGTAAAATTATTGCGCAACCCAACTTATTGAGAACTGGTTACAATGTGTAATTTGTGTATTTTGGGTACATAAAAACTCTACAGAATTCAAAAACATTTGCTTGAAATGAGACAATGAAAAAGAAAAGAGAAGAGATCCAGAAAACTAAAGAAATGGTGGAGTAAACTACAGATCTTCATCTCCTTACTATCATGGCCATTTCTCTCGGACACCTCGAGAAAAACGGCCAATCGACTTTTAGTTATGTTTTTATTTTTTATTTTATTTGATTAAAATTTGTTAATTACTTTGTGTTCTTTTATAATTAATTGATTAAAGACTGGTTTCAAATAGAAATTTCGAAAATAATACCACTAGTTGGATTTTTATAGTCTAAGGCCTTTCCTACGGTCTTACCCTATAAGAATTGATAAAATTTAAGATATGCAATATTGGTTTTAAAATATCGATATAGCTTTTTCTATATACTCTTGTTAATCTCCATCACCATATCCCATAACTTATTAGACAATTAATCGTCAGTACTAATAACAGTATCTGTTTTATCACTGAAATCTTACACACTCACTTAATATAGCGATAAAATACGAACAGACAGCTTTATATTTATTGTACATAAATTAAGTCAAAATCTCTCGGCACCTCGACCCCAATAGAGTACAGGTCCAAATTCGGAGGAGATGCAACATATATCTAAACTGATAGTTTCAGTTTATAAAACGCCCCGACACCTGAGCCTTTAATCAATTTCGCAAGTTGACTAAATATTAGTTCCACAACACTGACGGTGGAGAATTGTTTAGAATAGGGTTTAAATTTTTTCAAATTCGTTTTTTTTAACTATCGTAGAGTCATAATGAAAAAATACAGAGTAAATGCGACCTTTAACGTAATAGTGCCTAACTCATTCCTTGTGACTGCAGTTATTAACATCGAAAAGTTGGCAACAATGACAAACGCCTTTTTTAGATAGCCAGATCAGATAATAATGCTAAATGACGTTGGCAGATGACATATAACGTTAACATATGAGGTATGTCGTTAACAGATGATATATAACGCAAACCGATGACAAAAGAGGTAAACCAAAGTTGAAAAAAAAAGTTATCTGAGATTTAAATGAGAAACTAACCTTTTTTAAATCTATATTTCTAATACAAATAAATACATGACAATAATATTGCTACTATTGACGTTGGTAGATGACATTAAAATGGCGTATGACGTTGACAGTTGACAAATAAGGTAAGCAGATGACATTTAATGTAAGGTTATGTTAGATGAAGTTGGCAAAAAAAGTTGATACTGAGATTACATAACAACGAACTAACCTTTTTTGAAATTATATTTCTCATGGGGATAAATAAACTAACCTATTTTCTAGCAATAACTTAAAAGAAACATTCTGTTCCAATTATGTCATGTTAAAATTACGTAGGTTATTAAGTTTAACATAGAGAATAAAATCCTGGTAAATAGAATTCTTTGTATTGTTAGTCAGAAACGCTCGGCAACTCGACCCTCATAGGACACAGGTCCAAATTCGGAAAAGGTGCAATCGGTAATCAACATATATCTAAACTTGTAGTTTTAGTTTTGAAAACGCGTTTTACGCCCCTGTACATCACCTGAGCCTTATTTCTGTCTGTAATCAATTTCGCAGGTCGACTAAATCTTACTCCCTTAACACTGACAGCGGAATACTGTTTAGAAGAGGGATTCCATTTTTTTCAGATTCGTTTGGTAACTATAAACCATTTTTTTACCTATCTTGATTAAAGTCGTAATAAAAAAGTTAAAAGTAAATGCGACCTTCAACGTAATATTGCCTAAATCAATCCAAGTGACAGCAGTTACATCAAAAAGTTGTCAATAGTAACAAATGCTCTTTTAGAGGGTCAGATCAGATAATATTGCCGAAAGAAGTTGGCAATATTATAATATAAGACGTATGACGTTAACAGATGACGTATGACGTTCACAGATGACAAATTAGATTACAAGATGATAGGTAATGTGTTATTATGTTAAAGTTAAATGAACAGCTACCGAAGGCAAAAAAATGTGAATCTAAGATTTACAACAGAAACTAACCTCTCTACACACACGATAAATTTATCTATTTTCTAGCAATAACTTAATAAAATCCTTTCTGTTCCAATTATGTTGTTTAATATTAATATTATATGATTAAGTCTGTTTTTGTGAAAATAATAACACTACACAGCAATAAAACCCAGACAGATTTATATCTATTGTTAATTAAGTCATAAAGTCCAATAGAGCACAGTCCAAATTCGGAAAAGGTGCAATCCGTAACCAATACTTAGGTATAGTATAACTAGACCCACTTGGATAGGAATTATTTTTACGATTTTACTAGGGGAAACTCAAAAGAACGTCATTATATAAACGAACCTAGTAAAATACCTATTTAATGTTGCTTTTACCTTACCGACTCACACCTGTACACCCATGAAGAGAATTCTTGAAAATTCGAAAAGAGCGTTGACCACGCCTATTCAAGTGATTTTGGATAAACTATATATCTCTAAACTGATAGTTTCAGTTTCGAAAATGTGTTGATGCACACCATAAAACTTATTTCTGTCTCTAACCAATTTCGCAGGTCGTCTAAATTTTACTCCCAAAACAGTGACAGTAGAATAGTGTTTAAAACATGGTTTCCAATTTTTCAGTTTTGTTCGGTAA
The DNA here is from genome assembly GCA_964028335.1 of Altica lythri. Classification (NCBI taxonomy): domain Eukaryota; kingdom Metazoa; phylum Arthropoda; class Insecta; order Coleoptera; family Chrysomelidae; genus Altica; species Altica lythri. The sequence goes on from OZ034804.1 coordinate 55,082,859, forward strand.
AATTGTAAACCATTTTTTTAATTAAAATCGTAAGCCAGATTAGATAATATTGCTAAAAGACGTTGGCAGATGACATCTGACGTTAAGATATGACGTATGAACTTAAGAGATGACGTATGACATTGAGAAATGACAAATGTGGTCAGAAGATCACAGATAATGTAAGAGTATGTTAGATTAATAGCTACCTACCGAAGGCAAAAAAATGAATCTGAGATTTACAACAGTAACTAACACCTGTTTCAAATCTATTACATAATTAAGTTTTAACATTGAAAGTATATGTTTCTTTGAAAATAACAGAACGCTGTAGTGATAAAATACCAACAGACAGATTTATGTTTATTGTTAATTGAGTCAGAAACTCTCGGCACCTCGATCCCCAATAGGGACAGGTCCAAATTCGGAGGAGGTGCAATAGATAATCAACATATATCTAAACTAATAGTTTCAGTTTCGAAAACGCGTTTTACGCCACGATACACCACCTGAGCCTTATTTCTGTCTCTAATCAATTTCGCAGGTCGAACAAATCTTACCCTCACAACACTGACGTAGAAATAGGGGCTTACATTTTTTGCATTACTAGAATTGCTCGATAAGTATAAAGTATATTATTCCAAATTAGTAATTCCTTTCGAATAGGTTTATGAATATATTCCCTAGAATAAGGTAAAAATCTCATACCGGTAACTTTGAACCATTTTTTAACGTTGGAAACGTTAGATCTTAAAAATCGAGCAAATAAGGCATTAATTAGAAACCAATTTCTAAATTTTCGTTATTAATTCGTCTTGGTCTTCTAGTTTTGGTTTTGGTCTTGTGAAAAAGCAAGACCACACCAAGACTAATACTATCTTTAGGTTAGCTAGACCAGGAGCAAGATTAAATCAACATCAAGACCAATACAAAGACTGATTATGCAGGACCAAGAACCAAGACCAAAAAACGCAAGTCTCAACCGAAAATCTTACTTACAGCGCTGAGATGAGATAATCTATTTCCATTTTTTTTTTTTTATATTCTCACGGACTTTTTTTTCGCTAAAAGCTCAATTTATACGTTGAAAAAAAGAGTAGATTTTTACATTTTAATTGCTCTTAACAATTAAAGATAAGTTTTATTATAATAAAATATTTGGTTAGATATATGTTATAATACATTGTAAATTATTTTATATTTAAAATTATGACTATTTAAAACAAATAAGACACAAAATGAGCAAGATCAAGATTTGATAAGCAAGACCAAGACCAAATAAGCAAGTCTAATGCCAAGACCAAAACAAGACATATTTGAGCAAGACAAGGACTAAGACTGAATCAGCAAAACCAAGACCAAGATTTTTTAAATCTTGGTCTTGGTCTTGCTTTGCTCAACAGTAATTCACACCAATTACGAAAAATACTTTCTTTTATATCAAGTCGGTTAGTTTTGCCGTAATATCCGTTATATAATAGTTTGCCTTAGTTTTAATTAATTAATGAATAACTTTATTAGAATCCTTAAACATACCTATTTGCTGCTTGGTAGATTGCAATAATAATACTTATAGTTCTGATTTGATTTCGGTTAGTATTGACACTATTGAAAACTTAATTTTTCCCAGTGTCTCACTAGACGTTCAGTAGATCACTCTATACTGCCATTGTAGGTCTATTAAAATCATTTTGATAAAAAAAATTGCTCCCATATCTCGCTATGTCTGCATAAGTAGTTTACCAAACAATCTTTGTATGTATTTTTTTTTTTAATTTGATAACATAACATTTTTATAACTGCGGTGACCAAAGTTACGTAATTACCTAATAGTGATGATGCTAGGATAAGGTATCTGCTCGCTTAGTTTTAAAACTACCAAATAATTTTGACAAGGGAATATTTTCCAGAAACGAAGAGTTTCTTTGACTTTCGAGTTTTCCTAATCTGTTCACAAGAAATTATGAAGAAGTAATTTGCCCAGCTCTTTTAATGGAATAAAAGATAAAATCTCCTTAAAAAAAGTAATTGTCCAATTGATTCATATTAAGTCGTCTCTCTTATATAAGAAACTTTATTCTTGTAATTATTTTTATTCATCCGCCACTGTTGCTTAGAATTCAGTCCTTGCCCCCATTGGCTGCCTCCGCTGCTGCTGCTGCTGTTTCTTCTTTCGTAATTTAGTTAATGGTTCCCTGCAGCGCCCTCCCCGGACATAAGTCTCCTCTTACAAGAAATAATGGCCGACTGTCACGCTTTCAACCCTGTAGGATGCCTGCTGTTGCACCCCGTAGGGCTGAAGTCGATGGAGCCCTTCCAACCCCTCTCGCGGACGAACGTTCTCCGCTAAAGAATAAGACAAGAACTCGTTTTTAGAATGGGTTTTGAATATTGAGATGTTATTATAGAAGACAGATTAAAACTGGATTTAAATTCCTCTTTGTGAAATATTATGAGCTGGTATTGATGTGTTTAAAATTAATTCAATAAAACTTTATAATTATAAGTAAACAATACAATTCTGGGTTAAAATGGATCTCTTTTTCATAGAAATTTTAGAGAGCGTCAATGGTCAATTTTCCTACTGTCAACTGTCAGTGCCATCTGCAAACGTCAGTTGTCGTAGTTCTCAACAGTAAGATGTTCCTTACTGCTGTTAATGTTCGTTTGAATTAATGACTTTTTTCGGTTTTATAATATTTTTCAAGTTATACTTCTATTCATGCACTCCGTCGAAAAGATTTGTGTACAGTTAAATGGGAAAAATAATTACATATGTAATGGTGTGAGTAAGAGAGAGACAGAAACACTTATTTTATAATGTAAAAATGGAAATTGCATTTCTGCATTCGAAAAGTACATTTCGAACAGACAATAGAGAGAAAACTTACAACTCGGTAGGTAAGTATTGCTGAAAATGGGTTCAATTTATATACTCGGGGTTTTTGGAGTCGCTGAACACGAATATCACGATTCCGAATGTCTCCGCGGCACTTGGTGTCTAGGGTATTTAGTATTTACCTCTTCTCCTGGCGTTTTATGTAAATTCTGTACGAAATCAGTGCACACTTGGTACTCGGTGGTTTTTTAAGTCGCTAAATACGATTATAATAATGGCGATGGTGTCCGAAACACCTGGTGCTTAAGACGGACCTCGTCTCCAGAAATTTTATGCAAATTCGATACAAAAAGAGTGTGCACACGGTACTAGGAGGTTTTTGGGGTCGCTTACCACGACTATCATATAATGAGTTTGCTAAATCATTCGCATACAAATAAAATTATTGATGTAATACCGGTAGTACGTTTTGAAATATTTAACAGTATACATAAAGGTAGGTAGACAGTTAATATTTATTATTATATTTTAACTTTTCATTCGACGTCTTATTAGTAGGTACCACACCTAACAAGAATATTATTTTGCAGCAAACAAAATTTACATATAGTTAAGAAATTAGATATATAATTAAAACAGCAACTGGAAACTGCTTTTAATTTCAAAGAAACAAATATTCTCTATGTTTAAACCCATAATAACACTTAGAATGCAGTTAATTTTAACATTAAATAACATTGTTTTTATTTAGTTATAGGTTATAGTTAAAAAACAGGGTAGTTTCCTCATGTATATATTTATAAGAAATATTGTTACAAAACAGTTTCTCATATAAATCTCGGTATAAAAAGCCTGACGGTAGCTTTTATCAATGTTATACGTCATCTATCAAGGACACACATCATCTGCCATCGTATTATGTAATCTGTTAACGTCTTACGTCATCTGTCAACGTTTTATGTCAGCTCTCAAAGTCATATATTATCTGTAAACGTCATTTGTCACTGTTATAAACTTTATGATATCATAAACTAAAAATTTTTGGGATTGTTTAAGGATTCACATTTTTTTGCATTCAGATTCCGATTTTTTTGGGCTTGCCGAAAACAAATATGATATTAAAATTGATCTCCGGAGTATCTGGTGCCCAGGATACTTACTGTTTTCTTTATCTCCTACAGGTTTGGCACTAAATTTAGGAAAATATTTTTTGATTTCAATATATTCAATGAAACTGTAGTAAATGACGTAAAGGTTACTGTGTTTAGCACTAGATACTTAGTAGATAATTTTTGAAATTATATACGTTCTCCTTGAGCCAAAACCATCTATAGGATTGAGTTTTGACTAATTGTTTAATGAATTTACCGAAAACTCATGGAAATGAGGTAAATAGTGCAACAGGTACTCCAGAGATCACTTTCAATATAATATTTAATTTTAACCTGCCCAAAAACCACAGGTATTTAGTTTTGACTAATTGATCTTTAATGATATTACCGAAAACTCCAGGAGGCGAGGTAAACACTAAGTATCCTGTGCACCAGCTACTCCGGCAAACACTTCCAAAGTCATATTCATTTTCAGCGAGTCCAAAAATAACCGAGTATTGGGTTTTGACTAATTTCACAACGATATTACCAAAAACTTCAGGAGGCAATGAAAACAGAAGGCATCCAGGACACCAGGTACTCCATAGATTCCCTGCCGGACAATTGTCCGAAAACAATTTCCCGAAAGACAATTTTCCGAAAGACAATTCCCCGAATGCAATTGCCCGAATGGAAAATTGCCCGAATGGACAATTGCCCGAAATGCAATTGACCGAAAGAATCATTTCCCGAATGGACAATTGCCCGAATAACAATTGCCCGAAAAGACAGTTGACCGAAAATATTGTTTATTTTTATATTCTTATACTAACATAGGAATTTTTATAGGGCTTTATATACATTTAGAAATAGACTGAATAAAGATGTGCTACCTATAGAAATCCAGTCAGTTGTGGATTATTTTGAGGATACCTGGATTGGGCGTCCACAAAGAGGTAGGCAACGTCGTTTGCCTTTATTTCCCCATGATCTGTGGAATTGTTATAATGGTGTTCAAGAAACACTGGCGAAAACAAACAATTCCATAGAAGAGTGGCATCGAGGATTTCAGCAACAGATTTCCGCAGATCACCCAAACATTTGGAGATTTATTAAAGCTATTCAGCTGGAGCAGAGCTTACATGAGTTACAAATCAAACAATATATAGGAGGCTTAGAGGGCCCTCCCACACGTAAAAAATACAGAGATTGTGCTGAACGAATTGCTAGTCTTGTAAATAATTACGATCCTGCGAACACATACGACTTTCTACAAGGTATAGCACATAATTGGAGTTATTAACATTTAGAAAGTTTAATATAATTTAAAAAAAAAAACAAAAAACAAAAATAAAAAAATTACAAAAAAACAAAAAAAATGTAAAAAGATATGACAATTTCGATGAAAATTTATTCCAAGTTTTAAACACGCCAGCAACATGCTGCCAGTCCTAAGCCTGAATAAACTGTGAAGGAAAAATGGAATAATTCGAACCTGGAGCTCTCGGATTTAAAATATTAATAATTAAATATATTTTCGGTCAACTATCTTTTCGGGCAATTGTTATTCGAGCAATTGTCCATTCGAGAAATGGTTCTTTCGGTCAATTATATTTCGGGCAATTGTCCATTCGGGCAATTGTTCATTCGGGCAATTGTATTCGGGGAATTGTCTTTCGGGAAATTGTTTTCGGGCAATTGCCCTCGATCCAAAGACCTACCCCAGAAACCCCTGAGTAACAAAATGGAAATCATTTCAATTCAACCAATAAGTAAAGTGGTTTGTTTAAGATGCACTTATAAAATGCATTTTTTTGCACAAATACAGTTTTCCAATATTACATGATCGCATAAGATCACATAGTTTCCTGATGCTCTCACGAATCCAATGCAAAATCGTCTTGCCTTTAAATTTTATTAATAAATAAACAAAAATTATAAAACTAAAAAAGTCAATTATTTAAAAAAAACTGAAAAAAACGAACAAAAGTAAAAACATTGAAATAACGAAAGAATCTTAGAAATTTAAAGATTCATAAAAAAACATTCTAAAAAAACCTTCAATTCTCATATTTGAAATAAATTGATTTTAAAACGATACAGACGAATGTAAGTGTTTAACATTCTCATATTATCTCATCAAACTATTTATTTCGTGTGAACTTTGCTAGAAAACGAACCTAGACAAAGACACAAAAATCCCCATATTTATATCATCATTGTCTTTATAATTAGAATTCATTTAGCGTGACTAAAATACTCGTGATATTTTTGTAAAGTTCGGTTACTCCTACTCCTTATTTATGTTTTCTGAATGAATGCATCGAAAATTAACCACTTTCCGGTTACGCCTGCATAGGAAATTTTAACATGTTTTTAATATTTATTGTTGTCTGTTAATTAGTTTCATAGACATGCTTGAATAATAAAACATTTTGAATTAAAATTTTTAAATATGAGAATAAATTAGGATTAAATATTTAATAAAAATAATTGTTTAAATATTATTTAAGAAATTGCTCAATTACCCGATATTTTTATTGTTTCTTCTTTCCATGATCAATTGAAAACAAAACTAGAGAGTTTATGAAGAAAATTGTAGAGTAATCAAAGTAAAAGAGCTTTTTTCTCTAACAAAAAGACGTCATTTTGTAATAAAATACTTTTAGCGAAAATGTGATTTCGTTTGAGAGAAATTCTAAAAATGTTAAGTTTCATCACTAGTGATGAAAGTTATATTTTAAACCAATTTATATTTGGTTGACTGGTTTCATTAGTTTCTCGTTAACTTTTTAGACTTGTCATTTTGTACTGAAACTATTTTTAATTTTTTTCCATTTATTATATTTGTTTTTCATTTTCTTATGATTTTTTTACTATTTTCTTTATGTCTTTTTATCTAATTATTTCATTTTTTTTTCGATTTTTTTAAGCTATGCTTCTTCTCGGACGTCGCGGTGGAAGATCGAAAAAGAGATGTGTTATTCGCGATTGCGTTCAGTAAATAACGGTATTCCTAGATGTTAGTAGGTGGAAATACCGTTGAGTGGAAGACAGAGGTCAAATATCTAGGGCTAATCCTAGATAATAGGTTACTCTGGAACAAACACGAAAACGAAATAATACAGAAAGCTACAAAAGCCCTTATGGTGTGCAGAAACATTGCTGGGAAAAATTGGGGCTGTAACCCAAAAACATTGCAATGGATGTACTCAGCAATAGTAAGACCTATCATCACATATGGGGCAGTAGCTTGGGGCACGAGAGCTAATCTGATCACTACGAGGACAAACCTCTTAAAGATTCAGAGACTAGCCTGTGCATATATCACTGGAGCAATGAGAACATGTCCCACTGCTGCAATGGAAGTAATACTAAATCTCTCACCACTGCATATTCAAGTAGAAAATGCTAGGAAGAAAACAATATATAGAATGATCAAAAAAGGAATAATCAAGGAAAAATCTCGATCACTCCAATTTGATCAAACTTGGGAAATGCCCCAAGATGACATGCCAAAGAAATTTAACTTTGTAAGGAAATTTACCACTAAACTGGGAAGCAAATCTGAATGGGACGAAAACACCATATTGGGGCTAACCCAAAACGCCATAAAATGGTACACGGACGGCTCCAAGACAGATAAAGGAACAGGAGCAGGGGTGTTTGGACCTAGAACCAAATACTCAGAAAGCTTGGGTACGTACCCAAGCATCTTTCAAACGCAAATTCGTGCCATCGAAAGATGTATAGAATTTAACATTGAAAGGAACTATCGTAGACAGAAGATTGTAATCATGTCAGATAGTCAAGCAGCCATCAAAGCTCTGAACTCAGATACAATCAATTCAAAGATGGTCTGGGAATGCCTAGGCAAATTAAATGAACTAGGACAGAATAACACTGTTACCCTCCTATGGGTTCCAGGACACGTAGGAATAGAAGGAAATGAAACAGCAGACAAGCTGGCAAAAAAAGGAGCTGAAACCCCATACCTGGGACCAGAACCATCCTGTGGGATCAGCAGTAGTACAATCTTAGAAAAACTAAAGAAAAAAATGGATAGCGAAAAATCCAAGTACTGGAATGATCTAGAAGGACTAAGACAATCGAAGACGCTCCTGGAAAACTATAACCAGAAGAGATCTCACAGCTGTCTTAACCTCAGTAAGAAAAACCTCCGAATTATAACAGGAATACTAACCGGTCACTGTCGATTAAGAGGACATATGAAGAAACTAGGATTAGTAGATGAAGCAAACTGCAGATTCTGTGAGCTAGAGGATGAAACCTCAATACACATACTTTCAGAATGCATGGCATTAAGTAATTCTAGGGTCAAATACCTAGGGTCATACGAAATACAAAGGGAAGAACTACCTAATTTAAAACCCAATGATATCCTAAACTTTCTAAGGAAGATAGGACTAGAAGAGCTGCTATAAGTCTGAGGAATCATCAGAAATATAGCAAGAAAAGGGGGACACAATAGATCTTATAGGTCGCAGGTGTATCTGTCACCCCTAACACCATACATACATACATACATACATAGATATTAGTAGGTATAAATCACAGTAGTTCCAATTCAAATACAGAATCTAATATCAATGGTGACAGGAAAATATGACTTACCCCAAAATAAATGTAAACAAACTGCAGATGTACAAATTAATCTTATAAGAAGAAAATTAAAAAGAAAGACAAACAATATAGTAAAGGAAATTATACAGAAGACGAAGAACGTATATACCTAAGATTTAATGAAAGAAGAAATGGAATGGTATTTGTTAAAGTTCAAATTTTGAGTGTCACAAAGTTCCAGCCATTTTGTGGATAAAAGGGTAAAGGAAAAAAATCCAGAATTTTGAAAATTGGAAGAAAAATCTTTCCTATACAGTAAATAACGATACATAGGTCTGAATCAATTTAAGGGTTTCCAAAGACTTCTTTTAATGAGATAAGAGAATAATTAATTCGTTAAACAACATAATAAATGAGTATAATTTGTGGAGTTTTACTTTGACTCCCTTAACTACTTGTTTGGGGGAGACTGGTAATACTCTTAAAAGGTAACCTACTACTCAGTGACCTAGTTGGTGAAATAACACCCTTTAGGACGTTTTAACGTTACAACCGATAGTTTCTAGCAATAAAAACAAAAGGGGAAAATTATTGGGCATGTACGCAAAAAGGATCAATAAGGCCACGAGTAGGAATGGTAACCGCACACATGCATGTTTCTGGCTCATTAGCCGTCATCAGTGCGGCATAACCAAGTAGGGTATTGCTCTTGGCTAGCAAAAGTGTTGGGTACTTGGGAGCAAAGGATGTTGGGGAAACATGTGTAAAGAAACATAAAAACATAAAACCCAACACTTTTGCTAGCCAAGTGCAATACCCTACTTGGTTATGCCGCACACTGATGACGGCTAATGAGCCAGAAACATGCATGTCTGCGGTTACCATTCCTACTCGTGGCCTTATTGATCCTTTTTGCGTACATGCCCAATAATTTTCCCCTTTTGTTTATATTAATACGCATTTTCTTGGCACTTTGTTTCTAGCAATATTAACTAATTTTTATTATAATAGGAGTAAAAAAATAAATATTTAAATTAAAACTAACTTACTTATATCAACTCGTGATCGTACACAAAAATTTTCTTAAATTTTTTAGAATATTACTAACGTAAACTAAACTAACAACTGACCAGTTTTTGAATAAAAAAGCATAAAATAACCCAACCTTGTAAATCTTTTGCAATATTTTCAAAGTAAATTCCGCAATAAACCCTTTGTTAAAAAGAGTAAAACGGCTGAAGGTAAGTAGGGTTGTAAAAAACATCGAGACAATAAAAAAATAAAAATATGTCCTTAGGTAAAAAAGGATGATACCCATTTAGTCTGCAATAAATATTAGTCACAGAAAATATTTTTTATGTTTATTCTTTGATAATTTTTGCAGAACAACCGCAGGGTTATTTATACCTAGCAAGGTTGTGTTTGTAGAATAAATGGTTAAAAAATTTGCACGATGAATTGTTATTGGGGTAATAAAATCTGGTTATTCAAGAGGATACTAGGAATATAACTGTTTCCTTGTGAACGAGTCGCAAATTTAAAAGGATTATAGTAAATAATTGCTTTAAAATTTGCAGGTAAAAAATGTTAATACTTCCTAATGTGAATATTGTTAATCGTTTTCTGGAAAAAAATATCGCACTACTTAATTTTAAAAGTTTATTTATGTATTTTAAATCGACGATAAATAAATGTTTGTTTTTTTATTATCTATCGTATAAAAAATAGTTTATATTACTAAAAACTAACGGTTTAAGCGGCACATTAACCACTATTTATTTCGCTATTGTATATAAGATTTTCTCCCAGTTTGGGGGCAGCACTCGCAGCTCAGCGATTTAATATATTTCAATTAATGTTCTATACTATATTTTACTTAATTTAAGAGTCATTTTTACAAGTAATAAATGTTCAATCTTTTTCTTAAGTAATTCTTAAATGTCAATAAATAGTTTGAGAAAAGTTCGTGATTGGAAAAGGAACCCAGTGCAGCATACTGGAAGAAGAACTCAGTGCAGCCTACTGGAAAAACACTAAACCAAAAACAAAAAAAAGGTTAATAAGTCTCTAAATTACTCTTAGAGCTTTAGAAACCTAAACTCAGAGTAATCACACGAATTCTTACAGGATACTCTGAGGTACCACCTCTGTAAAATGGGCATAGTGGACAGTCAAACGTGCAAGTTCTGATGTGAGTGTTCAGATAAAACGGCTTGACATATATTATTTTTATTTGTAACTGCAGAGTAATTGTAGTAAAGGATCTGTGACAGTTCAATCTTTATAAGAAATTTAAATTTCATTCTGGTAATTTTTGGACCCAACGGACATGAGCAGTAGTGGGTCTTTTGTCGTCGTAAAGTAGATGAGTTGTGGAATGAGCTGTCAAAACCACCATATAGAAAATTTCGAAAGTTAACAGCCTTAAACAGCTTTAGACAACCTTTAAACCGCTTCAGACAGGTCTATAGACAGCTTTTAACAGCTTTAGACACCTTTTAAACAGCTTTAGACAGCTTTTAAACAGCTTTAGACAGCTTTTAAACAGCTTTAGACAGCTCACACCAACACTTCCACTGATATAAGATATTGTGTGACGTTACGTTGTAAAGAAGGTGGCTGATAGGCTGAGCTGTCTAAAGCTGCTTAAAAGCTGTCTAAAACTGTTTTTAGAGCTGCTTAAACCTGTTAATTGCTGTTTAAAGCTGTCTAAAGCTGTTTACAGACCTGTCTAGAACTATCTAAAACTATTTTTGGAGCTGTTTAAACCTGTTAAATGCTATTTATAGACCTATTTAAAGCTGTTTGAAAGCTGTTAACTTTTGACACTTTCAATACGAGAATACGGTCTTTTTGACAACTCATCTCACCAAAAACTACCAGAATGGTGCTCGGAATCTAATTTTCGTTTGGTTTATCAATAAGATGCACTTGCAATAGTGCACATTTTATCCTACATGTCTTAAACGACTAACACGATATTTTCTGGTGAGAAGAGGTCCGAAAGCAGATTTTCTTTACCTCGAATTGGCTAAGTTGAGATGGCTTCTAACTGTACCTACTATTAGAAATATCGACATAGCGTATTTCTCTAAACAATTGATTTGCGCTACGGCTGGTGGAAGTTCTGTTCCAAAAAATCATTATATCTTAAAAAAGTAATTTTTCCAGTTATCTGAGAATGTGGCAATGTTCTGTTGATCATTGTGCTCATAACATGGGCCACGTAACGGTAAGTTCTATCTGTTCGAAGTCATTGCTTTATTTTTAGGCTTTTTCTATCCATGTTGAATAGAAAAAAGGATTATAACTACTTACAACTTCATCATTACATATAATCATTTAATGATTTATTAGTCATTGAGTCTCTTGTAACATATTTATAAATACATAATTTTAAAATGTTTTTTAAAACGTTTTATTTTGTATTTAAAATCCAAAATATGTTACTATATATTTTTGTTTTTCAGGCAAAGAAGATATAAATTATGCATCCAGATTTAGTTCAGCTTCTCAATAACTTACACCAGAAATTAGAGGAAGAAGGACAGTAAGTAGCAATTTACTTTTCAAACTATCAAAATACGTCTTTTTTAAAATCTACCGATTCGACTATTAGTATTGTTTGAAAACGATTTTCATGCCTTCCAACCATATTCTGCTAGTAAATGCGATTGTAAATCTTTTCCAGATAAACCTTTATTCAACGAAGTTCATAAAACGACATTGTAGTGAAATGTGAAGTCATAAAAGTCCAATCGATGCTATTTAATCCATTTAAACCCATTAGCTGAATTCTACATTGAAGCACTTTTAACATTAATTAGAAAGAAAATATACGGTATTGGATTGGTACCTATACAATTTTAAATCAATGTTCAATATATTAAAAAATATATTTTTAAAATATTCACTCTTAAATCATCTATAAAAAAAAGGGTGTGGCAGTCAGTGGGACTGCCGGCAGAAGTTATACTTCTATGCACTGTTAACTAATAAAACTTAATAATAACTACAAACACAGGCACGTAGAAATAATTTTTTTTTTAAATTAACTGTATTCAATTAAATAAATACTTAGAAAAATAAGACCAGTTGATGTGTGTCCTTACTTCAAATACGAAAACCAAACAGTAAAACGATCAATGTACAAAAAGAGTGTTTACCCACGGCTCATAAGTAAATTGCGTATTTTTTAACCTATAACTCTGTCAGTAAGTGTCAAATTATTGAGGAGTTGTGTTATAGTTTCATTTACTAAACTAGTGAAGTAAGTAAATAGAAACCTGTATTATTATGCTGGTTACCTACAGTTTTCATAAAATTAAACTAACATTTGACATTTCTCAGACAGGACCGTTTGCGAAATCAAATATTTTTGACAACTTATGCCAAAATTTAAATTTTATATTTGTTATTTTTAGTTTTATAAAAAACCATGTGGTAAGTCGTGGGTAAAGCATAGTACTTCACTCGAGGAACAAATTGCATATTTAGCTCGTTTCTTTAGCCTCTTCGCTCGCAAGCTCATGGGCCAAACACACTCGCTGTAATATGCAATTTACTCCACTCGTAAAGTAATATACTATTACAAAACCCGATTTGCTTACCGTGGGCTATTACAGATTTTAAAACACTAGAAAACAATGCAAAACATTTTCTAACAACATATAGGTACACACTTTTACAAAATTTTAACGCACTTTGAACTGCACTTTTCAGTAACTTTGCAAGAACAGGTTTTAACTCACACGCATATCTTCGACTCAAAAGCATAGTGAAGGATATAATGCAACCATGTGACGGTATTTTAAAATACAATACAATACTCATTACTAAATATTATTATTAATATAAAATACTAAACTTAATATGTATACTTACTGGACAGAATTATAAAATAATATGTCAAACATAATGCGATACGTCAATGTAATACAATAACAACAGCTCAGACTGTTTGTTGTATATCTATTTCTTTTCAATGCAATGAATGTTAAAACGGTATTCAAAGGACTTATAGTGATGACTAATAACATGTAGTAAATATTTCATCTTTGTTTTTACCGAACAATATACCTTATATGTGATTCTGTCTCTCTCTTACTCACACCATTACATATGTAATGATTTTTCCCATTTAGCTACACACTAATTCATTCCACAGAGTGTCCGAATAGCAGTATAACTTCAAAAATTAAACTGAAATTAAAAAAAAATTATAGACCAGTAAGTTTCAAAATAAAATTTAAAATTCAGATTAAAAAAAAACAATACCTATAGAGAAGATGAAATACTATTGTGACAGAAAGTTACTAATGAGTCAAACGAAACGAGGATTACCAACGTTACTTTCAGTATATGTGTTAAAAAAATTAATATTTATGAGAAAATTCATTATTAAAATACCCTCATAACACAAAGTTACTAAATGAGCAAGCAACGCAAGGAATACCAAAGTTTATTGCTTCCAAATGGGTTTTTTGTGTACGTGATACACGAATTTAACAAAAATTAAGTAAAATCCAATTAAGATAACGAGATTGTGACAGACTACATAAAATCGTTGCGTTATGAGTTTGAGTATTGTGTTTTTAGTTTTGCATATAGCGATAAACACAAAAAAAAACACTTACAGTACTCACTTTGGCATACGTTCAAACCAATTGGTAAAACAGTTATTCCAGTCTTCAGTTGACTCCTGCAAAATCGCTAATTTAAAGGCATCGATGGCTTCTTTTGGCGACTGGAGTCGCTGGACACGCATTTAATTCTTGATCTTTGGGAACGTGAAGAAGTCTTTGGGACTATACGGTGGATTGTCTAACAATTCGATGTTTTAAACTTCCAAAAACTCGATTGTCTTTGGGCAGTGTGAGCACTTGCATTGTCCTGATGTAGGATGATTCGCCATCGTGTGTTGCTTTGTCGGAGTTTTGCGATAACTTCTGGTAAATAGGTAAATAAATTTTATATACCAATCGGAAGTAACCGTTCTTTGAACTTCCAAAACATAAGCAGATTTTGACACGTTGCGACCATTTTCTTTGTGAAACTTCGAAACGGTTCACTTTTGTTAGTTTTTCCTCATCGTGAAACACCCATACAGTGGATTGCCCTTTATTCTCAAGTTCGTAGGATCAAATCCTAGATTCATCACAACTAGCAATACTATAAACGTTTGTTGAGCTTCCTTTGCTGATTGTTTGAATCGAAGGATACCTCTTTCTCCCGGTATGTTAAACTGCGGCAATCGTTAATTAGCTGACGAACCGCATCAATGTTTTACTGTGTGACTACAGTGGATTGGCCTTTATTCTCAGGTTCGTATTATCAAATCCTAGATTCATCACCACTAGCAATACTATAACCGTTTGTTGAGCTTCCTTTGCTGATTTTTTGAATCGAGGATTCTTCTTATTATAACGGAAGCCACTACGTTGAAATTTGCAATACCAGCGGGAAATAGTTAACTGGTGTGGTGCTTCATTCCCAAACACAAAAACAAATTCAGTGAGACATTGCTGTTCGGATAATACTCTCTTAAAATTGGTAAAAATTATTGCTCGAAATGTTCTCGGATAAGATTTTTCGACTGACTTGCTAAACTGTAAATGTGTCAACAGAAGATTGAGGGTGGATTTGTGTTTAAAGATTCTATTGGTGGAGCATTCTAAACGGCTATATGCAAAACTAAAAAGACAACCCTGCATAAAGTCTAGTGATTACTTTCGGCTATTTTTTACCTATACGGTGTAAAAACCATTCTAAAAATGATTTTATCTACTCTACCTCATATTATGTATCAATTTTTAGTTCGTGAAAGCTGTCATTATAGACAGCAGTGCGTGAAGGATTGAAAGTGTGCGTGAAGTAACAATGTATTTTAAATGGGATTTACTTTTTCGCACTGTTTTTGACACACCTTCATATAATCAAATATCCTTAGCATTCGAGTTGCCATGATGTTGCTATGAAAGCATTAGTTTTGTTAGTATCTTGTAAATGAATTGAAAATAAATTGCTTCCTTGGAATTATTTTTTATATTATCGTAGATAAAATATTGTATGAAACTGTGCGTGAAGTGCTTTTTGCGCACTTACGCGATATATAGCACTCGCTTCGCTCGTGCTCTTAACATCGCGTGCGTGCGCAAAAAGCATACTTCACGAACTGTTTCATAAATAACTATTAAAAAAATACTATTCAGTAAACCTACAATTATAAACTCCTACTGTCCGGGAAGGCCATCTAGACAGGTTAGCGTTTCCCTACGCTGATTCTTATCCACCAGAACGTGGTCTTCTTAGGGTGATAATTTCATTGGCACACTTTCGTTTTGTTTACTTTCACAACTGCTGTGACTTTTTTAGTTCCGATTACTGTAATATTTCTGGTATGATCTCATTAGTAACTTTAAATTAAGTTACTGATCCTCTCTCATGGAAGAGGAAAAGTCGCATAAATGATTTCTTTTACGATACAAAAAAATTTAATACCATAACCTTCTTTTTATGCCAGTCTAAATAATGGAACAGATGAACTAAGCGTCTTTAAGTCAATTATTTATTTTATGTCACATTGAGAAGTTAGTCATAGGTTTCTAAAGCTATTATGAGACGTTTTGGTGAACGAAGTGAACGTAGATGAAGTAACTAGAAAAGCGCACAAGAAAAAGAGCACGTATACCACAGTTCATCGCATGACCGGATTATTATTACATACAAGTACCTATACTTATTCACGTAATAGTCCAATCGAGATAACATATATTTTTTTAAATTCACGAAAAATTAATTCGCGTATGAAACCAATTGGAAAAGGTAACTTGGGGTACAATAAATAACAGAAAATTCACCCAACTACGTAACCTTGGAAATCTGGATTTGGGGGGGGGTTAAAGGGGGTAAACTCGTATTATTACAAATTTTGGCGAAAGTTGGCGTCACAGAAAAAAATTTCCAACAGGAAAGTTGTACATCATTGAAAAATGTATAACTTTTGCTTGAAAGTTTTTTTCACATAACCTCAAAATTCTCGCGAATAATGGAAAAACCATTTTTTTGTCGTTTTTTAGTTTTTTATTTTTTATTTCTACAAAAATGATTTTATTTTGACGAAACTTGGTGAAGGTATACCTTTATATATCTTAAATGACTACAAATTTTTTCAGATAAAAAAATCCAAAGGTTTTTAAAATATTAATTTTTTTCGCAAAAAAAAATTTTTTTTTAAATGAAATCATAGGTTTAGGGATTTATTGTACATACTTCTTTCGGGTCTCATTTTTTTGGTTTTGACATGTACTTTTTTATAAAATATGAAAAAAAATAGTTCACATTTAAAAATATGTTCAAAAATGGGAAAAACTGAAAAAATGACTTTGCAACACTAAATTTTTTAATAAATGTTGATATTTTGTTTAAATTTTCAAAAATATTGCAAAACTGATAATACTATTAAATTCTACGGAAAAAAATACGATAAAAAATGTGTTTCTTTATATGATCAATTTTTTTGAATTAACGGTATTACCATAAACGCTGACGTATAATAAAGAAAACTCAATTTTAATAAGTATAAATAAGAATACAAAATTTTGTTTACTTAAAATCCACTTTATTTTGGTATTTTTACAATTGTACAAATTATTTTTGTTCATTAATTCGGTAATAAACTTTTTTTTTAATTATTTTATTTCTCAAACATTTTACATATTAAAAAATAATAAGCAAATTACAAAAACAAAAGGAAATAATACTTCTTACAATAAATATGATGGCAAATAATTTTTTTCTACAATAACCTAGGTTTTTTTGGCAATACATAATCTTCTTCATGGTCCGAACCTTCGTTACACACGATTGCCTCGGGATCTTCACGTGTGTCTTCATTATCACTAAATTCTTCTGGTAACTTATTTTCCATACCTACGCAGAGAAGTGGTTGCTCGTTGTCATTAAAATTATCTTCTAATTCGTCTAAATCTTGAGAAATTTTTTCAACGTTAGAACAATTGTCCGAACCTTTTATAAAAAAGTACATGTCAAAACCAAAAAAATGAGACCCGAAAGAAGTATGTACAATAAATCCCTAAACCTATGATTTCATTTAAAAAAAAATTTTTTTTGCGAAAAAAATTAATATTTTAAAAACCTTTGGATTTTTTTATCTGAAAAAAATTGTAGTCATTTAAGATATATAAAGGTATACTTTCACAAACTTTCGTCAAAATAAAATCATTTTTGTAGAAATGAAAAATTAAAAATTAAAAAACGGCTAAAAAACCTGTTTTTTCATTTTTCGCGTGAATTTTGAGGTTATGTGAAAAAAACTTTTAAATGAAAGTTATAGATTTTTTAATGATGTACAACTTTTCTATTGGACATTTTTCTCTGTGACATCAACTTTTGACACTATTGGTAATAATACGTTTATTTACACTTATGAAAAGTGCAACATGCTTCTTTACTCAACGTAAAGATTCCGTATAAACAATTATTTACTATCATAATATGTATGTATGTATATAAACTTACTTAATCAAATCATAATGAATGTGGATGTCTCGTCATTTTTTCATTTTTGTCATTTTTCTGGCGCTTATAATATCCCCTTTGACGTTCACAATTTATTTTTCTTTTTAGCTCTTTAAGTCTATAAAACGAAAATAGCTAGGTATAAATAATAGGTATAAATAAGGCACTATAGATATAGGTATTATCATCAGCCATTTTTATTCCAATGTCAATCAATTTACGTGTCAGACCATAGACAACTTAAAGAGACACGTGCAATCGTATTTTTTGGTAAAAATGGGAACTAAACTAGCTGGTAGTGCGAAAAGCGAAAAAGCACTTATAACGGTATAGTAACAGAGTAAGTACTATTAGCGGTTTTAGTTTAAAATAAATGTAAGGTACTTTAAGCATAAAAAGGGTGTAAAAGTAAAATTTTAAACAAAAACATGGTGCGCTGATGTCGGAACTTGTTGCCAACTTTATATTAACCATCAACACATCTGTTCTATTATCTCTAGTTTTGTGGTTGACATTGGACTAAACATGGCTGACGATAATACCTATGTTTATAGTGCCTTAGTATAAATAGTGTAATTACACACCAAAAATAAAATTTATGCATATAGAGTACCTACCTATTCACTCATTTTCAATCAATATTTTTTCATCACTTTCTTCATTAATAAATCCACATTGTTTATTCATATTTAATACAAACACTTTATACACAAAAAACTATTTATACAATGTATTTCGATTGACAAGATGATCAGCTGTCAATTCATACAATTACAGATTTAATTTTATTTCATATAGGAGGCAAAATCGCATGAGCGCCGCTAGGATTATTTTCAGGGGGTGCATCTGCATCTACACACTATTATGATCTAATATATATATAGAATGTAGAATGATTTGGACAGCAACCGCGACGCCTTTAGTTTTTATTCAAACAATAATTTAATAAAAAAATTAAAAAAATATATAATTTTCTGGTAAATTCAGGTATTTTCTTTCATAGCAGGGGGGTGCAAGCGCACCCTCTTGCACCCTGCTGCCGGCGCCCATGCAAAATCGTGTCAGTATTAGGTTTTGTTTCCGGTTTCTGTTATTAGAATGACGTCACGTCCGTTAGAATAACTTTTTTACTCCTAGTGTCGCTAAAGAAGTTTTACTTCAAAAATCATACAGAACTATTTACTGAACAATAGCAGAGTGGGAGCAGGCGATAGGTAGGTATCGTGTCTAAATCTTCTAAAAAGTAGAAGCCAGATGCATTTACAGTACAGAGATATTGGTGACAAGAAAAATAAAACCATATTGACACGTCAACAAGGAATCTAGCTTGACAATAGAGGTCCTTTAAGACTACGATATCTTTGGAATTGAGAAGGAGTTGTCTTAAATATCGAAATTGGCGTAATTGCCCCAAATACTCTCAAGCACAACTCATTTGTATACCAAGAAGCTGCCGTGATCTTTGCAAATAAAGAAAATATTATTTTATACGAAAAAAGTAAGGTTTATTATGGAGGCTGAAAAACCTAACATAAAAAACAATGAAAACGACGAATTTATTGAGAGAAATTAATCTAAACTTCGACCAGGACCTCATGAGAGACATTAGAAGAAATCTACGTCTTCTAAAAAGTAGAAGCCAAATGCATTTACAGTAGAGAGATCTTGGTGAAAAGAACAATAAAACCATATTGACACGTCAACGACGACTCTAGCTTGACAATAGAGGTTCTTGAAGACTACGATATCTTTGAAATTGAGAAGGAGTTGTCTTAAATATCGAAATTGACGTAATTGCCCTAAATACTCTCAGGCACAACTCATTTGTATACGAAGAAGCTGCCGTGATCGAATTTACTGAGAGAAATTGATCTAAATTTTGTCCACGACCTCATGAGAGACATTAGAAGAAATCTGCTTCTGTAGAACACAATGGGCTACTCCACATAATTCAATATGTATTGAGTTGAGTATTATGATAAACAGTTAGTGTTTAATTATATTTGTTTATTAAAAAATATACAACAAATATTTTGAACCAAAACTTTTAAAAAATATTTTAGAAGCATAACTTGTTTTAGTCAGTCTCACTACTACCAATAAATTTTTTTACCAAGAATACAGATTGCCATCCGATATGTTCTGTGAACAGAGAAACTTTTTATAACTATGCTGTCTGTAGTGTTTGTGACTGATGATTGCTAAGCAAATATACATAATATTTACA